>CAMRHE010000546.1:627500-1013091 GCA_947044405.1 Leptodactylus fallax | reverse complement strand
AAAATACAGAAATCTCTTGGAATGAGAAGGTGTGTCCAAACTTTTGGTCTGTACTGTACATACACACACCTACACACACACACGGCCGCAGACACAGCTGCACACTGACTACTTATACACATCCTACACCTATATACATCCTATACCTACTTTTAAACCTATACATACATACTGTACACACACACATCATACTTCTACAGTATATACATGAAGATACATGTCAGCTCATATATATCCTACCACTACAGACACATGCCATATACAGATACACCTACTCGTCATACATATCACACACCTACACAGACACTTTTACAGTAGTCCATATCTTATACCTAATGTACATAGAAAAATACAACTTCTACATGCCATACACCTATATATACAGATACACACCCACTCATACAGTACATATCCTACACCTAGTCATACACATCTCTTACATATGTATATCCTACTCATACGTTTATTTTATATTCAAAGACCTCACACGCTCCAATATACAAAAATCTACATACCCGGTACATACACAAGCATCTACATGCGTACACCTATAACCTACCCCTACACACCTCACAGGCTACATACACTCACACGTATCCTACTACTATGTACTTACCATTACTACAGTATTATCTCCACACACGCACCTATTCTGGTCACCTGTGTGTTTGTGTACATGTCTGCAGAATCCTGGCGGAGCGGGACTGCCTGGACACTGACCCCACTGATCTGAAACTTTTTGGAAACTTTTTTGTAGTTTCTAATGGAGCCTCCAGTTATCCATCAGTATACTGCAGCATTACGTGATCAGCCATATACATTAAGGAGATGAGACCCTACATCGCAGGCTTTGGGTTTAGGGTTATTTTGCTTTGCCGGCACACACAGGGTTACTGCCCTGCGTCACATATAGCGGCGGTCCTGGCTGACCCCCCAGGTGACACCCATCCTTGGAGCGCTTTCAGACTCTGCCACATTCTAATTTCAGAATGCATTTCAGCGGTAATATGAGTGATTTATCATTTAGCTCGAGCTGTCAGGAGTCGCCTCGTAGATAAAGCCAAAACATCTGGAAGCACAAACAAAGGAGCGCGGCGGCTGCATGTTAATCCAGAGCTGGCCGGCTCGCTTCATTAGGGGCAGGAAACCGCTAATTAGCAGCTGAGAGGCTTAGACTGAACTTACAGAATCGGGGCTCGTTCTGTGTACACAGCATGCACTGCAGCGACCCCGTACAAACCCTACAGTCCATCCTTATCACAAAGTATAATGGCTACAATCCTGTCTGGGCACCAGTTTACAGTCTGTAGTATTGTCTAAGGCTGCATTCTGTAAGCTCCAGAGCTGAAGTCCTCCAGCATTCCCTGCTCGCTCAGTGTTTGCAGAGAGCCTGCTCTTGTGAAGTGTCATCTGGAGCATAATAAGCTCAAAGCTGAGGATTGTTACAATGTATCCAGCCTACACATTTTACCTGCACTGTTACATAGTAGCAAACTATCAGGATAGGAAAGTCACTTGATGATGATGCTGTGGTAAAAACAGAGAGGATTGTGTAAAGTGGATACATTGTAACAAGTCTTCAGCTATATGAGCAGGACTACATCTGGGGTGTTCAGCTCACCTGCCGGCTCCTCTGCTGATAAATACTTCATGTAAGAACTACAACATCAAATCCTAAATAATAGAAGAACAATGGCGACTATCATTAATTTATCAGCGAGTAAACAAAGCGCTGACATTTCTCTATAATTTATGAAGAAAAGATGGAAAAAGTGGAAAGAATTCATTATTTAAGGCTTCCATGTAGCGGCAGCACCTGACAAGAGCGCCTGCCCTGACATCATCTGCTGCGTAATCCCGAATCTGCGCACATGGTGCAGGGGACGACACAGTATATGGGGCAGATATAGGGGCTGTGCCCTGTGTGCCTCTATTATGCACCTCTCAGTCTGTAATCTCCCCTATAAGATCAGCACACTCCTCTCCTGAAATCCTCTGTGCTGCTGGAGGACCCTGCTCCTCCCACTACGTAATTCCCAGTCTGTGACCTCCTCTATAAGATCAGCACACTCCTCTCCTGAAATACTCTGTACTGCCGGGGACCCTGCTACTTGTATGTAACTCTCAGTCTGTGACCTCCCCTATAAGATCAGCACACTCCTCTCCTGTAATCCTCTGTGCTGCTGGGACCCTGCTCCTTACACTATGTAATTCACACTCTGTGACCTCCCCTATAAGATCAGCACACTCCTCTCCTGAAATACTCTGTGCTGCTGGAGGACCCTGCTCCTCCCACTACGTAATTCCCAGTCTGTGACCTCCTCTATAAGATCAGCACACTCCTCTCCTGAAATACTCTGTACTGCCGGGGACCCTGCTACTTGTATGTAACTCTCAGTCTGTGACCTCCTCTATAAGATCAGCACACTCCTCTCCTGAAATACTCTGTGCTGCTGGGGACCTGCTCCTCCCACTATGTAACTCTCAGTCTGTGACCTCCTCTATAAGATCAGCACACTCCTCTCCTGAAATCCTCTGTGCTGCTGGAGGGCCCTGCTCCTTACACTATGTAATTCACACTCTGTGACCTCCCCTATAAGATCAGCACACTCCTCTCCTGAAATACTCTGTGCTGCTGGAGGGCCCTGCTCCTTACACTATGTAATTCACACTCTGTGACCTCCCCTATAAGATCAGCACACTCCTCTCCTGTAATCCTCTGTGCTGCTGGGACCCTGCTCCTTACACTATGTAATTCACACTCTGTGACCTCCCCTATAAGATCAGCACACTCCTCTCCTGTAATCCTCTGTGCTGCTGGGGACCTGCTCCTCCCACTACGTAATTCCCAGTCTGTGACCTCCTCTATAAGATCAGCACACTCCTCTCCTGAAATACTCTGTGCTGCTGGAGGGCCCTGCTCCTCCCACTATGTAACTCTCAGTCTGTGACCTCCCCTATAAGATCAGCACACTCCTCTCCTGAAATCCTCTGTGCTGCTGTTCTGTTACAGTGTATCAGTGGGATTGGTTAGGTGTCCTCAGTCAGGCTGGCAGTCGGTGGCAGCGCACAGGAGACCACTTAGCTGTGTGAGCGATCTGCAGCTCTCCGGCGTTCCAGCGCTGCGTGTTCGGAGATTTGTTGGCGTCTGTGCGCAGTAACTGCTTTCGTTTATTGGGTTTTTCGCTCTAATCAAATATTCATTTCGGCGGTTTCTTTCCATTAAAGGGCGCATTATACAAAGGTGAGCAAAACGGGAGATTTAGGAGGAAGCTTAATCCGCTCTCTGGGGGTCATATCCACTATATAAAAGCGGTATAAATGATATTGTGTAACAGTAAAATCTGCTGATGGCCCCCTGGTGCCCGCTCACACGCTTTACAGCCGCCGCAGCCACCGCCGCGATGCATGACTGGCTTAATAAGCAACGTATTTGGAAAGGATTTTACACAGAGTAAAGATCTCACAAATTCTGCGAGAGCTGAAAATCCTTCAATAATAGGAATTCTCCCTCAGGACGCACATTTTACAGCAGAAGATGCCGGCTAAATCACCGCGCGCCGCACAAGCCGAGAAAATGGAGAATGTGAGTGGCTGCCGCATCAATCTCAATGCTGCGACGCTGTTACATTGTGTCAAGGAAGCTTTACATTGAGAAACGGGGGATGGATTTACAATGTCACCCACGATCAATAACATAAAGGGGGGCCCCCAGCGCCCAATCCTGGTGTCACCATAATAGACTTTGTACCAATTCTTCATCATTTGTCATCCATCTCTGCTTGCTGTCAGTGAATAGGGACATTCTTCGTCCCCCATTCCGCTTAATATAGGTGGAGAGAAAAGTCCTGCAAGCAGTATAAAATCGGCAGAGACCCAGCAGGACCCCATTATAGTCTATGGTTTCAGCGGGTAACCACTTTTTAAACAGATAGGGTTTCCATTTTTAGGGGTCCCCAAGATGACCCGAAGAATAAAAATCCCAAACACTTGTGTGCACCTAGCATTATTTATAGGCATTGGCTGAAAACCTGTACAGATGTAACACTTCTCACAACTGAGGGTTTGTTACAATTGTGTCCAGTCTAGACAAGTATCTATGAGCAGCCTTAACTTTTAGTACTGTATCAGGACAGGTTTTTCCTTCCTAATAAAACAATTGTTACAGCTGAGGGTTTGTTACATTGTGTCCAGTGTAGATAACGAGCAGTCTCTGCACTCCAGACTGACAACTTCATCAGTTCATCAGACAAGTTTAGCTTCTAAATAAAACCCTTCCGAGGGTTACCGGACTTGTTACCTGAATGCTAGTGTGAACCTAGCGTAAGAAGTCCGGGTAAGGCTACGGTCACATCTGCGTTCGGTTACTGTTCGAGGTTTCCATCCCCCATTCCACTTAAAAAATGTGGAGATTTTTTGGACGGAAACCTGGCAGACCCCATAGACTTTTTAAGTGGAATGGGTTTCCGTTTTTCGGGTCCCCAAGTAGTCCCAAAGAACGGAAACCCAAAAACGGAAACACAGGTGTGAACTTAGTGTAAGTTTGAGCTCCAAAAACAAAAAAACCCCAAAACAAATGTACTTCCTATAGCTGAGGGTTTGTTACAATAGTATTCAGTCTAGATAATCCACTGTGAGCAGCCTACACTCCAGACTGACATGTTTTACTTGCATTGATACATTGCAACAAACCTTCAGCTGTGAGAAGTAAGAGGTCAGACACCTTTTTATCTGCACTGGATACACTGTAACAAACAATCAGAATGGAAGAGAAACTGGAACATGTTTCTCTCAGGCTAAGGCCCCATGTAGCAGGCCGCTGTGAGAAAAACCGCAGCGGAAACGCATTGTGGTTTTTCTTGAAGCGCTTTTCACATAAAGTCTGCAGAGGTGTCCTCTGCGGACTTTCTGCTTCCATTATACCTATAGGGAAACCACCGGGGTTTCCGTGGGTATAATTAACATGCTGCGATTTCCAAAAACATAACGGTTTGGAAGTTGCAACATTTCCACTGCGCGTATTTTTCTGCAATGTGTGGATGGGATTTGCCCATCCACTTTGCAGGGACTTAAAACACTTCATATTCGCTACGTGGGGCCCCGGCTATAGAGAGGGACACACCGTAACAATCCCTCAGGTGTGTAAGCAGTACAAGCTCACGACAGACTCGCAGCCTTTAAATATAACGAAAAATGACGTCATTCACTGACAGGAGGCAGATCTAGAGAACAATGAAAAACTGGAGGTCAAAGTGGGAATTTACTGAGGCTGGCGATACATGCTCCTGCCTTAAAGGGGTGGTTTGATATTTTCTAAAATTTGCCATACAGCAGTGAACCCTGCAAAATAAAGAAAAAAAGATGACTGACCTCCGTTACAGCAGTGCGGGTCTGATCCATGGCGCATCGGAAGTAATGACATCAGCAGTTACATGTGCATGCGGTATGTGAGGCCAGTGATTGGCTGAGCGGTCACATGAACAAAGAGCGTGACGTCATCCCTTCTGGTCTTATGACCTGCACCACCAGAATGGAGGGACCATCGGGAAAAAGTTAATTTTGTGCGGAAAATTTTTTAAAAGGTTGGACAATCCCTTTAAACTGAAGAGCACTGGAGTACAATATGCCAGGTTAACTAAGGGGCACACACCAAAATGTAACCCCCACTCCCAAGAAACTGGTGCACACGGTATAGTAAAGTTGCAGAACTTTTCCTTCTATAATGAATCAACTTCATTGAAGTCTCCAGTAAATCTTGTGCTCTTGGCCCCTCCCACCCTGACAACCTCCTAGGAGCCCTTTAAGACAGGGGCCTCTGCCAGGATCCAGGGTCTCCTCCAAAATGCTGACATCCATGATAACTGCGCGGTACTCTGTATCCTGACAATATTCCTGAGCGCAGAGACATCAGATAAACGCCACCGTAGACGGGAATCGCAGGAGCTGCTCAATAATTCACCAGGCCGGGCGGGCGGGCGCTGCTGGAGATGCTGACTGGCAGAACACGATCTCCAGGCTTACAACTCTCCGGAGCGCTGTACACTTCCACTTACAAATGAATCCATTATGGGGAGAAGATGTAGATGCAGCTTTAAACATGTTCCTAACACTAAGTCAATTAAACTGCGCGGATCTCGTATCATCTGAACATGGCTGAAGACAAGCGGACTCGTCTATGTGTCACTATCAGTCTGCGCAGAGAAGTGTATACAGTGTGTATATACCATATATATATATGTAACAGCTGTAGTGGGGATAGAAAACCTGGTTACAGTGTTACAAATCTGCAGCAGTGCATGGAAGGAGGAGGGTCCACCTGCCCCAAACCTCCTGGGCCTGAAATACACTCATTGACAAAAAAAAAATCAGCACCCAGATAGAAATGTCGGATTCCTGCAAAACTCGAGCTACAGGTCTGTCTCAGGCGGATATGTAAATGATTACAGGTGTGATCTGGTCAGACACTGGATCCTGCCACAAGAGGGCGTAAAAGTGCTCCCCCCACTGCCCTATATAAAGGCTCCCCCCACTGCCCTATATAAAGGCCCCCCCACTACCCTATATAAAGGCTCCCCCCACTGCCCTATATAAAGGCTCCCCCCACTACCCTATATAAAGGCTCCCCCCACTGCCCTATATAAAGGCTCCCCCCACTGCCCTATATAAAGTGCTCCCCCCCACTGCCCTATATAAAGGCCCCCCCCACTGCCCTATATAAAGTGCTCCCCCCACTGCCCTATATAAAGGCTCCCCCCACTGCCCTATATAAAGGCTCCCCCCCACTACCCTATATAAAGGCTCCCCCCACTGCCCTATATAAAGTGCTCCCCCCACTGCCCTATATAAAGGCTCCCCCCACTGCCCTATATACAGTCATATGAAAAAGTTTGGGCACCCCTATTAATCTTAATCCTTTTTAGTTCTAAATATTTGGGTGTTTGCAACAGCCATTTCAATTTGATATATCTAATAACTGATGGACACAGTAATATTTCAGGATTGAAATGAGGTTTATTGTACTAACAGAAAATGTGCAATATGCATTAAACCAAAATTTGACCGGTGCAAAAGTATGGGCACCTCAACAGAAAAGTGACATTAATATTTAGTAGATCCTCCTTTTGCAAAAATAACAGCCTCTAGTCGCTTCCTGTAGCTTTTAATCAGTTCCTGGATCCTGGATGAAGGTATTTTTGACCATTCCTCTTTACAAAACAATTCCAGTTCAGTTAAGTTTGATGGTCGCCGAGCATGGACAGCCCGCTTCAAATTATCCCACAGATGTTCAATGATATTCAGGTCTGGGGACTGGGATGGCCATTCCAGAACATTGTAATTGTTCCTCTGCATGAATGCCTGAGTAGATTTGGATCATTGTCTTGCTGAAATATCCATCCCCGGCCTAACTTCAAATTCGTCACTGATTCTTGTACATTATTCTCAAGAATCTGCTGATACTGAGTTGAATCCATGCGACCCTCAACTTTAACAAGATTCCCGGTGCCGGCATTGGCCACACAGCCCCAAAGCATGATGGAACCTCCACCAAATTTTACAGTGGGTAGCAAGTGTTTTTCTTGGAATGCTGTGTTTTTTGGACGCCATGCATAACGCCTTTTTGTATGACCAAACAACTCAATCTTTGTTTCATCAGTCCACAGGACCTTCTTCCAAAATGAAGCTGGCTTGTCCAAATGTGCTTTTGCATACCTCAGGCGACTCTGTTTGTGGCGTGCTTTCAGAAACGGCTTCTTTCGCATCACTCTCCCATACAGCTTCTCCTTGTGCAAAGTGTGCTGTATTGTTGACCGATGCACAGTGACACCATCTGCAGCAAGATGATGCTGCAGCTCTTTGGAGGTGGTCTGTGGATTGTCCTTGACTGTTCTCACCATTCTTCTTCTCTGCCTTTCTGATATTTTTCTTGGCCTGCCACTTCTGGGCTTAACAAGAACTGTCCCTGTGGTCTTCCATTTTCTTACTATGTTCCTCACAGTGGAAACTGACAGGTTAAATCTCTGAGACAACTTTTTGTATCCTTCCCCTGAACAACTATGTTGAACAATCTTTGTTTTCAGATCATTTGAGAGTTGTTTTGAGGAGCCCATGATGCCACTCTTCAGAGGAGATTCAAATAGGAGAACAACTTGCAATTGGCCACCTTAAATACCTTTTCTCATGATTGTATACACCTGGCTATGAAGTTCAAAGCTCAATGAGGTTACAAAACCAATTTTGTGCTTCAGTAAGTTAGTAAAAAGTAGTTAGGAGTATTCAAATCAATAAAATGATAAGGGTACCCAAATTTTTGCACCGGTCAAATTTTGGTTTAATGCATATTGCACATTTTCTGTTAGTACAATAAACCTCATTTCAATCCTGAAATATTACTGTGTCCATCAGTTATTAGATATATCAAATTGAAATGGCTGTTGCAAACACCCAAATATTTAGAACTAAAAATGATTAAGATTAATAGGGGTGCCCAAACTTTTTCATATGACTGTAAAGTGCTCCCCCCACTGCCCTATATAAAGGCTCCCCCCACTGCCCTATATAAAGGCTCCCCCCACTGCCCTATATAAAGGCTCCCCCCACTGCCCTATATAAAGTGCTCCCCCCCACTGCCCTATATAAAGGCTCCCCCCACTGCCCTATATAAAGGCTCCCCCCACTGCCCTATATAAAGGCTCCCCCCACTGCCCTATATAAAGGCTCCCCCCACTACCCTATATAAAGGCTCCCCCCACTGCCCTATATAAAGGCTCCCCCCACTGCCCTATATAAAGGCTCCCCCCACTGCCCTATATAAAGGCTCCCCCCACTGCCTTATATAAAGTGCTCCCCCCACTGCCCTATATAAAGGCTCCCCCCCCACTACCCTATATAAAGGCTCCCCCCCCACTGCCCTATATAAAGGCCCCCCCCACTGCCCTATATAAAGTGCTCCCCCCACTGCCCTATATAAAGGCTCCCCCCACTACCCTATATAAAGGCTCCCCCCCCCACTGCCCTATATAAAGGCTCCCCCCCACTACCCTATATAAAGGCTCCCCCCACTGCCCTATATAAAGGCTCCCCCCACTGCCCTATATAAAGGCTCCCAGAGGACACCACCGACCACCATGTCCTCCTCACTATGCTCCGCTCTGTCGGCCTCACAGACACCACTCTCTCTTGGTTTTCTTCCCATCTCTCTGACTACTCATTTAGTGCATCATTTTCAGTCTGTCCCTTCCCCTCTTCCCCTTGCTGTTGGGGTTCCTCAGGGCTCGGTCCTAGGTCCCCTGCTCTTCTCCCTCTACACGGCCCCCATTGGACAAACCATCACTAGATTTGGCTTTCGGTACCATCTTTATGCTGATGACAGCCAATTATATACGTCATCCCGTGACATCACCCCTGCACTAATACAGAACACAGTGACTGTCTCTCTGCTGTCTCTAATATCATGTCTTCGCTCTATCTGACACTGAATCTCTCACAGACTGAACTACTGCTGTTTCCACCATCTAATAGATCTGTCCCTGATATCTCCATTGTAGTCTCCGGCCTTACCATAACTCCTAGGCAGTATGGCCGCTGCCTCGGGGTTATGTTTGACTTTTCCTTTATCCCCCCCATATCCAATCGCTCACACGCTCATTTCATCTCCACCTTAATAACATCTCCAGCATCTGCCACAGGGCAGCATGGAGGCTCAGTGGTTAGCACCGCAGCCTTATAGCGCTGGAGTCCTGGGTTTGAATCCTGCCAAGGACATCTGCAAGGAGTTTGTATGTTCTCCCCATGTTTGTGTGGGAATGTAGATTGTGAGCCCTATATGGGACAGTGACTGTCTATGTCTGTAAAGCGCTGTGGAATATGACGGCGCTATATAAGTGAGCATAATAATAATGGAAACATCAAAGACCCTGATTCACTCTAGACTTGATTACTGTAACCCCCTACTAAGCGATCTTCCTCTGTACAAGCTATTCTGAACGCGGCAGCTCATCTATCAGTCTAGACGCTATAGCGATGCTTCCGGTCTGTGCCGGTCACTACAGCGAGGCTTCCGGTCTGTGCCGGTCACTACAGCGAGGCCTCCGGTGTGTGCCGGTCACTACAGCGAGGCCTCCGGTCTGTGCCGGTCACTACAGCGAGGCCTCCGGTGTGTGCCGGTCACTACAGCGAGGCTTCCGGTCTGTGCCGGTCACTACAGCGAGGCCTCCGGTCTGTGCCGGTCACTACAGCGAGGCCTCCGGTCTGTGCCGGTCACTACAGCGAGGCCTCCGGTCTGTGCCGGTCACTACAGCGAGGCCTCCGGTCTGTGCCGGTCACTACAGCGAGGCCTCCGGTCTGTGCCGGTCACTACAGCGAGGCCTCCGGTCTGTGCCGGTCACTACAGCGAGGCCTCCGGTCTGTGCCGGTCACTACAGCGAGGCCTCCGGTCTGTGCCGGTCACTACAGCGAGGCCTCCGGTCTGTGCCGGTCACTACAGCGAGGCCTCCGGTCTGTGCCGGTCACTACAGCGAGGCCTCCGGTCTGTGCCGGTCACTACAGCGAGGCCTCCGGTCTGTGCCGGTCACTACAGCGAGGCCTCCGGTCTGTGCCGGTCACTACAGCGAGACCGGAGGCCTATTTAATACAGAATACAATATACAGATGCATCTATAAAAAATAAATTAGAATATCTGTGAAACGTTCCTTCATTTCAGTAATTCAGTAATACAATCCATAATCAGCGTCTTCCATGATTGTGTGTCCTACTGAACCAGACTGAGGGACCATTTAAAGGCTTAGGAAACCTTGGCGGGTGACACTGAATTTACAAGACTGAACTGAACTTACAAGATTCTCATTTTCTTAGATTTGGGTTTTCATTCCCTGTAATCCATAATCAACATTTACAGAAATAAAACACTTGGAATAAAAGACTCTGTGTGTAAAGAATCTAGAAAATATAGGAGGTCACTTTATTAATGGAATTACTGAAAGAAATAAACGTTTCAAAGATATTCTAATTTATTGAGATGCTCCTGTAAACTTCTCCCCCTCCTCCACAAGGCTCTCCATAATGCTGCACCTCCCTACATTTCCTCCCTCTTCTCTGTCTATTTCCCAACCCGTACTCTTCATTTGTCCAATGACCTAAGACTAGCATCCTATATTAGAACCTCCGACTCCTGTATCCAAGACTTCTCCCGAGTTGCACCACTTCTCTGGAATGTTCTATCCCGGACAATCAGATTAACTCAACTTCTATAGCTTCAAGCACATCCTAAACACACATCTTCAGACATCACATTAATCTAACACTTCTGCAGATAGAATCCCTAAAAGTAAATTTCTTACTCTGTGATGTCATATTTTGTCTGTACTTGAACCCTACAATTTGTATAGTGCTGTGTTATATGTTGGTGCTATATAAATAAAATGTATTATTACTATTATTTGGGTCGTGTAGCTCTTGGTAAGGAGTCAGTGACTGCTAGACATGTCTCTATCCAGACATGTCTCTATGACACACTCAGACTTTTAGATGGGGCACATTATTGGACTGAGAGATGCAGGATGGTTGTTTTGATGGATTACCGCCATCTAGCCTGCTCTGACTTAGCTGTTCGGAGGTGTTGGGATCAGGGTACACATATGGTGGACAGACTCTGAGAGGATCGTTTCATCCACCAACAAGCACTAGCAGCTCCCGCAGATTCCTTGTGCACCATCCAGATACAGGTGGTGCCTTCTATACACCCCCTGCCTCTATCCGGATCATTTTCAGGCACTTAGCAAAAGGAAGTTTGGTGTCACAGCACCCATTACATGTCCTGCCAATGTCAGCCACCACTACCTTTTTTGCAATGGTGTTGTGAACAAGAAACCTGGAGTGTTATGGACTGGAACGCTTCTGTTTGAGATCTGAATATGGTTGTGTTCAAGTATGGAGGTCTCGTGGTGAGCACCAGTCCATGTGGTTCAGATGGTCATGGTTGGATATTTTGGAAACTGGTGACCTTCTAGGGGTGCACACATCTTAAGAAAGCCAAGTCTTGACAACTTTCTACCCATATGACATGATTTTGGTATACTAACTAGATTAGCAGTGTGATCGAAGAGACTCCAAAATGTACAGAATGGGGTGGCTGGTTGTAGCAGGTGCTTCCATATGTGCAGTCACTCTCCAATGAAGTGAATAGTGCATGGGAAGTGGACATACCAGGTCAAGTGGCAGGAACCTTAATGGTGGTAGTCTGCAAGTCCATCACTCAACCCTCAGCACATTGGACCTTCATGTGAATTGGTTATAACATCAGAGGACCAGATCTGTTCCAGTTCTGTCAGCTGGACACTGAGACTAGAACAGGCAGACAAAGGTTGGAAGGTCAATATCTGATCAGATTTGGGACAGACACAGGAGAGAGGAAGATAAAGAGGTCAGAATTTGGTTAGGGTAGTGTCAGAACCTGGGCAGAGAAAGATAGGAAGGTCAACATTTGTTTAGAGTCAGGAAAGAACCTTGACGAAGGAAGACTGGAGGATCAGCCAGCATCTGTTGGGGTTGCGTCAGAACCTGGGCAAAGGAAGACTGGAAGGGTTGGATCAGAAACTAGGAAGGAAAGAAGATGATCAGAAGGTCAACATCTGGACAGAGATGGGTCAGGACTGTTAATGGTTCAGGCTGTTGGTGTAATAGAGTAGCCCCTTAACACCCACAGATTACCTGCTCCAGGCATTCGAAGCATCGGTACTGACTATATGGATCCAGCTTCTGTTGGTTTGTTTCTGCAGTCCCGTTTCACATAGCACTGACCATCTCTATGGACATGAGATCTGGTCAGCTCGCAGCCTTTGGAGAACGCTGACCTCATCATACTAAAGCACTTCTGGAGCAGGGGTGGAAGGTGTCAAGAACCTTGGCTGTTCCCAGGTTGATGGAGGGACCCAGTAACAGGAAGGTGTAAGTAACAGATACATAGAGATAAATTGAATACGTTACAAAGAGTTCTGCTCCGGTCCCTTCCCGCCCATCAATGGCCTCCATGTTTTTACACTTTATATCCCATACAGATTGCGCCAATAAAACAAAACCAAAACTTAACTAAAGGTGTAACGGGCAAGGAGGAAAAAAAAATGGTGAAATCTCGGAGCGATCATAAAAGGAAGTTATTTTCTGTTCAGCAGTTCATGTTACTAATTAATTAAAGGAGCGGTTCCACTAATGTGCAAACAGGGAGTCGGCGAAACTGAACAGGCGAGAAGTTCAGTCAATCCGGGCGCGAGCAATCAAATGTAATGAATTCACTTGTCAGTGCTACGCTTGCAAAAACGCCAAAGTTTGACTGGGGAGTAAAAGGTTTATAATTAGATTTCCAATAGGATAATAACTAAATGGCAGCGAGCAGTAAAGAGGAAATATTGCGCTCTGGCTAATGGCTGCCGCTCGCTTTCTTTAGACTTGTAGAAGATCCTCTAATTTAATTTGCTTTTACCAGCAAAAAAAAAAAAAAATGTTAGTTCTCCGCTCTGTCAATTGTGCTTCAATGTCATTTACAAAATCCATTGATTCTGCGGCGGCGGGCGGTGTTTACATTATACACAGTGACCATGGGCCAGGGGTGGATGGCCAGCTGTAACCAACCTTAAAGGGGATGTTCTGGTCATACACCCTATCAGGGAATTCTGGGTTAATAGGGGATCCTAATCCAGGATCCAGAACGTCTGTTGATCTGGAGGACTGTCCTGTATTACACTGTCAACCCAATGATGTGAATGGACACTGTAATGTTTCCTTTCGCCTGTTGGGGCACTGCAGGGGAACTGAACACTTCATGCCAGGACCAGACCTGATCGCTAAGGGTCCTGCACTGTCTGATCTGCTTATTATCAAGGTATCCTTCTATCATGAAGGGATTGTACAAAGCCGTGGGCCCCTTTAATGGACTGTTAGTAGTATATGTAGGCTTCTTCCATGTATGGTATTAAAGGGGTTATCCAAGGCTTCTTAATGGATGACCTATCCTCTGTTGTATCCCCGCTGATCTCCAATAGATGGTCTATCCTAAGGTTAGGTCATGAATTATTAAGCCTGGAAAGCCCCTTTAATGTGCTCCCCTTGGTGACTGTTACAATAAGGTATCTACATTGTAGCTTTTGGAATCTTCCATCAGATGCCAATTGCTGTCCTAACAGATTATTCTGCAGTTTTTGTGGCACATGGTCATGTGACCACTAAGCCCAACCACGGGAAAGATTGATAACAGGGCAATGGTGTATTATGGGCAAAAACAAAAATAAAACATATTTTATCACATTTTTAACCCAATCATTACTGCAGGTAATGTGTGCACATCCTTTAAAGTGCTGATAAGTAGCAAGAGTTCTGACCGGAGGGAATTTGGGGTAATTTGGCCGCTGTTATTTTGCCATATATACAACATGATACATGCCATATGTAACAAGTATAAAAACTGCACAGCTACAGAGCGATACATTGTAACTCCAGTGTATCTCATCTCAGAGTCTGTCAGCCAATGGAGCGTGCGCTGAGCCCGTACATTTCAGTTCTTATGCCCCTTAGTAATCTATTAGTTTGTTACTATGTACTGTCCCTTTAAGTGTGACTGAATAATGAAGTGAACAGATCCTGCGTTGCGCTGCGCTCCGTGTTGACGCTTTGGGGTATAATTAACAGGGACATATTCACACATCTCACTTGTGAACCCATAGCGCCCGTCCAGTCTCACAAATCCACTTTGTACGCAAAAGGTCAGGTAAAAAACAAGACCGAAAGCCCCGTAATGACACAAAGTGACACTGAGCGGCTACACGTGACCCGGGCGGCTGAGCCGCCACCACCGGCAGACCAGTAAATTATTGGGCTTTGTGCTGAGCTGAGGACACAGAGCAATAAAAGAGGCAATGACAAGTTCAATTCTGGGGGTTTAAGGGAGAGCGCGGCTAATCCTACGCCATGGCGGCACAGCAGGGATCAGGCGGACGGTCATCTGTTACCTTGCATGGGCGGGCTGTCGTGCTGGGAGCCGTTGTGCTCTGATTCCATCTCAGGGATACAAGCATCTGAAAGACAAAGATGATGATGTCATAATAATGTAGCGGCTCCTCACAACTGAGGGGTTGTTACAATTGCATCCAGCCTGGTTGTCTGCAAACTAAACACGCAGGTTACCGGCACTTATACAGTGCAACAAACTATCAGGAGATTGTCTAGACTGGATACATTGTAACAAATCCTCAGTTGTGTGAACAAGATAAGAAGTAAAGATGGATTCCCAGCCCCTAAAACAATCCCAATCAATGACAACAAAACAAGGAGCTGAAATACAAAGAACTTTCCATCACCTAAAGAAAACCGGAAAACCCAAGAGATTGTTTCCAACTCACAAATAGATGTAGCAGAGGTGAACGTGTTGTGCATCGTGCCAAGATGTCACCTGCAGTCCTATGTAACACCACAGATAACACAGTGATAACTCTCTGAGTACAGATAATGTAGTAGATGTCACCTGCAGTCCTATGTAACACCACAGATAACACAGTGATAACTCTCTGAGTACAGGTAATGTAGTAGGTGTCACCTGCAGTCCTATGTAACACCACAGATAACACACAGTGATAACTCTCTGAGTACAGATAATGTAGTAGTGTCACCTGCAGTCCTATGTAACACCACAGATAACACAGTGATAACTCTCTGAGTACAGATAATGTAGTGGATGTCACCTGCAGTCCTATGTAACACCACAGATAACACAGCGATAACTCTCTGAGTACAGATAATGTAGTAGATGTCACCTGCAGTCCTATGTAACACCACATATAACACACAGTGATAACTCTCTGAGTACAGATAATGTAGTAGATGTCACCTGCAGTCCTATGTAACACCACAGATAACACACAGCGATAACTCTCTGAGTACAGATAATGTAGTAGGTGTCACCTGCAGTCCTATGTAACACCACAGATAACACAGTGATAACTCTCTGAGTACAGATAATGTAGTAGATGTCACCTGCAGTCCTATGTAACACCACAGATAACACAGTGATAACTCTCTGAGTACAGATAATGTAGTAGTGTCACCTGCAGTCCTATGTAACACCACAGATAACACAGCGATAACTCTCTGAGTACAGATAATGTAGTAGATGTCACCTGCAGTCCTATGTAACACCACAGATAATGCAGTGATAACTCTCTGAGTACAGATAATGTAGTAGATGTAACCTGCAGTCCTATGTAACACCACAGATAACACAGTGATAACTCTCTGAGTACAGATAATGTAGTAGATGTCACCTGCAGTCCTATGTAACACCACAGATAACACAGTGATAACTCTCTGAGTACAGATAATGTAGTAGTGTCACCTGCAGTCCTATGTAACACCACAGATAACACACAATGATAACTCTCTGAGTACAGATAATGTAGTAGATGTCACCTGCAGTCCTATGTAACTCCACAGATAGCACAGTGATAACTCTCTGGGTACAGATAATGTAGTAGATGTCACCTGCAGTCCTATGTAACACCACAGATAACACAGTGATAACTCTCTGAGTACAGATAATGTAGTAGATGTCACCTGCAGTCCTATGTAACACCACAGATAACACAGTGTTAACTCTGTGAGTACAGATAATGTAGTAGATGTCACCTGCAGTCCTATGTAACACCACAGATAACACAGTGATAACTCTCTGAGTACAGATAATGTAGTAGATGTCACCTGCAGTCCTATGTAACACCACAGATAACACACAGTGATAACTCTCTGAGTACAGATAATGTAGTAGATGTCACCTGCAGTCCTATGTAACACCACAGATAACACAGTGATAACTCTCTGAGTACAGATAATGTAGTAGTGTCACCTGCAGTCCTATGTAACACCACAGATAACACAGTGATAACTCTCTGAGTACAGATAATGTAGTAGATGTCACCTGCAGTCCTATGTAACACCACAGATAACACAGTGATAACTCTCTGAGTACAGATAATGTAGTAGATGTCACCTGCAGTCCTATGTAACACCACAGATAACACAGTGATAACTCTCTGAGTACAGATAATGTAGTAGATGTCACCTGCAGTCCTATGTAACACCACAGATAACACACAGCGATAACTCTCTGAGTACAGATAATGTAGTAGTGTCACCTGCAGTCCTATGTAACACCACAGATAACACAGTGATAACTCTCTGAGTACAGATAATGTAGTAGATGTCACCAGCAGTCCTATGTAACACCACAGATAACAGTGATAACTCTCTGAGTACAGATAATGTAGTAGATGTCACCGGCAGTCCTATGTAACACCACAGATAACACAGTGATAACTCTCTGAGTACAGATAATGTAGTAGATGTCACCTGCAGTCCTATGTAACACCACAGATAACACAGTGATAACTCTCTGAGTACAGATAATGTAGTAGTGTCACCTGCAGTCCTATGTAACACCACAGATAACACAGTGATAACTCTCTGAGTACAGATAATGTAGTAGATGTCACCTGCAGTCCTATGTAACACCACAGATAACACAGTGATAACTCTCTGAGTACAGATAATGTAGTAGATGTCACCTGCAGTCCTATGTAACACCACAGATAACACACAGTGATAACTCTCTGAGTACAGATAATGTAGTAGATGTCACCTGCAGTCCTATGTAACACCACAGATAACACAGTGATAACTCTCTGAGTACAGATAATGTAGTAGATGTCACCGGCAGTCCTATGTAACACCACAAATAATACTTGCACTAGTATCACATTATCTTACAGTAAATTAGTGCTAGACATGACAAGCTCCACACTGCTACATCTGTATATATCTGTATATCTGTACATACTTTCACAGTTTATTCCACCTGTTCCTGTGTCTAACCTGGCGCTGTTCACATTACATACATTTGTGCTGCTATATTTGACGTAACTGGTTTTTGTTGTGTTATAGTTTGTTATATTTTTATTGTGTTCTTGTTCGTGAAATTTAGCATTTTCATATCTTGCTCCAATCTTGTTGAACCCCCATATATATCAGTGACCCCCTCATATATATATATATATATATATATATATATATATAACAGTGACCCCCTCCCCATATATATTTTACCCCCCCCTTACTCCTTCATATATATTACTACCCCCATATAACTCCCCCGCCCCCCCTTCATCTCCATACACATTGTGCAGCGTCTCAGCTGGCGATTTCGTTTTCCAGCTCCGTGCCGGCCCATTCATCTAGACACAAGTATGTGGCTGCGTTACCGTTCAGCATCCGGAGGCCGTCTCCCGTCGTGGCTTGTTTAAGTGCCTGTTCTACTTGTTCTCGTCGTTTCGACTCGAATTCCAGGGCTTCTTGTAATTTTCTTTTCGCCTTTTTCTCTTTTTTTCAAGCGCTTCTGAATTGTTGCTGTAAGACACAAATATTGCTGGTGTTACGGTCATCCGCGCTCCCAGAGGAATATTCTCCCAGAATAGGAGCTTTATTGCTGTGTGAGTCAGCCCCCCGCGTTTCACTCTGCGATAATCACTTTCTGCAGGTAATAGCTGCAGGATATGGAGGTTGTGACTATAATCCATTAGAAATTTACTGCTCCTGGTATAATACGCTGGAAATGACTCCGAGCCGACGACTAAATAGATACAGTAAAACCTCCGCTCCGCGCAGTTCTCTAACTGCTCTCACATAAAGCTGGGATTGCGTACAGTACGGGAAATTGTGTTTATCCAGAGCCGTCTGTTTATCTGAACCTGCGCCGACACAATGTAACGACATCTGCAGATCAATTATTTCCTGATTCAGTGAATGAGGAGCCTCCAGTGTGTAAGCCGTGCAGGCCCATATATCTCTGCCTTAATATTTAAGGTTTGAAATACATCTACTCTGTTCACACCCAAAGCTGCATAACAAAACAGGACGCAATGGCTAAATGGTTATATCGATCACTCTGCAAGGAAGCAGCAGATTGCATCAGGGGTGTAGCTATAGGGGGTGCAGAGGTAGCAATCACTACCGGGCCCTGGTAATTGGGGGCCAAGGAATTCAAGTTATCCCTCCGGCATAACCCGTAGCCTGACAGTCCACAGGAACCCAACAGAATTATGATTGCAGCTCTGGATGTGACTGGAGTAGAGGACAAGTAATTGCAATCCAGGATTATGCATAGTCTTACCATATAGACTTAAGACGCCTTTAACATGATGACTATAAGCTGACAACTAGAGGTAAGGTATAACGTCACCCATTACTCGACCCCTAGGAGGCGCTCTTCTGAGAACTATTACATTATTCTGTTGTAAATTTGTAAATACAATCCCCAATCATTTTAGCCCACACTTTTAGCAATCCTCTGCTCGAGGCACCTGCACCCCTTCAATAACAGATGGGCTTCTTTGGAGGGGCCACAAGATAAGATCACTGGAGCTTCCAATGAGCCGCCATGTTGGAAATCGCATTGCCTAAGTATTCATGGCTCTTCTGCCCTAGGTATTTGTGGGGCCTGCGCCCTAATGATATTGACCCATGAGATGAAGGGCCTCTCTCTGCCGTGTTCTCTGTATCCAGCAGTGATTTCTCACAATGAATAAGTGCGAGTAATTAAGACTAATGCTGTACTGATGAAATCCGCGCTCGTGCCGCCATATTTCACCGCAGTCACTTTACTACGTGTCAATGATCTATACAAATGGAAGCAAATGAGACTTTATATCAGATCATCTCCGAGGCCCGAGAGACGAATGAAACTATTTCAATCCCGTTAATTCTCAGAAATAAAAATATGGACAGAAGGAAACGAGTCTGTAAATCGCGGCACTTTATGAATCACTGCGAGCAGATACTGGGAAGAGGCGAACGATGACAATGTAATACCAGCGCCATACAGGGCTCACATGGGGTGCAATACAGTAATGGGACCATGAATAAGCCAGAACTAAGTCATTGTCTACATCTGTTGCTATTCTGGAGCTATTCCTCCCAGCCCTCCCCTACCCCCATATACTTTGGGCTCAGCCGAGCAGTGCGTGTGTGTGTGAAAAACAAGATGAGAGCCCACCTGGATACATAGTTCTCCTTATAATACATATTGGATACATAGTTCTCCTTATGATATATAGTAAAGACAGTTCTCCTTATAATACATATTGGATACATAGTTCTCCTTATGATATATAGTAAAGACAGTTCTCCTTATAATACATATTGGATACATAGTTCTCCTTATAATACATATTGGATACATAGTTTTCCATGTGATATATACTGGATGCAATGTTCTCCTTTTGATATGTAGTGGATACATAGTTCTTCATGTGATATATATATTGTATACATAGTACTCCATGGGATACATAGTTCTCCTTATGATATACAGTGGAGACATGATTCTCTATGGGATAAATAGTGGAGACAATGGGTCAGATTTACTAATAGTGTGTAAGTTTAAACTAGTCAGATTTACCAAAGTGTCTGATGTTGTTTGATAAATCTTGTCTATTGATAGACTTTCTAGTCTACAATCACTTATTAGTTGACATTTAAAAAAAAAAAAAAAAAAAAAAAAGCGAATTTTTGGTACATGAAGTCACAACTTAGGCCACACCTGATCGGCCATGCCACTTTTCTGTACAAGTTGTAAATGTGTCTAAAACACTTGATGAATGTGGTGCTCGGCATGTTAGTCAGTTTTTGGCACAATTCCGGCATATTTTGCTTGATAAATGTCCCCCATCGTTCCCCTTATGATACATAGGTCACATGATGTAACAATTATTGATCATTAGGAATGATCAATAACTCAGTAAAGATAAAAGGGATTCCATGGATGGAGATCTGATGGGGCGGTCACTGCTGGCATTGGTCTCATGGTGGCAAAAATTGCAACAATCTGAACTTCCCCCAGAACATCATTTAGATAACAAAATGGATGTTGGATGTATGATGTTATGCGCTGTGCTGGCTGGGCATATGACATCACAAGCAGACAGCCCCGCCCCCTTATTGTATTACTAGTAGATGGAATGGTTACATTGTCACTTATAGAACCTCTTATCACCCCTACTGTCTGCCTGGCTTGGCTTCAATGCAATAAAACTGCTACAATTATTAAAAGTAGGTTCACGTCCGATCTGCGGGAGACGCTGCGGAGCTTCTGCTGACTCCGGGGATCGGGCTGTAAGTCACAGCAGCCAAAAATCCCACAGATGGGACACTAAGAATTTCATGTGACCAGGCACATCCCATATGGGGTGATAACTCACAACAAACTATCCTCATATATTCAGTGTATAGCAAGAGCTGCTGCCGCTGTTAACCCCCTAGTGTCCACGTGAATGGTGGAGTTTAGTATAACTGAACCCCTTCGGCTTCCTAAGTTTTTTTTAACTACATTTTGTAGCAAAATGTGACATTTTAGTCGCTGTGAAGCTTTGCCGTAATGGTTGACCTATTTAAAGGGTCCCTCAGGCATGACTATAGGGCTAAGTTTACATCCCGTTGCCTTCCCATGGTCCCAGGGACCGTCAGCACTCACCTCGGCTGTGTAGTTCGGCCGTCAGCTGCCTCTCCAAGTTCTCTCTCAGTTCTCGCTCCCGACACAACTCCATCTTTAACTCTTTCTTTTCCTGCTGGATCTGCTTTTCTTGTACTCGGGCGTTGTCCACTGCAACTTTGAGAAGGCCCTAAAAAGGAAGGGGGGGGGGGCAAAGATGTCAAGCAACACCCCAACCATAAGGGGGTTCAAAACGTGACAACATACTAACCAACAGACTCTGAGTGCAAACTTCATGCATATGTGGTCTTGATCTAATCCTATTCATACAGCTGAGGATTTGTTACAATTGTATCCAACCTAGGAAAACCTCTGCAGCACTAATTATCAAGTACAATGGCACACTGAAACGAACCCATCAGCTGCATGAGTGGGACCTGGTCAGCACATTACACAATGCACACTCCTGTGCCAGTATGAAGCCAATGCTAGGATAGTATGATAAAAGGGAGGGGGGATCATACAGGAAATATTCTGCATTAAAATGTCATATGATAAAGAGGTTCCGCAGCGCCAGTACCTGAATGTTTGTGAGTAGAGTTTCTACGGATGACAGGCCGTCTGCAAAGAGAAATGGTGCTGGAAATCCGGGAGGGAAGGTCTGTCCGGCCAGTTGAACTTTGTCCAAGGTGGGTTTAATGATGGGGATGGCAATCTGGATGTCGTCTGCAATAAGACAGAGAGTCATTAGGAAATGTGCGGTGTACCCCGGGACATCATCAGGTCGCTGTGGACGCTGCTGTATACTCTGGACGCTGAAAATTGTCTCTTATTTTAGTCACTTGCAAAGTTCAAAACTTTAGAGAAAACTTGTAGTCGCCCGTGTGTCAGCGGTGGCGATGGCAGAGGAATCACCGGGGCTCCTCCTAATTATTCCTGCTCTCTATGGGGGACATGTCAGGAGTCGGCAGATACTAAGTATCTTAGAAGGTTGTAAAATGTTACATTATACAATGAGTACATCTTCTCTACAGAAAACCTTCATCTGAACTAGATTTATACAATTATATACTAACCATCAGTCCCAAATTGAGACAATCATAACAATTTTGGGTTGTAGTAAAATTACTTATTGAATCACACCCCAAAGTAGGCGTTGTAGTGTATTGGGGGCTTTCCGGGGGCGGCTTAGATGCTCTGGTTTTACCTTTAACCATAACCTCCCATAGGCTCTGCCTATCAAATATAGAGACAGAACAGGAATAAAAACCATGTAATAAAACTTTCTGATCTCAATAAAGAGGAGAGCGCCCTCCACCAGCATAAGGAATGACGCTTACCCAATGGGGAGGGGGTGTCTGATATCCCCCCAGCCCTAAATGTTAGCAAAACTTTCAATCATTTCCCAACCCCAATATTATAGGATTACGCATTACCCAGCGCCTGCTCGCTCCTCGGGTCTCAGGTACCGGAGAACTCGGTTGTAGCAGGAATAGATCAAAATGAAAACATAAAAAACAATTGCAGCTATACGGAGGGAGCGCCGCGGCTGTGGACACATAGAGAAATCTAATTCATCCCCCTTTCCCTGTGATTCAGAGTCCGATAATCATTTTACCCTCCTTACGATGTGATAACACAATGTATTACACGGTTTCCCGGATATTGTCAGAGGAGATGTATTACACTTGTCAATGGTTCCAATTGTAAAATATCAACACCTGCAGTCTACAAAGTGTAACTCACAATCCACAAGGGCAGGGCCTAAATGGTTAACTCCAAAACATCCGAACCTTGGTATCAATATCGATCCAGGTGATCCAACCCCTAAGGATTTGTTGGGCCGCCCTAGGCACTGGCCTCTTGTGCCAAATGGAAAACCCAACCCAGAAAAAGAATCCCACTGACTCCATTACTGATGAAGTTTCATTCTGGAGGATAAGACCGCACTGTGGTACTGTGCTGTATACCGCTGAGGTTAGCAGGAATGGATTTACTACTACATTATACTAAATCATATAGGGTTAATTAGCACCACAGATATCTGTACACTATTTTAGGAACACTATATAGGGACAAGCTCAATGCTCAGTTATACTGACTCTATATAGGTGAACAGCAAATTCTATTTTTAGCTCCTGAAGATTCTTCACCCTAAGGAACGTGTGCATGTGCTGGATCTGTAGTTGAACACATATGGTACATGGATGATCTCTATGGACCTATTAATTCAATTCAGTGAGTCCAGACTGTAAACATGGACCCATGATAGTACATGGATGTATATATGGGGCCACAGAATATAATGGGTCAGAACAAAATGGCGCGTACACTGGCAATGCACATGGTCACGCGCATGAAACCTTACAAAGAGTTGTAGAATTTTCTCTGATCTCTTTCTAATCTGAGTTTTTGATACCATCAGATCCGACTGATGAAATGGCCAATAAGAATCCCAAACCCCAAGAAGGTGACCCCTGTGCCATCAGTCGCCCCACAGCGTGCCCAGACAATCTGTAACCTATACGACTCCAAATCTATGTACAAAAAAAAAAATTCTTATATCGTCGCTGGGAAAAAAAAAAAAGTAATTTGCTAAGCGTCCAATTTCCCTGTCGGATTCATGGCGGCGCATAAAGTACGCTGAAATAACGTTTTGGATACTGTTTGAAATGAGTCATTTTCGGAGGAGCCGCACAGTAAAATACATCACGGCGATACATCTGGCACATAAAAAAAGGTTATGGAGGGAATTTCAGCTGCAATTGCTTTTTGGGAACCCTTCCCCCGGATATATGGAGTCTGCGCACCTGACCCATTTGTTTTGTGCGCGGCGATGGCACAACTGCGCCTTATGGTTCCATTTCTCAAATGCCCTTGTCATATTAATTCTGAGATTTACAATTAGACTCTGGCAGAATTACAGATTTTCTTCATATTTTTTTTTTTTTTACAATTCCTCAGGGGATCAGAGAATCGGTTCTGAATGCGGGCGGCGGCGTGATTAAATGGCGGCACTGCAGCCGTCGCGCCGTGCTCTGGGAGCAGACACATTATTCCTCGGGCAGTTGTGAGACAGTCAAGATCTCCATTACGTCTTTGGACAGGGAACACGACTCGTCTATTACGGCGGTTTGTGTTCGCCTTGTATTTATTTCCCATCCGTATGAGGGCGGGTATTTATCACAGGCGGCGCACGCATTAAACCGACCGTCTTCAGAATTATCTCCCAAGATTAAGACCTCAAATAGTATCTGGCGGCTTCCTCTATATCTGGCAGCTGTTTAGTGGCGTTTTGTTGCTCGTGTATCAGGGACACAGCGTTACAATGTATCTTTACGGCGCCGTATATATTAACCGGTGACGAATGGTCTTAATATGGGCGTCTGACGGCGACACTTACTCTGCTCGGCTGGCCTGGTTAGACGCTGACTTCTGATGAGAGTTTTGGGGATGGAATTAAGTTGTGGGGGAGGGAATTAACCTGTAACAAGACTGAGGAGGGGACATTGCATCAGCGCTCAGAGACGAGTGCAAAGAAGTTCTGCAGCAGCTGCAGTTGTACAAATTGCATTGGATTTATTACAGAAAGTGAATGTATCAGAGTCAGATTAGAAGATGGGAACATTATCCATGGAGTGAGAGGCCTGAGACCCCCCACCAGACACTTCAATAGTCCCTTTATATTAATAATTGTCGGGGGTCTCCGTGGCAAGACCCCCCCATTACAAAGGAAGAAAATCTCTCTAAAAGGGCGTCAAATTATACTCCTTTCTAAAAGACGTCATGTCTCATTTACTTACAAGATCTCATCTAGCTATTGATCATAAGGTCATAGCTCATAAGTAACCAATCTGTAGGGTTACCCATTTTCATGGATCCTTCATAGATTTTAGTCTATGATATATGACTATTGCATTATTTCACAAGTCTGTTACACAGGCCGCTGAAACAATGGTGGTTGTGCTCTCAAAGGATTGTCTAGACTGGATTTAACAAACCCTCAGCAGTGAGAAGTTCTAGGACAGACCAGTTTTCCAGCCCCTTGATAGGCACAAGGAATGTTTCCATTGATGGACACCAGGCAGAATTTTCCAAGTGTAATTGTAATATTAATCCTTTAATAGATTTTGTTTCATTTCAAGAGCTCTGCTTGCTTTCTGTGAATTGTAAAGTTCCAGAAAACTGGAATATATGCAGGACTCCGTCATAGAATGAGGAAATCTTCTCGCACAATTCTAGATTCATCAATTCGTGGATCATTTTACGATCTGCCAATCGTTGCGACGCCTTTAGGAGAACGATTGTCTGGTATGAGATTTATAACAAAACCAGAAAGGGATTCTCCCCTGGTATTCTACGGGCCGGTGGATCAGTTGAGCGAGTACCCGCTGCCCACAGCTGACCAGTGGCGGGCGCACTGTCTGCTTCGGAGATGGGCAGTCACGCCGCTGGCAGTACATTCTGCCTCTGGAAACGACTATTGATGGCGAGGACGAGCGTCACGCCACCGCGGCTCCAGTGTTTCCATGCACTAAAATTGAAGTTTCAAAATAACATTACTCTCCGTTAAAAAGAGAGAGACATGGCGAAATTAGGTGCTGCCGGCTGCGGCGAGGATCAAATGCAAAAAGTCTCATATTTCACGGCTGCGAGTCAGGAGCTGGAAAATAAATAGAAAAATAAGAGGTGTGCGGGCAATGATTCATTTTGATAATCTGGCCCAGGAGAGACGGCCGCAGACAGCGCACAGATCTGAGCATCCAGAGAAAGACAAATAGGACGCAGAGGGTGGGAATTGGGATGACAGTGCAGCAGAGGTCACATCGATTTTTAACAGCATGTTCACACAGATGAGATAACCCTGGACTCCATCGCGCCCATTGTTCATATCCTACCTGTCCCCCAAGCCATAAATTTCCTGCTCCAAGACGGAAAAAAAGGGGCAGTAAAAAAGAAGGATTCTACTTATGACTCCTTATGATTAAGTTTTTGTGCTAACCAAACATGTTTTGCAGACCAAGGTCACGGCGCGCGCTCAGCTCCGGTAATGGCCGCTGAGGAGAGGATTATGTGGCAACACGTTGGGGAGGACCGGCCTCGGCCCATTCATCACCTTTGTTTCTGATTGGAATCGCAATGCAAAACACGAAGGATAAATGGGCGAGCGATCGACTCCCATCCAGTAAAGATGACGCCAGTCTCTACGACTGTGCTTTTAGGAGGACTCCGACCAGCCGCCCGTAAAAACCTGTAATTGGTAAAGCAATTAAACCTGGCAGCAAGGCGGGACCCGTCATCTGTGCTCGCCTTAAGGGTCTATAGGCAGGTGATATATACTGAGCTATCTGAGGTTAGGACATGATAGAAGGGGAGACGCTGAGCATTGGATATAAAGGGTTATTTAACTGGAAGCTGGACACTGATGCAGGGAGAGCTGTCAATCATCCGGAGTAAGCAGGACTCTTAGCGTCTCTCCTAGGAGTCCTGTCTGGATTTACTGTGCTTTGTATCACAGAGCTCAGCTTCTCTCCTTATCATATAACCTATATATAACACAGATATCAGCTTCTCTCCTCTATCATATACCCCTATATATCACACAGCTCAGCTTCTCTCCTCTATCATATAACCCTATATATCACAGAGCTCAGCTTCTCTCCTCTATCATATACCCCTATATATCACACAGCTCAGCTTCTCTCCTCTATCATATAACCTATATATCACAGAGCTCAGCTTCTCTCCTCTTATCATATAACCCTATATATCACACAGCTCAGCTTCTCTCCTATCATATAACTCTATATACCGCACAGCTCAGCTTCTCTGCTCTATCATATACCCCTATATATCACACAGCTCAGCTTCTCTCCTCTATCATATAACCCTATATATCACAGAGCTCAGCTTCTCTCCTCTATCATATACCCCTATATATCACACAGCTCAGCTTCTCTCCTCTATCATATCCCTATATATCACACAGCTCAGCTTCTCTCCTCTATCATATAACCCTATATATCACAGAGCTCAGCTTCTCTCCTCTATCATATAACCCTATATATCACACAGCTCAGCTTCTCTCCTATCATATAACCCTATATATCACACAGCTCAGCTTCTCTCCTCTATCATATAACCCTATATATCACACAGCTCAGCTTCTCTCCTCTATCATATAACCCTATATATCACACAGCTCAGTCTCTCTCCTCTATCCTATAACCCTATATATCACACAGCTCAGCTTCTCTCCTCTATCCTATAACCCTATATATCACAGAGCTCAGCTTCTCTCCTCTATCATATAACCCTATATATCACACAGCTCAGCTTCTCTCCTCTATCATATAACCCTATATATCACACAGCTCAGCTTCTCTTCTCTATCATATACCCCTATATATCACACAGCTCAGCTTCTCTCCTATCATATAACCCCTATATATCACACAGCTCAGCTTCTCTCCTCTATCCTATAACCCTATATATCACAGAGCTCAGCTTCTCTCCTCTATCATATAACCCTATATATCACACAGCTCAGCTTCTCTCCTCTATCATATAACCCTATATATCACACAGCTCAGCTTCTCTTCTCTATCATATACCCCTATATATCACACAGCTCAGCTTCTCTCCTATCATATAACCCCTATATATCACACAGCTCAGCTTCTCTCCTCTATCCTATAACCTATATATCACACAGCTCAGCTTCTCTCCTCTATCATATAACCCTATATATCACACAGCTCAGCTTCTCTCCTCTATCATATAACCCTATATATCACACAGCTCAGCTTCTCTCCTCTATCATATAACTCTATATATCACAGAGCTCAGCTTCTCTCCTCTATCCTATAACCTTATATATCACACAGCTCAGCTTCTCTCCTCTATCATATAACCTATATATCACAGAGCTCAGCTTCTCTCCTCTTATCATATAACCCTATATATCACACAGCTCAGCTTCTCTCCTATCATATAACTCTATATACCGCACAGCTCAGCTTCTCTGCTCTATCATATACCCCTATATATCACACAGCTCAGCTTCTCTCCTCTATCATATAACCCTATATATCACAGAGCTCAGCTTCTCTCCTCTATCATATACCCCTATATATCACACAGCTCAGCTTCTCTCCTCTATCATATCCCTATATATCACACAGCTCAGCTTCTCTCCTCTATCATATAACCCTATATATCACAGAGCTCAGCTTCTCTCCTCTATCATATAACCCTATATATCACACGGCTCAGCTTCTCTCCTATCATATAACCCTATATATCACACAGCTCAGCTTCTCTCCTCTATCATATAACCCTATATATCACACAGCTCAGCTTCTCTCCTCTATCATATAACCCTATATATCACACAGCTCAGCTTCTCTCCTCTATCATATAACCCTATATATCACACAGCTCAGCTTCTCTCCTCTATCCTATAACCCTATATATCACACAGCTCACCTTCTCTCCTCTATCCTATACCCCTATATATCACACAGCTCAGCATCTCTCCTCTATCATATAACCCTATATATCACACAGCTCAGCTTCTCTCCTCTATCATATACCCTATATATCACACAGCTCAGCTTCTCTCCTCTATCCTATAACCCTATATATCACACAGCTCAGCTTCTCTCCTCTATCCTATAACCCTATATATCACAGAGCTCAGCTTCTCTCCTCTATCATATAACCCTATATATCACACAGCTCAGCTTCTCTCCTCTATCATATAACCCTATATATCACACAGCTCAGCTTCTCTCCTCTATCCTATAACCCTATATATCACACAGCTCAGCTTCTCTCCTCTATCCTATAACCCTATATATCACAGAGCTCAGCTTCTCTCCTCTATCATATAACCCTATATATCACACAGCTCAGCTTCTCTCCTCTATCATATAACCCTATATATCACACAGCTCAGCTTCTCTCCTCTATCATATACCCCTATATATCACACAGCTCAGCTTCTCTCCTATCATATAACCCCTATATATCACACAGCTCAGCTTCTCTCCTCTATCCTATAACCTATATATCACACAGCTCAGCTTCTCTCCTCTATCATATAACCCTATATATCACACAGCTCAGCTTCTCTCCTCTATCCTATAACCTATATATCACACAGCTCAGCTTCTCTCCTCTATCATATAACCCTATATATCACACAGCTCAGCTTCTCTCCTCTATCATATACCCCTATATATCACACAGCTCAGCTTCTCTCCTCTATCATATAATCTATATATAACACAGATATCAGCTTCTCTCCTCTATTATATACCCCTATATATCACACAGCTCAGCTTCTCTCCTCTATCATATACCCCTATATATCACACAGCTCAGCTTCTCTCCTCTATCATATAACCCTATATATCACAGAGCTCAGCTTCTCTCCTCTATCATATAACCCTATATATCACAGAGCTCAGCTTCTCTCCTCTATCATATACCCCTATATATCACAGAGCTCAGCTTCTCTCCTATCATATAACCCTATATACCACAGAGCTCAACTTCTCTCCTCTATCATATAACCCTATATATCACACAGCTCAGCTTCTCTCCTCTATTATATACCCCTATATATCACACAGCTCAGCTTCTCTCCTCTATCATATAACCCTATATATCACACAGCTCAGCTTCTCTCCTCTATCATATAACCCTATATATCACAGAGCTCAGCTTCTCTCCTCTATCCTATACCCCTATATATCACACAGCTCAGCTTCTCTCCTCTATCCTATACCCCTATATATCACACAGCTCAGCTTCTCTCCTCTATCCTATACCCCTATATATCACACAGCTCAGCTTCTCTCCTCTATATACCCCTATATATCACACAGCTCAGCTTCTCTCCTCTATCCTATAACCCTATATATCACACAGCTCAGCTTCTCTCCTCTATCCTATACCCCTATATATCACACAGCTCAGCTTCTCTCCTCTATCATATAACCCTATATATCACACAGCTCAGCTTCTCTCCTCTATCCTATACCCCTATATATCACACAGCTCAGCTTCTCTCCTCTATCCTATAACCCTATATATCACACAGCTCAGCTTCTCTCCTCTATCCTATAACCCCTATATATCACACAGCTCAGCTTCTCTATCATATAACCCTATATATCACACAGCTCAGCTTCTCTACTCTATCATATAACCCTATATATCACACAGCTCAGCTTCTCTCCTCTATCCTATAACCCTATATATCACACAGCTCAGCTTCTCTCCTCTATCCTATAACCCTATATATCACAGATCAGCTTCTCTCCTCTATCCTATACCCCTATATATCACACAGCTCAGCTTCTCTCCCTCTATTATATATCAGATAGATTTCCCCCGGGACCCCATACATGGTCATCCAGAGGCTCCTGGTTCATGAGTGACTGACAAACAGGCAAAAAGTAAGAGGCAGCAACTACTTGACATAGCAAAGTTTTCTGTCATTTAGAGTCTATAGAAGCTGAGACGCCCAGTATACTGGTCACCCCATCAGCCACGAGTAGCCGCCACAGTTAGTCGTAGTTCTTACCACAGATGTTCTCACTCGTTGAATTTCGTTCTCGTTTGACTTTCTCATTTGTGTCATTTGGAGAACACGTTCTGTCCTAAAATCTGAAAACCTATTAAGTGTGAATGATGAGGGCTCGGAGCACATGGCAGAGCGAGGGTTATAAAGTGGAGTGCTTCATTTTATGACAAATTCAATACCGCAGGGTCGAGCGAGATGGAACATCAAAGCCCTATCAATAACATGACACCGCCAAATGCTGCTGGACAAACAGTGGAAAGTCACAGAGTCAGCCCGTGTGATGATACCATGTATCAATTCATACTGACAATGTAACCATGGAAACCTAAAGGGATACTCAACCTGCAGAATATCTGGAAGAATCTATTGCCTTTAAAGCATGCATACAATTGTTTTAGGGTTCATAGCCATAGGGGTACAGCGGTAACACCTGGGCCCTGGCGTCTGAGGGCCCCAATGGCAGTGCCAGGTGAAAGACGTCACTTCTCAGAATGCAAGATCCCGGAGAAACTCTCTGCAGACACTGCACAAGTAGCTGCAGAATTGTGAACATGCATCACTTTATTTTGCCTGTACTTTTCATTCCTTATACGTAGTCACATCCAGAGCTGCATTTACAACTTTGCTACTCTGTTACTAGGAGTGAGAAATGTATTCTGGGACCTTCACAATTAAATATATAGGTAGAAGTGAGCAAAAAGGTCACAGGACAGGAACCAAAGAGTTACCGGCAGAATGCAGCTTTGGATGTGACTGGAGTATATGACTTTGTTTATATTTAGTTCTAGCAATGCAGTGAAAATGAAGGTGCAAAATGTGAATATTAAAGGGTTAATGTGTGAATATACAGCTCGGTGCGGGGCTGCGTCTCCCTGCTATCACCCGCTTGATGTAATTACGACATGTATTTAATAGCTTCATTATTTATCAGGTAATTATTACATAAAATATCAGCGATTTTTATCACCCTCAACAAATAACGACGTTTTCTGACACCAATTTAATGTACAAAGTGGCCGCCGTCCAAAGTCGCCATCACAGGGCTGGGCGCTGGGATCCGGATGATGGGAGTCATTATGTTTATAACAATAATAAACGGATTCCAGATTTTGTTACAAAAATCTCCAGAAGTTTTACCGTATGATATAGTCACAGTAATGTAGAAGTATCTGCCCCCTTCAAGATGTCCTCCTATTACCAGTTATAAAGTGACAAGGAAAGGGTTAAAACAAAAACAAAGCTACCCCCATATAACACATAAATGGGTAAAAATAGCCGAACATCTTTATTTAAATGACAATGTTACAAGTACAATACAGTATATATATATATATATATATATATATATATATATATATATGAGGCATAGAGACTCTAACAATACCCCAAAGATGAGCAGTGTTAGCCGGTGTATGTGTGTGAGTAACAACAAGGTGGTATAAAGAACCCGTAAACCAAAAAGCAGTCAAAGAGTCAACTTGCAAAAGTTAAAGCGGGATAAATAAGGAACGTCATGTTAATATATAACAAACATACAGACCAATGGTAAAGCTGCCCCTGACGCGCGTTTCCCACCCAAGCTTCGTCACTTTGGGGTATTGTTTGTCTTTTATATATTTATTGTACTTGTAAGGTTGCAAGTTAAATAAAGATGTACGGATATTTTTAGCAATTTATGGGTTTTATTTATGTGAGTTTGGGTCAGTAGACCCGCGGTTAGTCAAGGACACTTGTCATATAATGCTGCGAGTTTGGGTCAGTAGACTTACTGTTGGTCTAGGACACTTGTCATATGACACTGTGAGTTTTGGGCAGTAGACTTGCTGTTGGCTTAGGTCACTTGTCCTATGAGGCTGTGAGTTTGGGACATTAGTCCCACGGTTGGGCTGGGACACTTGTAAGATGCTGTGAGTTAGGAAACGTAGACCAGCAGTTGGGCCAGGACACTTGCCGTATAATGCTGTCATATAATGTTGTGAGTTAGGGACAGGATAGGAAACTTGTCCACAATATAGTCATCTGATACTAGCCTAAGGGCTTATCCACACAGCCATACAGTGCCTTGCGAAAGTATTCGGCCCCCTTGAACTTTTCAACCTTTTGCCACATTTCAGGCTTCAAACATAAGGATAGAAAATTTTAATTTTTTTGGTGAAGAATCAACAACAAGTGGGACACAATCGTGAAGAGAAACGAAATTTATTGGATATTTTAAACTTTTGTAAAAAATAAAAAACTGAAAAGTGGGGCGTGCAATATTATTCGGCCCCTTAAGTTAATCCTTTGTAGCGCCCCCTTTTGCTGCGATTACAGCTACAAATCGCTTGGGGTTGTCTCTATCAGTTCTTGCCCATTCTTCCTTGGAAAACAGCTGGAGCTCAGTGAGGTTGGATGGAGAGCGTTTGTGAACAGCAGTTTTCAGCTCTTTCCACAGATTCTCGATTGGATTCAGGTCTGGACTTTGACTTGGCCATTCTAACACCTGGATACGTTTATTTGTGAACCATTCCATTGTAGATTTGGCTTTATGTTTGGGATCATTGTCTTGTTGGAAGATAAATCTCCGTCCCAGTCTCAGGTCTTTTGCAGCCTCCAACAAGTTTTCTTCCAGAATGGTCCTGTATTTGGCTCCATCCATCTTCCCATCAATTTTAACAATTTTTCCGTTTTTTATTTTTTACAAAAGTTTAAAATAACCATTAAACTTCGTTCCACTTCACAATTGTGTCCTACTTGTTGTTGATTCTTCACCAAAAAATGTTAATTTTATATCTTTATGTTTGAAGCCTGAAATGTGGCAAAAGGTTGAAAAATTCAAGGGGGCCGAATACTTTCGCAAGGCACTGTATATTTAACCTGCTTTGCATATAGAGGACTACACACAGGCCGATGACACACAACACTTTCCGCATGGATCCAGGGTCCAGGTGAAAAAAAAAAAAATTGACATGCACTACTTTAGTCCATCTTGTTGATGACCAGGACTAAGGCAAGACTGCAGAGAATTGTCTTCAGAGGCCACTCTACTCATCTCGTAAAATGTATTAAAAAATCATGTAATTTTTTGTGATACAATCCAGAGAATTTTTTATTTGGTTGCCTGAACAAGCCCTGATAGACACGGTCCTGAGCACATGGAGCAATAGCATCTGGGTCCCCACCAGTCTAGATAGATGGATCCATTGACCCTGGGTGCTATCCAGACAGTCTATTATGGGCACAGTTTCTATCAGTGCTATGGACGGGCAGGATATATGATTGACCACCGCTCCTTTCTAACTTCTAGTCATGATCTTGCAGGTGGGGAAATGGTGAACCAGTTTATTCCTTTCTGGTGACCAGTGGGCGTTCCAGCCCCCAAACACCCAAAAATATAATGTTTATCATCTAAAATCTGGAGGATAATAAATGCTTCAGGGTGGAAAACACCTATACAATATGAACCAGCCATGAATCCTCTGCTCCTCTTCGGTCCCTTCTCTTCCACCTTTGGAAACCCATGGCTAGGGTATCTGGGGACAGAATCCTCTTAAAGGTCCGCCCTATTGCACTTAGTAGGCTCAGTCTGCTCACTTATCTTTCCATGGTGACACTTTCCCTAACGCTGCAAAGTGGGTCCCTGGAGACTGTAGGTAAAGCACCTGAACCCAAACTAATACTACAGCGATGACCTCGAAGACAGCAGAAGGGGATCGGCTGGGTGACACAAACTATATGGTTGTCTATCCCTTTAACTTGCACAACCTGTAACACGTACAACCTTCCGCGTACCTTGTCTCATCCGTACAAGCGGCAGGGGGGCGGAGGTGCCTTCCACACAAGTTTGATACAAATATTTATGAACCCATATGGGGCGACAGATGTCTCCGTATACAGATCGTAGCGAGGATTTCATTTCCAGCCATAATCCTGGTGCTGTGTCAGCAGCTTCTCTCCTACTTACGGCGAGGAAACCGCGCAAACGAACATTAATGCTTCATTAATATTTATATAAACACAAGCCATTAACGAAAAAAGTCCTGGTAGATATGTGCGATTGTCAGATCGTCTGTATCAAAGGATATCAAAAGGAAAAAACAGTCCAATTGCGGATGACAGATTCTCTCACACGAGTTGTATGAGCGTGAAATGTGGCGGAGACTATTAGGAGATAAAGGGAACGAGACCCAAGAAAGGTCATGTGACCTATTTACAGGACCTAATGAGGGTCACATTACTGCATATTCTAAAGGTGGCCATTAAAAAATAAGAAAAGACCCACTTCAAGACTGACCCATCTGTAGAGAGTCCAGGGGGCGGGGTCACGCCATGATGGTCAATGGCAGATGAACCAACTGCAACAGACTGTGTACAGTCTGAGAAAAGTCTCTAACACCGGCCCATGTACTGAGATACAAAAACAGCACATGCAAAATGGAAGAAAATGATTTTCTAATTCTTTCTCGTGCAATGTTGTCTCAATTAATTTTCTTAGCCCTTTCCCTTTGTTTAAAGCAGAAAGAAAAAAATTTATCAGGGAGAAACAGTCAGTAAGCAGCCAAATAATACCTACTGACCTGAAAGAGTCAGTAGGTAGCCATGAAATGCTTAAAGGTCTAAATATCAAAAGGGAAACAGTCAGCAAGAGAAAAGGTTATGTGAATTCCAACTGCCAGGTAGACACAGTCAGTAAGCAGCCAAATAACACTTAGTGGCCAGAAAATGTCAGCAAACAGCCATGAAATCCTTAAAGGTTCCAAATATCAGGGAGAAACAGTACACCTGGAGTTTTTTTTCCTCTGGCCCCCGCCGTACCTGAGCAATCTGTGCTGTTAGTTTTGGTGTCTGATATACTATTTATTCTCTGTACTGTCAGGAGGGCGGGGCTAGACAAGAGCAGGCAGGGAGGCATAATACTCAGGGGTGTAATTCTGAGCTGTGACACTGGCTGCCTCTGATTGGAGCTCTGAATTATACCTCCCTGTCTGCTCCTGCCTGACCCCGCCCACCTGACAGTATGGAGCCTAACTAGCACATCAAGTACCAAATCTAACAGTGCTTATTGCTTGGGAATGGTGAGGGCTAGACAAAAAATTCCAACTGTGCTGGAATAAGTGGAGGGCGAGGAGGGCTATTAGCAAATGCTAAGAACTGGAGTTGGTTAAGGTGGTGAAAGGTCCTCTTTAATGGTTCCATCTACCGCAGAAAAACAGCAAGAAGAAGGAAGGTAGAAACATTCAGTAAGCAGCCAAATATTAACTACTGGCCAGAGAGAGTTCATAAACAGCCATGAAATGCTGCCCTGAGAGTGAATGGTAACAAGTCTGTGCTGCAGGACAGGCAGTCCCCTGTATAGCACAGATACATTAGTTTCCTGTGACTACGGAAATACTTAAACTCAAAACTGGTCACAAAAACTAGGAAATCAAGAAACCCAACCTAGAACACTGGCCAAAGATGATACAAACAACCCTGCCTGAGACAACATGCCCAAGGTGCCCTGATTAGTGGTCATCTAGGGGGCGCTCTTCTCAAAGAGGACAGTATGCATGCTATATGGTGGTCTTATCATAGAGAGTCACTGTAAATCTGATGACTGGTTCACTGTAAGATGTGACACTACTGATACTGTACATGACTGAGGCTTCACCTGCTACTGTCAGTGAATGGAAACATCAATGCTAAAATCCAGCGGTGAGAACACAAGTAGCAGTAAAGCTGCAGATTTTCAGCACAGATTTGTGCATGTACAGCACCAGCCATGTAGGTACTATGCTACGGAAACTGATCTGGGATGCAGATTTTAAGATCTTTGGCATTTCAGAAACTGATTTGAATTTTCACCTGAGATTTAACCTTTTTCAGAGTGAAATCCACAGCAAAATCCACCAATACAAGTCTTGCTGCAGATTTTCAGGTGAACATATGGCGGATTGTTCCACCCTGTGTGCAGCTGCCCTAATACTTCTGAGGGTTTGCTATTTATGTTGTATTCAGTCTAGACAATCCTCTGTGAGCTAAACATCCTGAACTCCAGACTGATACAATGTATCAGGACAGGAGAGATTTGTGCTGCTGTGTTTAGTTTATAGAGGATGAAATAGACTGGATATAATGTAGCAAACAGTCAGCTGTGAGACGCTTTAGGTCAGGAATGGTTTTTAGCGTCTGGATGTAACAAGGATTGTTTCTATATACTGACACCAAGCAGAGATCTGGAGATAAACAGAGTGCGTTTTGTCTTGAGAACCTGCAGAACTTTTCACTCCAGGACGCTGAAGTCATTTACATAACACATAAAACCCCGCTGATCATTTCTAGGGCAATTTGTCCGCACAAAGAAAACATTGTAAGCAGCTTTTATAAAATTAAACGCCCCCTTAACTAAGGCTGCGCAGCGTCCAGAAATAAAACCGCTCTAGTCTGCGGCGAGCGCTTAACGCTCCATAACCCGGCGCAGGGAGCAGCTTCCAGTCTCCGGCCCCTGAGTAATTATTCCTACTTTATTAAGGCTTATTTTACTACTTTATTCGGCGGGTTATAAAGGTGCGGCCCACGGCCCCCCCGCCCTTCCCGGCGCAGACCGCAGAAATATTACGTCCCCTGCCATCCATTAAAAGCAAGTAGTGCAGAAAGTAATGGCGGCTGTAATCTGCTGTATAGATGTAAAATAACCTTTATAAAGCAGCCGTGTCGAGCAGTCAGCAGCACATTACGCCCGTCGCGCTTTCATAAAATAGTGCCCCCCTTGCAGAATTAATCCTGAACGAGTGGCGGTCCCGGCGGCGCCCTGAGCGCGTCCTCTGTACGGCCGCAGAGCCGGTTAACATGGTGAAATAGATCTATATTTTTAGCAATATTCTGTTTGCGTCCTCACAGATACAAGGTTCGGCGCGCTGCGTCTGGGGAGCAGTAAAGCTGCTGGGAAGGAGATTTCTCTCTGCTATTTTACTACTCTGAAAATTCAATCACTGGGAAAATGTTTCGCTGTAAATATCTGGTGAGAGGGGAACAAAGCGACGTCTGCGGGCGGCACCTGCTCTAATAACGCAGCAAGGTTCGCTCGTACTGAAGGCAGTGCCAATATAAACCAACTCTGATTACTACCAGATACATTGTAGCAAACCTGCTCCTCCCTCAGTCTCAACCCAATACTATTCCAATAATCGGGGACCTAGAAATGTAAATGTATGCATGTGCAGTACGAGTGTTATTGTACTCAGGCTCCGTAAAGAAATGTTAGTGCACGCATGCGCAGTACAAATGTTAGTGCACGCATGCGCAGTACAAATGTTAGTGCACGCACGCGCAGTACAAATGTTAGTGCACGCATGCGCAGTACAAATGTTAGTGCACGCATGCGCAGTACAAATGTTAGTGCACGCATGCGCAGTACAAATGTTAATGTATGGAGGCTCAGTAAACAAATGTTAGGGTACACATGCGCACTAGAAATGTTGTGCTCAGGCACAGCAAAGAAATGTTAATGTACTCAGGCTCAATAATTTTCACAGTAGAAATGTTAGTGTATGAATGCGCAGTAGAAATGTTAAGGTACATGTGCAGTAGAAATGTTATTGTACTCAGGTGCAGTAAAGAGATATTAGTGTATGCATATGCAGTAGAAATGTTAGTGTACGCATGCACAGTAGAGAAATGTTAGTGTACGCATGCGCAGTAGAGAAATATTACTGTACGCATGCGCAGTAGAGAGAAATGTTATTGTACGCATGCGCAGTAGAGAAATGTTAGTGTACGCATGCGCAGTAGAGAAATGTTAGTGTACGCATGCGCAGTAGAGAAATGTTAGTGTACGCATGTGCAGTAGAGAAATGTTGGTGTATGCATGCGCAGTAGAGAAATGTTATTGTACGCATGCGCAGTAGAGAAATGTTAGTGTACGCATGCGCAGTAGAGAAATGTTAGTGTACGCATGCGCAGTAGAGAAATATTAGTGTACGCATGCGCAGTAGAGAAATATTAGTGTACGCATGCGCAGTAGAAATATTTATGTCACTCAAGTAAAATGTAAAAGCGCAGCGGCACTCACACTTGCAAGATGCAGGGATGTACATTTTTATTGGGACACAAACATAAGGTAGATAAAAGTGGGACAAGGATGCCGGCACAGCTAGGTGACAAACCAGGTCCCGTGCTAAGTTAGCGCTTCATCAGGTAACGACGCAAGTGTGCATACTTAGACATGTCCGGTGCATTGTTGCCCAGCAACCACTGCAAACAAAACTCTCAAAAAGATACATAACGTCAATACAATGATACAGCCGCACCTAATGTTAATGTACGCAGGCGCAGTAGAAATTTACAAAAGCTTGAATACTTATAAGGAATTTCTATATAACCCTGTAATTCTTCAATAAGCGTTGCAGAGTTGTATACTTCACCTGAGTGCTGGGCCAGGTCACACGCTGTTCTCTGACTACCCTTACTACAAGCTTCCAGGTAGGACACCCAAGTGTCAAGGCGTAATTGCATTACCACAATGACATTACCAAACAGAACTGTGACTGCAGCTTTGGTAGGGACTGGAGTCTAGGCCACGATATATACATGATATATATATAATTTCACTAGAGCAGTGACACAGTTACTTCCTTGTTCTATGGAGATGATATTCAGGGCTGAAGCTTTTCCATGTTCTCGGTGTCAGCGCAGGCGTATCAATCACAGGACACAGCAATCACCCAGCGAATGTTTAAGGTGCTGCTTGTCTGGAGCCACCGCCGCCGTTTCTCCAGGGTGAATTACTTCTTCTCTGAATGGCTCCATTAAGGTTCAGATTCTCTGCGCCATTGTTTGCCAGTAATAAAATATGTCCTTGTTGTTGTGACCTGCATCGTGGCGTTCCCTGCTCCTCGCTAACAGCCGCCTGGCCGCAAATGACTTGTGTGTCCTGCGGCCATTTACTAAGAAAACTCTGCTGAGAGAAGGACATCAGAGCAGAAGTATACTTAGAGGCTGAATACATATAGTGCTGACACAGCTGAGGGTTTGTTACAGTATCAGTGTAAACAATCCCCCATGAACTAAACACAGAAGAAGAACAAATCTCTGTCCGGTCCTGGACTCCAGGTTTACACCTCTTAGGACTACTGATACATTGCAACAAACCTTCAGCTGTGTGAAAAATCACAACTTAACCATGTAAAATAAAAATGAAGCCACTTCCAATGGTCCTGGTTATAAATATCCTATTATTCTGTGTATACAGCTCCTGCAGACTGTATACAATCAGTATATGGGCACTAGGAGTTCAGTAACACTTGACTGCAGGACCTGACTACACACAGGGTTTACCTGTAGTCTGTAACCATGGGGATACTTAGATTTTTTTTTTTTTTTTTTTATCACAACCATTCAGAAATTTGCATCATGTTTCATTTCATGGGTATTTGAGCAATGAAAATAATGGTTGCAAAAGTTTACATCCCCCTAACCACAGACCTGATGACTCAAGAATGGCTCAGCCGTCTCGCTACATGTCTGGTATTTCACTTTATAAAATGCTCTTAAATTTGTAGTCAGAAACCATATGGATATGAAGAAAGTGGCGGCCGTGATCTCGCCCAGCGCTGCCGCAGTGTACAGACCCCCCTCATATTGTCAGTAAACTAATTGTAATGTTACACACAAGAGTCAGTAACAAGGAGCAGATTAGAAGGCGCTCGCAGTCTTGGAGAACTGCCCACGAGGGATTACAGGAAGTAACTGGGGAGGGGGAGAAGGGGATGAGGGGGTCTCGGGTCTGTTGTCGGCTTTGTTCTAATCTTGTGATTACTGAAGGAGTTTGGTTACAGGTTAATTCAATCACTCAAGTGTCCGAGTCCAGAAAACTGTAACGTTGTAGCAGAGACGTCTGAGTAATATGTTCTCCGGAGGTTAGAAATGTAACAATTACCTATTATTACTATTTATTACTCCATCTTTTTCTATGGGACATATACTGAGCGACACCGGAAGACGTATACGGTACTGAGCGACACCAGAAGACGTATACGGTACTGAGCGACACCGGAAGACGTATACGGTACTGAGCGACACCGGAAGACGTATATGGTACTGAGCGACACCGGAAGACGTATATAGTACTGAGCGACACCGGAAGACGTATACGGTACTGAGCGACACCGGAAGACGTATATGGTACTGAGCGACACCGGAAGACCTATACGGTACTGAGCGACACCGGAAGACGTATATGGTACTGAGCGACACCGGAAGACCTATACGGTACTGAGCGACACCGGAAGACCTATACGGTACTGAGCGACACCGGAAGACGTATATGGTACTGAGCGACACCGGAAGACGTATATAGTACTGAGCGACACCGGAAGACGTATACGGTACTGAGCGACACCGGAAGACGTATATGGTACTGAGCGACACCGGAAGACGTATATAGTACTGAGCGACACCGGAAGACGTATACGGTACTGAGTGACACCGGAAGACCTATACGGTACTGAGCGACACCGGAAGACCTATACGGTACTGAGCGACACCGGAAGACGTATATGGTACTGAGCGACACCAGAAGACCTATACGGTACTGAGCGACACCGGAAGACGTATACGGTACTGAGCGACACGTGAAGACGTATACGGTACTGAGCGACACGTGAAGACGTATACGGTACTGAGCGACACATGAAGACGTATACGGTACTGAGCGACACATGAAGACCTATACGGTACTGAGTGACACCGGAAGACATATACGGTACTGAACGACACATAAAGACCTATACGGTACTGAGCAACACCGGAAGACATATACGGTACTGAGCGACACCGGAAGACCTATACTGTACTGAGCGACACCGGAAGACCTATACGGTACTGAGCGACACCGGAAGACCTATACGGTACTGAGCAACACCGGAAGACCTATACGGTACTGAGCGACACATGAAGACGTATACGGTACTGAGCGACACATGAAGACCTATACGGTACTGAGCGACACCGGAAGACCTATACGGTACTGAGCAACACCGGAAGACCTATACGGTACTGAGCGACACATGAAGACCTATACGGTACTGAGCGACACCGGAACACCTATACGGTACTGAGCGACACCAGAAGACGTATACGGTACTGAGCGACACCGGAACACCTATACGGTACTGAGCGACACCAGAAGACCTATACGGTACTGAGCGACACCGGAACACCTATACGGTACTGAGCGACACCGGAACACCTATACGGTACTGAGCGACACCAGAAGACGTATACGGTACTGAGCGACACCGGAAGACGTATACGGTACTGAGCGACACATGAAGACATATACGGTACTGAGCGACACCGGAAGACGTATATGGTACTGAGCGACACCGGAAGACCTATACGGTACTGAGCGACACATGAAGACGTATACGGTACTGAGCGACACATGAAGACGTATACGGTACTGAGCGACACCGGAAGATGTATACGGTACTGAGCAACACCGGCAGACCTATACGGTACTGAGCGACACATGAAGACCTATACGGTACTGAGTGACACATGAAGACCTATACGGTACTGAGCGACACATGAAGACGTATACGGTACTGAGCGACACCGGAAGACGTATACGGTACTGAACGACACATGAAGACATATACGGTACTGAGCGACACCGGAAGACCTATACGGTACTGAGCGACACCGGAAGACCTATACGGTACTGAGCGACACCGGAAGACCTATACAGTACTGAGCGACACCGGAAGACCTATACGGTACTGAGCGACACCGGAAGACCTATACGGTACTGAGCGACACCGGAAGACCTATACGGTACTGAGCGACACATGAAGACGTATACGGTACTGAGCGACACCAGAAGACGTATACGGTACTGAGCGACACCGGAAGACCTATACGGTACTGAGCGACACATGAAGACATATACGGTACTGAGCGACACATGAAGACGTATACGGTACTGAGCGACACATGAAGACGTATACGGTACTGAGCGACACCGGAGGACGCATACGGTACTGAGCGACACATAAAGACGTATACGGTACTGAGCGACACCGGAAGACGTGTACGGTACTGAGCGACACATGAAGACGTATACGGTACTGAGCGACACATGAAGACGTATACAGTACTGAGCGACACATGAAGACGTATACGGTACTGAGCGACACCGGAAGACGTGTACGGTACTGAGCGACACATGAAGACGTATACGGTACTGAGCGACACTAAAAGATATATAACACAAGGACACTGGGAGAAGTATACAGTACTGAGTGACACAAGGAGACATATATGATATTGAGCAACAAAAAGAGATATGATACTGATCAACACAAGGAGAAATATAAAGTACTGAGAGATGCAAGGAGCTGCATATGGCACTGAGTAGCGCACAGAGGAATATATGGTACTTAGTGACACAATGAGACATATACAGTAGTGAGTAACACAGAGTAGTACACTGTACTGAGGGACACAAGGAGAGGTATAATGTACTGATCTTCACAAGGTGTATACAATACTGAGTAGTAGAAGGAGATGTACTGTATATGGTACTGACCGACACAAAATATAAACATAAATATAAATATGACACAAGGAGATGTATATGATGCTGAGTGATACATGGAGATGTATACGGTACCTAGTGACACATGGCGATATATACGGTGCTGAGCGACACATGGTGATGTATACGGTACCTAGTGACACATGGCGATATATATACGGTACCTAGTGACACATGGCGATATATACGGTGCTGAGCGACACATGGCGATATATACGGTGCTGAGCGACACATGGCGATATATACGGTGCTGAGCGACACATGGTGATGTATACGGTGCTGAGTGACACATGGTGATGTATACGGTACCTAGTGACACATGGTGATGTATACGGTACCTAGTAACACATGGCGATATATACGGTGCTGAGTGACACATGGTGATGTATACGGTGCTGAGTGACACATGGCGATATATACGGTGCTGAGTGACACATGGTGATGTATACGGTACCTAGTGACACATGGTGATGTATATGGTGCTGAGTGACACATGGTGATGTATACGGTACCTAGTGACACATGGTGATGTATATGGTGCTGAGTGACACATGGTGATGTATACGGTGCTGAGTGACACATGGTGATGTATACAGTACCTAGTAACACATGGCGATGTATACGGTGCTGAGTGACACATGGTGATGTATACGGTACCTAGTGACACATGGTGATGTATATGGTGCTGAGTGACACATGGTGATGTATACGGTACCTAGTGACACATGGTGATGTATACGGTGCTGAGTGACACATGGCGATATATATACGGTGCTGAGCGACACATGGCGATATATATACGGTGCTGAGCGACACATGGCGATATATACGGTGCTGAGCGACACATGGCGATATATATACGGTGCTGAGCGACACATGGCAATATATATACGGTGCTGAGCGACACATGGCGATATATATACGGTGCTGAGCGACACATGGCGATATATATACGGTGCTGAGCGACACATGGCGATATATATACGGTGCTGAGCGACACATGGCGATATATATACGGTGCTGAGCGATACATGGCGATATATATGGTGCTGAGCGACACATGGCGATATATATGGTGCTGAGCGACACATGGTGATGTATACGGTGCTGAGTGACACAAGGAGACGTATACGATACAGACTTGTACAGTACTTGACTATACATAGGATCTGACACAAGACTATGTAGATCCCCTATATCAGACACATAATACACAGCAGAGGACGACATACACTACGCCTTACCTGCTGTTCATGGAGTCTTAACCAAGTGTCTGGGCATTAAGTGAAGAAACATTAAAAAATAATAGTAATAAAAAGCCTATAAAATATTCTCCGCGCTGCGCCCGGCCTGCGCCATTAACCAGCAGCGATTGACTGACTATGGCTCTGGATGTTGAGTATTAGTTGATTTTATCAGCGGCCGCGGCCTCCAGAACATTAACGCCGACGTCCAAACCTCATTGTACAGAAAAGTTAATGAGCAGAACAAACTACGCAAGAAAAAGAAGAAAAGTCGTTATTTTTACAGATGAAAGAAAACACTAAATTAACGTCCCCTCATGAGAGGAAGGGAAAACGGCTTCGCCTCCGAGAAACGCAACAATTTATCAAGACAGGAGTGAATAAGGTCTCCGTCACGTGAGGGACGGCTCTAATTAAAGAGAATACTACATAATTTCATATATATTGGCAGCCTGTAGAGGGAGCTGAAAACAACACCATGTACACTCCCAGCCTCCTGCTTGGCCTAGTCCTGCTCACACAGCAGAGAGAGATGGACACAATTGTATCCAGTGGAAGTAATGCTCTCAGTGGCACAAATCTCTCTTTGTTACAGTGTATCAGCTTCCCTTCTCCTTCTGTCTGATTTCATGTTAATACGATTGTGTCACTACATCACAGGCTGCGGGTTTCCTGTTGCGCACTTTATCACTGAAGTTTATGGAGAAATTTGTTTCCAAATATTTCATGGAAACAAAAAGGAACAAACTAAGAGAAGTCTGTACACAGTATACATGGCTGTGGAGCCTCTATGGTGAGGAGCTTCTGAGTGGCTACAGGTTGACCTCCATCTTATTGAATTAAAGAAGCTCTTTAGCTTTTTGGGGATTTTTTTGTCTCTATAGTGCCTCTATAGTATAATCGATTATAAAAGAATAATTCTACACACAGATAGTACAGACAGCCAATCAAAGTTAAGAGAAAGCAGTGTGAAGCTGCATCTTATAGGATACACTGGATATTCTGCACATAGCACTCACAGACAGTATAGCCAGACAGAGTTAGTCAGAGGAGTGCCATGTTAAAATGTACCTCATTGAATACACTGGAAGTTCTGCACATAGCACTGACAGATAATATAGAATCAGGGGAGAGCAGTGTAAAGTACGTCTCACGGGATACACTGGATATTCTGCACATAGCACTCACAGACAGTATAGCCAGACAGAGTTAGTCAGAGGAGTGCCATGTTAAAATGTACCTCATTGAATACACTGGAAATTCTGTGCATAGCACTGACAGATAATATAGAATCAGGGGAGAGCAGTGTAAAGTACGTCTCACGGGATACACTGGATATTCTGCATGTAGCATCCACAGATACTGTAGACCGGCAGTATGACCCAGGGGAGAGCAGTCTGAAGGCACATCTTACAGGATACATTGGAGATTCTGCACATAGCACTCACAGACGGTGTAGACAAGCAGACCCGGGGGAATTTTAAAACTCTGCATCTGATTTTCTTATGGGCTTCAGCAGAATTGGTGGGGAGGAGGGGTGGCTTCAGCTCCTGTAGTTCCAAGGGAGCCACCACAAAGGGGAGACTGACAACCTATCTTGACAGGAAAGAAAGCCAAGACTAGTGGTCAGACTGAGATCACATGATCCAGCGGCCCACAACGTAAGGATTCACAATGCAAGGAACTGATCTGGGAAGAAACTATTTACATTGCTGTAATAATCATGTGATGCTATTGCTGTCTCTACTAAGCTACTACAGTAGACTGCACTGAGAAATGCAGCTTTGGACCTGACTAGAGACATAACAATAAAGTAGAAACATAATGGCTCAGACTTTATGTAAAAATGTAATAAAAAGTGAAATAAACTATACCAGTAATGATCTACTAACCTGATTGTCTCCTGATATAATTCAGACCCTATGTTGGGGGTGAGCGCCGGAACACGTCATATAACCGAGAATTTGCGTCCACAAGAGGAGAATGAATGTATATATGTTGCAGCTTTTGTGTCCTGTGAAGACCTCGGCTGTCACTAATGGGGGTCTCTGCGGGGTTTTCATTGAGTCATCTTAGAAGAACAAGGACGCCTCAGATGTTCGTGTGAAGAAGCAGCGACACAAAAACATTCAAAAGGAGATAAAGTAATAAGAAGATGATGGCGGCTCGGCGCTGCCGGTGACTGAGGAGTCATTTCATGCGATTAGAGAATAATCATCAAAAACTTCTCCGCCACATAAATAAAGCGGTTTTTGTTTTTAATGAGAAGCCGTTTATGAGCTCGACTGTTCTGGGGACGAAAACATTAAGAAAACAAATTCACGTGGACGCGGACGCGTTACGCCAAACAAATTGCTTCAATTATTCATTAAGTTCAAAGCGGATTTCCAGAATGAGCAGGAAACGCTGCGCTCGTCGCTCTAGTAAGACTTCACTCCTGGCGGATGGTCTGCCATTCCGGACCTTTAAGGCTCAGTGAAGCCATCGATGAGGGAGAACAATGGCTCAAACCCGGAGTTACAAATACGCCCCCATCCGTCTGTGAGCACCCACTGTCAGGGCAGGACGAGCCTAATTTGGTGAGATTGGACAATGGCCGCAAATTCGGAACTGACAACTATAGTCACATGCAAAGCTGCAGTCCCAATTGTGCAAACTGATGCACGGAAATTGCAGGGTGGTCATCTCGTATGTACAACATGTGCAGTAGCACAAGGGCCTGGGAAGTGCTGGGGGCGCTGTCTGCTCCTGTTATATTATACACTAAAGACTAAGAGAATGCATTTTATAGCTCCTCATTACTGAGCATTGTTACAGAGACAGAAGAGGGTTGTCTGTAGGTTATATGTAGTACTAGATGTTTGACACTTTTCTATCTACTTTTGCATCAAAATTTATGGTGCACGGCCTTTACGACATATTTATGAACAGTGTGCACCAGAATGGGCATGGCTTATAATGATGTGATGTGTAGTGGGTGTGGTTTATAGTGGGTGTGGTTTATAATGGGAGTGATGTGTAGTGGGTATGGTTTATCATTGATGTGATGTGTAGTGGGTGTGGTGTATAGTGGGTGTGGTTTATTATGGGAGTGACGTGTAGTGGGTGTGGTCTATAATGGCAGTGGTGTGTAGTGGGTGTGGTTTATCATTGATGTGTTGTATAGTGGGTGTGGTTTATCATTGATGTGTTGTATAGTGGGTGTGGTTTATAGTGGGTGTGGTTTATAATGATCTGATGTGTAGTGGGTGTGGTGTATAGTGGGTGTGGTTTATAATGGATGCGATGTGTAGTGGGTGTGGTGTATAGTGGGTGTGGTTTATCATTGATGTGATGTGTAGTGGGTGTGGTGTATAGTGGGTGTGGTTTATAATGGGAGTGATGTGTAGTGTGTGTGGCTTATAATGGGAGTGATGTGTAGTGGGTGTGGCTTATAATGGGAGTGCCGTGTAGTGGGTGTGGTCTATAATGACAGTGATGTGTAGTGGGCGTGGTTTATCATTGATGTGTTGTATAGTGGGTGTGGTTTATCATTGTGTGTTGTTAGTGGGTGTGGTTTATAATGGGAGTGATGCGTAGTGGGAGTGGTTTATCATCGATGTGTTGTATAGTGGGTGTGGTTTATAATGGGTGTGGTTTAGAAGTGTCTCACTTTACGACACATTTATTAAGCAGAAAAGAACGAATATGATGGAGATTTTCTAGTGCAAAGTAGTCCAAGTTAATAATGTTGTAATGAATTTACCAGAGATGATTTGTGCCTGCTTATGTTGTGCCTAAATTGTACGTTTTTTGATGTGTGCGTCAAATATTTGTTCCTTACAGTCTGTAAATTAAGATTTTTTTGTCTACATGTTTTGCACCAAATATTTGTCTCGTGGTGAAGCTGGGCACTTTTAGTTAGATGGTATCTGAGTCAGAATTTTGGAGCTTCTAGAAACTCTCCATATTTATGAAGATCCGTACAATAGAGTCATAAATATGTCTAAAACTAAGAACGGGATTTGTAGATTGAGATCAGTATTGATAAATGTGCCCCAATGTTATTCGGCAGGATACATGATGGTCTACTGGACAAAAGTTCAAAAATAGTGGCAAAAGATGAGATTTAATGTCACCCAACTCCATGAGGTCTTCGTGACAGTTTGATAAGGGTCAGGTGGACATGTTTGTATGGCAGAGCTGATATTCTCTGGGTATATTCACACATGCAGACATTCCCGTCACTGTACTCCATGTACTTGCTGCTAAAACAACCGCAATGTGATGAATGAAACTAAATTTTAACCCTTCAAGTCGCAGACATTATTGGTTTTTAATTTTCATTTCTTACTCCCCGCCTTCTAAAAGTCACTTTTTCTTTTTTTCGTTCCCAGAGCTGGACAAATTGTACTAATGGGTACCATGTAATATTCTGGGAAACTTCAGAATGGGGTGGAATTAGAGAAACACTGCATTTGTGGCATTTACTTGTGGGTTTTATTTTTACAATGTCCGCGGTCCAGTATTCTGTATTCTGTGGGTCTTTACAATTACGGCAACACCAAATTATATATATATAGTTTCCAAATCTTAGGGAAAAAAAAATTCTTAGAGTCGCCATATTGACACCCGTAACTTTTTTATATTTCTGTATTTATTTGCGGGGCCAGATGTACTTTTTATGTAATTTTGGGGAATCTCTGATGTTTTGATCGCGTTTTATGCAAATTTTTTTGCAAGGCGAAAATACAGCGCTTCACCGATTTTCATTTCTCTTTCCTGCTACGGCATTCACTGTCTGGGAAAAATATTTTTATACTTGTAGTTTGGGCATTTTCGGACATAGCGATACCTCATCTGTCTGTTTCCTTTTTTTATTTCTTATTTGAGATTTACAGAAAGAGGTCTAGAGGGGTGTTTTGAATTTTTAGTTTTATTAAATTTTTGAATATCTAAATTTTTTTTTACTGCTTTTTAGCCCCCCCTAGGGAGCTTAACCTGCAATCATGAGATCGCATGCCCTACTGTCCCATAGACTTGCAATACAGTTGTACTGAAGTCTATGGAATATTCACTACCTAGCTATTGAGGCCTGCCAACATGGCTTCAGGGTGGACGCCATATTTAAAGACATCCACCATACTACTATGGCAGATGATGGGAAGGGGCTAAAGGGGTTTTCCTGTCTAAAAATATTGATGACCTATGCTAAGACTAGATCCCTAATATCAGAGTGATATCCAATATCACCACTGGTCAGCAGTTCTCAGCAGCTGATACATAGAGAATGGAGCAGGAAGCAGACAGCGCTGTTCTCTGCACAGTGGCCAGACAAGGTACTGCAGATCCGCTCCCATTCACTTGAATTGGACCTAAGCTGCAGTGACTGGGTTCCGCCACTACACAAAGAACAGTGCTGTCAGCATCCTGCTCCATTCTCTGCGTATCAGCTGATGAGAACAGCTGATCGGTTGGGGTGCTGGATGTCAAATTTCCCATGACTGGATACTAGTGCTCTACATTTAGGATATCAGATATTTTCAGCCATAGAAAATACTGAACAAATTGTCCAAATATATACCTAAATGTAACCAGAGATTTGGATATAAAGAGAGGAGTGTGAGGATTGTACCATCAAGTACCAAAAACTTCTAATACACAGACCAGCAATTTCACTTTTGTAACTTTTTCCACCTTCGTTTTCAATTTATGAAAACTACAAACACCCAAAAATATCCAAACCACGAAGGAGCAAGTTTAGAGTGAGCTTGGTTTCGGGGGGAGGGTGGGAGCCATAGAGGAACTTGCCCCAATTATAATCTTGCCCGTGCCCCCGGACTATTTTGCTGGAGGTCAGAGAGTCCTTTACTCCTGCACAGAATTCCCATCGTCAGCGTTTCCCGGAGAAGTTCCAGTTCAGGAGGGGTTAAATAAATTCCACCTTAAAAACAACTTCTGTCTTTATTGAGCAAAACAAATCCTTCGCTCCAGAAAGAAAATGATACATTTATTGTAAAGTTGAAAAAAATTGCCGTCTTTCACAATAAAAATGCTGCGTCATGGAAAAACTTCAGGCCGGAGTTCTGTGAACGCTGCATTTTCAATATTACACTGTCAGTCTTCATTCACTACCTGACAGAGCTGTCAGTCACACGGCGGAAGGAACAGAGCGCCGATCGCAACAATAATACTGCTGGCCGTGCGTTATCTGCTGATAAATAATGAAGAAATCTACCGACAAACAAGGACACGACGCCATGCTCCAACCTCCTCAATACAAGTCAGGTGTATGACCTTCAGGATATCAGAGTGTGGGGGACCCTCAGCACACTGCTCTCCTGTAATACTCTGTGCTGCTGGGAACCCTACTCCTTCCTCTATGTAACTCTCGGTCAGTGACCTCCTCTATAAGATCAGCACACTCCTCTCCTGAAATCCTCTGTGCTGCTGGAGGGCCCTGCTCCTGTCACTATGTAAATCACACTCTGGGCCTCCCCTATAAGATCAGCACACTCCTCTCCTGCCTCTGGGCGGGGGGGGGCCCCCCCTTGTCCCTCCCCCCAACCCCCCCTCCTCTGTCTGTGGGGTGGGGGGGCCCTGCTCGTTACACTATGTAATTCACACTCTGTGACCTCCCCTATAAGATCAGCACACTCCTCTCCTGTAATCCTCTGTGCTGCTGGGACCCTGCTCGTTACACTATGTAATTCACACTCTGTGACCTCCTCTATAAGATCAGCACACTCCTCTCCTGTAATCCTCTGTGCTGCTGGAGGGCCCTGCTCCTTTTCTATGTCTCAGTCTGTGACCTCCCCTATAAGATCAGCACACTCCTCTCCTGAAATACTCTGTGCTGCTGGGACCCTACTCCTTCCATTATGTAACTCTCAGTTTGTGACCTCTATAAGATCAGCACACTCCTCTCCTGAAATACTTTGTACTGCTGAGAACCCTATTTATTGTATTATCCAACTCTGTGAGCTTCCACTTGTTTCTGTTCCTCACATAACCCCTCCGGGCAGTGGATACGTTTCCTTTGTGATGTTGATTTTCCTCGGCGCCTATTAATGAACGCTTTCTATTGCAGAAAAACAGATGAGTGAGCAAAACGCGTCGTGTCGTGTGGTCGTTGTGCTCGTGAGTTAAGACCAATGGCAAATGAAAGGCGTCCAAAATCAATTTACAGGAGATAATAAATTCCGCCTTTGGAGGTAGAGAATATCTAAGTTTTGTCGCCTCCTCGTCACAGTGATTTGTAAGCAGTGTTGGCTGAATTCCCGCCATGCCGCCCGCAGCCCTTATATACGACCCCTCCATAAAGCTTAATTGTATTTATATACACTTAAATCCATGCTGTGTACAGTCACAAGCGTCTCTTCTGTCGATACGGTGCGGTGCGATTTATTAGAGTTCCCATCCTGCTTATTTACAAGTGATGATGCGTATTCCTGTAACGCATTTCTTGGCAGAAAGTCGCCTCATTATTTTGTAAATGAACGTTTATGGCTTGATAAGGTGTAATGGACGACGAGGGGCAAATTCTGATCATCTGGATGTCAAACGGTTAAAAACGAGATTCACTGTCTACTCAGAGTATCCTCCAGGAACAAAACAAGCTAGAGCTGAAGGGGGCGCTATAGACACGAACTGTGGGTATATTGGGGTGTGCATGGACAGAGGCCAGAGCTAAACCCTCTCTCTGGAGGACGGATAGCAACCCAAGAAATGAAGAAACCCATAAGTTTTTTACTTGCAGTCCTCCTTGCAGTCCTCCTGGCCAGGAAGCCAATGGGCATCCTCGTAATCTAGCAGGCTTGGAACGTCCACCAGAGATTCAGAAGATCCTTCACTGGACCCCGATTCGGGAATATGACCATTACACCCTCATGGTGGTTCCGGCCTGATGCAGGGGAGCAATAAGAACTGCGAATGTGACAATGACAAAAACACTGCGTTACTTTTCATAAAGTGACTTCCTGATTTGTGATGTTTTTGGGATCTTGGAGCGTCTGATGCCAGTGCTAGGCAGGACAACAACTGTGCTGCTGCTAGGAAAGCTCAGACTTTTTGGTGCAAAATATCTTGCAAATTGCAGGACTTTAGTTAAAAAAAAAAAAAAAAAAAAAAAATGAAAAACAAAACAGGAAATGTGGATAAAATGAGATGTCGCCACTGCTAAAATTATAACACCCTAGAATTACTCTTACGCTATGTTCACACTAGCATTCGGGTCTCCGTCATTTGGGTTCACATCGGGACCTGAAAGACGGGGACCCTGTCCACTTAAAAAGCGGTACAGTCCACAGACTGTAATTGGGACCGTCGGGTTTCTGCCCAGTTCTCCACCGATGTTCTCCACCGATGTTAAGTGGATTCTGCAGTGGAGAATACAACACAGGTGTGAATCCAGCCAAACAGCTCTGTGCACATACTGTGATGATGCAGTTCTCTCTCACAGTGGGAAGTCCCAGCATATTCTCAATAATAGGATGTAATAAGATAAGATGTAACCAAACCCCTCAAAGCCTTATCTACTACACAAAGGGTTACAGCTGAGACTTATTTTACCTTGGTGAACACCTGACATTTCAGAGGTAAGTGCTCCGATCCTAGGGCTGTTCAGTATCCTCTCACACATAAAGACGTTTCGAAACATCATAGAAAAGGAGCAGATGCAGACGTGTCCCTGAATCCGTTCAGATTGTCACGTGGGCAGACACCATTAAAAGGCATGGTCTCTATAGTGATGGTGATGCAGTTCTCTGCTCTCCCCTCCCTCAGCAGGAAGTCCCAGCACACTGCAGACAGATGTAACCAAACCCCTCCTGTACATCTGATAAGTCCCTGGAGGCTCCTCGATGTTTCTTGTACTACAGAGACGCCTCGGGGGTGGGGCTTATATTATCCAGGTAGGTAAGTGCTCTCCCTCATAAGTACAAGTTTCGAACGGTTGTCGAAGAGGAGGATCTGGAGAAGTTTTCTCGAATCCACTCTAACAGATGTCAAGCGAGCCGACAGAACGATTAAAAAGCTCGGTGTCACGGAAACCGAACTTCAAACGTCAGCGCGCACCGCTTTGCGTACATCAATGAGCCGGAGCGTTTAAGAACTGGCTGCTAGATGTAAGTGGAGCTCTCACGCCCCATATGTAACGTTTTCTCTCCATAAATTGAATGTCGTCTTTATAAGCAACAAAAAGGCGCCGCGTCCTTTCTGATGATTTTTTAGGATAATTGTTTCTGCCACAAACATCATTATTTATCGGTTTTGAAAACACGCCAACAGCTCGCGGTTCAAATGCGCAGAAATCTTGGCACGCGACAGAGAAAATGTTAATCTCAATTTTTTTTTCAGAAGTAAAATGTTTTGCATCTTTTTTTTTTTTTTTTTTTTTTTTTTACGTGTTTTTGTCAAGTTCTTATCTCAAAGCCGGGCACGGCGTCGCGCTCCTATCTGAGATCAGCGCGCTACTTTATAATCACTTCTCCTCAGCTCATTTAGGAACTTTTATAAAAGGGAAATGCAGATCTCCACCAGACGCAGCTACCTTTTAGTTTCCTGTTTATACCTTGTTGAGAGTGGCCCCCAGGGACCGGGAACAAGGGATGAGGGGGAGGGGGGCGTTAAGCTGCAGGAAAACACAAGGTTACCTTGTAAGAGGCGCTACCTGGCACCGCCGCGCTGTGGTAATGCAAAGCAGAAAGTCTGTAAAACTTGGCAAAGCGACAACGAGCCAGACCGACTCGCAGAAACACGTTTGGGGGTCGGAGAATTTTGTTTAGAGATTAAACTTTGGATTTGAACTTTTGGAATGATCGGAAAAATTTGGCCTAGAAAGTGTTATTGTTAATTTCCCTTATTATTTGGCCGCATTTCCCGCAATTTACCGATGTAGCAATTTTGAGATCTCAGAAATCAATTGTTACAATGACGTAGCTGTAAATAGTTATGCTAGGTTCACACCAGCGTTCGGATTTCTGTCAAGTGGTTACATGCGGAAACCCGCAGACTCTATATAGACGATGGTATAAAACCGTCAGGACTTGTAGGACTTTTCTCTCTGACGATTTTAGGCAGATCCTGCAGTGGAGTCTCGTAGTGTGAATCCAGCCTTAGGATGACAAACACTTTCTTAAGAGGTTGCTATGACCCCGCCCCTTTATGAAAATGGCCCTTGGTTCTGCTTGACGCTCGTTGCTTTTTTTTTGGCTGAAGCCCAAAAACTAAGGACATGGTGCTCTCCTGGGATTACAGGGTTCTGTGAGCCCCCAACTATTATCAATGGCCTCAAAGATTAGGTCCTGTTGGGTGACAACTCCTAAGCGCAGCCATTTCCGTGCCTTTCTGCATTGTCACAGCTTTCCGCATATACATCTGTCGAATTATTTTCCTTAGGATAGACCATCACGCCCAAGACCCCACAGATCAGCTGTTTGAGGGCAGCGCAGCTCCCGATACATGCCAGAGCCATACTGCTCAATCGTCCTTCAAAGTGTATCAACAGCTTTAGGTACTACTGAAGTCTATGGGACAGATCGGCAGTACCTAAAGGCACCGCTACATATCGTATGGTGAGTAAACATTACTGAGAGCTGGACTGTACCCAGGGGTCTTGGCTATCGGACCCACATAGATGTTATATTATGGATAACCTCTTTAAGAGTCAGTCAGTCTTTACTGTAACTTTTGCATTCTATTCACGAACCAGAAAGCTCAGGATGGATGGTGCAATAAATGTTGTGATGCAAAAAGTGAGTCTAAACAATGGCATGTAGGTGAGAATAGACCTGTGACTATATTATTAGGATGATATCGTATTCTAGCGTATAAGTGCGGCCACTTTGCAAAGCGCTTAAACCGCAATGCTGAATTCTTCCATTAATTTTTCCCCATTTATTTCATATACTTGATATAATGACGCTGATGGTGCACCTCTCAGACGATCTGTAGAAAATGTGATCGTTATAACCAATGGTCCTGACAGCCGCTCAGAGGAAACGACCGCGACAATTACACGTGAATTTCTGCAGTATTAAGATAGTCTCCTCCATGATGGGGCCACCATTTGTTCTACACGGAGGTCGTCGCTGGCTCGAGAACCAACACACCTGGACTGTAGTTTAATGCAAATCTGATGTGTTTCATGAACAGTCTGCAAAGTTACAGTGTAACAACAGAATACAACAATGTATCACATGATAGAATGTTCTAGAACAAGGAAGAAGGATGATCAATCCCAGATCTGTAGGTGTCTCGGCTGAATGCAAAACAGGATTTGTGTGAAGAGTGCCTAGTATTGGGGTAAGGATGTAAGAAAATCTAATGCATATATCTGATTCATTTCAGAGCTGCATTCACAATTCTGCTAGTTATTATTGGAAACCGTCAGCATGCTTGTCATCAGCTTAACTACTTAACTTATCTACTTAAAATGATTTTACTAAGCCTATTATACAGTAGTAAGACCACACTTCCTATAAGGCAAGTCACCAGAGCAAGCTTTGTGAAGACATAGTACAGGCTGGAAGATTTCAGCTCTGGAGCTACAGAATTGTGAATACAGCTCCAAAGTATAATACTTGTTATGAACCAGATTTATCTACAGGTATCTTGTCTGCAAATCTCAAATTCCAGCCCATATACTGGAGAAATTTCAGAGCTGCAGTCACAGTTCTGAAACTTCTTTTTGGAAACAGTCAGCATGCTTGTCATCACCTTGACTCCTATAACTGGGAAGTAGTTTTATAGCTGTATTGAGCCTGGTATAAGACGGCACATCCCAGAATGCAAATCACCAAAGCAAGCTGTGTGCAGACACTGAACAGGCAGGGAATGCTGGGAGATTCCAGCTCTGAAGCTTGTGATTGCAGCTCTGGAGTATAATACAGGATGTGAACCAAAGTCATTAGTGTCAATTAAGAAAAAACATACTGCCATACATTATCTTGTAGGGTGCTATAGAGGATGCCGCACGTCTTATTGCTACGTCTTCAGTTCTATTTAGTTTTGCGTTTGGCGGCAGACAGGAGTGACAATTTACTTGCCGTCTTTTACCATTTTCTCCTTTTAAGCTCCATCTGGAGACCTTTACTGCACAGAAATCCTAAAAATCCTGTAAATTGCTGTCCCCGGAGATTTCCCGGACTCCCCGCCGCGGTCTCAGGTGCGCTGCACCTGCTCCCCCATTATCTCCCCTTAAATAACCTAATTCTTTTTGGCAATGACAGATTTGGAGGTGACCGAGAGTCCTGGAGCCGGCGTCAGGATCCGCAGCACCTGAAACGCAGATAATGCCTCATTTATCACAGTACGAAGCGGAAGCCGCAAGATCCTGCACCTGGAAGAGGCACGAACCTCGCGCCTCACTAAAAATCTCAACTCGTTCATGTAAAGAGAGAAATTTATCTATTGTCAACTCCAGAATATTAGAGGAAGTGATAATATCCACTAACTGTGCCAAATGTAACAAACACTACATTACACCAGCGAGACAACCCCTGTAAGGAAATACATAGAGACATATCAGTAACAGGGGGCGGGGCTGTGACAACCTCTCACACATGATATATACAGCTGGGTGTCAGTAGTAATAGATGAATAGCTGTACTGTAGTATAAGGTGTGCGGATCTCATGTCTGATCACATGTCATTATATTATATCAGTAATGTCAGTAACAGGGGGCGGGGCTGTGACAACCTCTCAGACATGATATATACAGCTGGTTGTCAGTAGTAATAGATGAATAGCTGTACTGTAGTATAAGGTGCGCGGATCTCATGTCTGATCACATGTCATTATATCAGTGATGTCAGTAACGGGGGCGGGGCTGTGACAACCTCTCAGACATGATATATACAGCTGGTTGTCAGTAGTAATAGATGAATAGCTGTACTGTAGTATAAGGTGTGCGGATCTCATGTCTGATCACATGTCATTATATCAGTGATGTCAGTAACAGGGGGCGGGGCTGTGACAACCTCTCAGACATGATATATACAGCTGGGTGTCAGTAGTAATAGATGAATAGCTGTACTGTAGTATAAGGTGTGCGGATCTCATGTCTGATCACATGTCATTATATCAGTGATGTCAGTAACAGGGGGCGGGGCTGTGACAACCTCTCACACATGATATATACAGCTGGTTGTCAGTAGTAATAGATGAATAGCTGTACTGTAGTATAAGGTGTGCGGATCTCATGTCTGATCACATGTCATTATATTATATCAGTGATGTCAGTAACAGGGGGCGGGGCTGTGACTACCTCTCAGACATTATATATACAGCTGGGTGTCAGTAGTAATAGATGAATAGCTGTACTGTAGTATAAGGTGTGCGGATCTCATGTCTGATCACATGTCATTATATCAGTGATGTCAGTAACAGGGGGCGGGGCTGTGACAACCTCTCAGACATGATATATACAGCTGGGTGTCAGTAGTAATAGATGAATAGCTGTACTGTAGTATAAGGTGTGTGGATCTCATGTCTGATCACGTCATTATATCAGTGATGTCAGTAACAGGGGGCGGGGCTGTGACTACCTCTCAGACATGATATATACAGCTGGTTGTCAGTAGTAATAGATGAATAGCTGTACTGTAGTATAAGGTGTGCGGATCTCATGTCTGATCACATGTCATTATATCAGTGATGTCAGTAACAGGGGGCGGGGCTGTGACAACCTCTCAGACATGATATATACAGCTGGGTGTCAGTAGTAATAGATGAATAGCTGTACTGTAGTATAAGGTGTGTGGATCTCATGTCTGATCACGTCATTATATCAGTGATGTCAGTAACAGGGGCGGGGCTGTGACTACCTCTCAGACATGATATATACAGCTGGTTGTCAGTAGTAATAGATGAATAGCTGTACTGTAGTATAAGGTGCGGATCTCATGTCTGATCACATGTCATTATATTATATCAGTGATGTCAGTAACAGGGGGCGGGGCTGTGACAACCTCTCAGACATGATATATACAGCTGGGTGTCAGTAGTAATAGATGAATAGCTGTACTGTAGTATAAGGTGTGCGGATCTCATGTCTGATCACATGTCATTATATCAGTGATGTCAGTAACAGGAGGCGGGGCTGTGACAACCTCTCACACATGATATATACAGCTGGTTGTCAGTAGTAATAGATGAATAGCTGTACTGTAGTATAAGGTGTGCGGATCTCATGTCTGATCACATGTCATTATATCAGTGATGTCAGTAACAGGGGGCGGGGCTGTGACAACCTCTCAGACATGATATATACAGCTGGTTGTCAGTAGTAATAGATGAATAGCTGTACTGTAGTATAAGGTGTGTGGATCTCATGTCTGATCACGTCATTATATCAGTGATGTCAGTAACAGGGGGCGGGGCTGTGACAACCTCTCAGACATGATATATACAGCTGGTTGTCAGTAGTAATAGATGAATAGCTGTACTGTAGTATAAGGTGTGCGGATCTCATGTCTGATCACATGTCATTATATCAGTGATGTCAGTAACAGGGGGCGGGGCTGTGACAACCTCTCACACATGATATACACAGCTGGGTGTCAGTAGTAATAGATGAATAGCTGTACTGTAGTATAAGGTGCGGATCTCATGTCTGATCACATGTCATTATATTATACAGTGATGTCAGTAACAGGGGGCGGGGCTGTGACAACCTCTCAGACATGATATATACAGCTGGTTGTCAGTAGTAATAGATGAATAGCTGTACTGTAGTATAAGGTGTGCGGATCTCATGTCTGATCACATGTCATTATATTATATCAGTGATGTCAGTAACAGGGGGCGGGGCTGTGACAACCTCTCAGACATGATATATACAGCTGGGTGTCAGTAGTAATAGATGAATAGCTGTACTGTAGTATAAGGTGTGCGGATCTCATGTCTGATCACATATCATTATATCAGTGATGTCAGTAACAGGGGGCGGGGCTGTGACAACCTCTCACACATGATATATACAGCTGGTTGTCAGTAGTAATAGATGAATAGCTGTACTGTAGTATAAGGTGTGCGGATCTCATGTCTGATCACATGTCATTATATTTACAGTGATGTCAGTAACAGGGGGCGGGGCTGTGACAACCTCTCAGACATGATATATACAGCTGGTTGTCAGTAGTAATAGATGAATAGCTGTACTGTAGTATAAGGTGTGCGGATCTCATGTCTGATCACATGTCATTATATCAGTGATGTCAGTAACAGGGGGCGGGGCTGTGACAACCTCTCAGACATGATATATACAGCTGGTTGTCAGTAGTCGGCTCTCCTGGTTGTCACTGGATCTGACCTCTGACCTATTAAATCTCACCAATACAAAATCCTTTTACCTTTGAGCTGCAGAACTACGCGCCCCCTTCCCTGAAATCCCAGGACCTGCTTAGCCCCTGCCTTTTTCGCTGCCGCCCTCTCCTTGCTCCCAACATGTCCACATCTTCAGGCCGGCTCTGAAATCTGGAGGTAAGAGCCGAGCTTTGGATATACGATGCGGCGAGCGATAAATCATTTCTAAAATCATGATGATATTACTGAAAACAGATGTGAGGACATATGCTCCCCGCACGGCGTAAAGCGCTTACCTGTCACACCTAATAAATGTGATCTTCTCACTTTATATTCCTTTTATTCTTCAAGTTTTAAGGAACTACAAATATGATGGGGGGGGGGGACATATTTATTTCAGCAATTGTGTAATTTATGGATGAATTTTGCTTTATTCCTGGTTGTGAGTCAGATCTTCTGGTAATGATTTCAGCATTGGCGGCGCGGCGTCCATGTGTTACATCAAAAGTGTCTGCCCCACAACATCACATACAAATGGGCTAAATTTATGTGGAATCAGTCTGCAAAAACTTTACACTCCAGTCACATCCAAAGCTGCATTCACAGCTCTGCTCAGTGTACATAGTGCTAATCGCTTAGCAGACCTCCCCCATAGTGAAAACACTACACCTCTCACAATGCAACACAGCAGAGCTTACTCTGCGCAACAAGGGAGCCATCAGAGTTAGGGATGCAGCCCTGGAATAGCGCCAGTCACCAGGGCACCATGGCTGCCTGATATCTGGACCGTCCCACCGCCATATTTCCTTCCTAGGAGGGAACGATGAACGTTACGAGGTTCCTACAGAATACAATTAGGCTCTGAGGCTGAAAGTGCTGACGCGTCTGCTCCGTCTAATCACATTTCTTAGCATCACAGGGTCAATACTCCTGAGTGTCATGTGCGTCGCATAAGAATCCGCGAGAAAAAACGCAGATAATGAGATTTCACCTTGAACGCCGGGGACTGTACTAGGTGTAGGGTATGTCTGCCTGTATAATGGTGGGGATCTACGTAAGGGCACATTCACACAGTGCAGTCAAAACCGTAACAGAAATAACTGCATGCAGTTTTGATGCAGCTATCGGTGCAGTTACAGGTGAAACACGTTTTTTTTAACAGCTTTCACCTTTAAGAAGCTGCACCAAACTGCATTTACTTCTGTTGCAGTTTTAAGTGCGCCATGTGCACAAACCTCTAGTGGGCTGAAAACTGCGATCAGGAATGTTCATCCAGATCACATTCTGGTTTCTACACTGTAGCAATACACGGCTCTCCATGACATCAGAAACCAGCTGCAACTACGGATGAGCAAACCAGTTTGTAAAAACTGGGTTTGATACAAATTTTCCAAAAAAATTTGGGGCTCATCACCTGCAATTTGTTATTATATTTAGGGCTCTCTTTAGGCCCCAGAGTATAGTACAGAGGCTCGAGGGGTGCGGAAAATAATAAACATGAATATTCACCTTTGCTCGCCTCTCCTGAGCTCCCATGGTGCTCGTTCTCCAGAAACTTTGCTCCTCTTCTGGCCTTTTCTGTGACTTCATAGAGACAGCCCCTGAGGCCCAATCACATGGGGCGCGCCCATGTCATGACACTTGCACCCAATCAGAGGCCTCAGCAGAGCCTAAGACGCCACAGGAGAGGCCCAAAGATGCCGGGCACTGTACGGGAGCCCAGGAGAGGATATTATACTCTGGGGTCTGAGCTTGCGAAACTGGCAAGCAAACTTCACAAATATTCGTAAAATTACATTTAGATTACCCCCTTCTACTACACAGGTGTGACGTGTCAGGTGACAACTCCTCCACCCAGGTTTTGCTGCAGTATTACTGTCCTCCTATGTAGCCCCCTCTGGCACTAGTAAACTCTACCCCCCCCCCCCCCCCCGATATAACAATGTACAGCACTTATATCATCATCTATACCCATAAACCTAAAAACCATGCTGACCTGGTCCTGCCCACAAAGCTGAGGGCTCGTTACAATGTATCAGTGTCAGTGAGTTACCCATTCTCTGGTCCTGGACCCCAGACTGATATATTTCCTGCACTGATACATTTTCTGCACTGATACACTGTAACAGGTTTTGTTTCAGTTTGTATTTGAGCAGAGATCTGGAATGTGGAGAGAAACTGAATCTACAAAGTCAGAAATTTACTGAAAGTGTTGGGATTAAACTTTATTTCCGTAAATTTTTGGATATTCTAAAGGACGCAGCAAAAGTTCATGATAGAGACCTAAAACTGCGCATGCGTTGCATCAACTCTCATCATCTACAACTACTACCCTGGAAAACCCATCAATCATACATCAACATGTCAGATTAGATAACCGCTGCTTAGTGGAGGGATTAGATACATCGAGCACAGGGATTAGATACAGCCAGTAGAGGGATTATTTCCTGCTTCAGCAGATTCCCTATTCAGGGGTACAGGAGCATCTCAATAAATGAGAATATCTGTGAAACGTTCCTTCATGTCAGTAATTCAGTAATACAATCCATAATCAGCGTCTTCCATGATTGTGTGTCCTACTGAACCAGACTGAGGGACCATTTAAAGGCCTAACCTTGGCAGGTGACACTGAATTTACAAGACTGAACTGAACTTACAATATTCTCATTTTCTTAGATTTGGGTTTTCATTCCCTGTAATCCATAATCAACATTTACAGAAATAAAACACTTGGAATAGAAGACTCTGTGTGTAAAGAATCTAGAAAATATAGGAGGACACTTTATTACTGGAATTACTGAAAGAAATAAACGTTTCACAGATATTCTAATTTATTGAGCTGCACCTGTAGGTGATCACACTGTAATGTGTCCAGGGTCACTTACCTTTCTCTTTTGACATCTTCTTTATAGTGGGTCCAGTTTCTTGGTCAGTGAGGTCTCCATCTCGGGGTAACAGGGCTGCAGGCACAGAAGACATTACTAAGGGACAGTGAGGAAAGGGCAGAAGGGCTCACAGTAATACAGGAGAATCAGGAGGGTGCGGGGCAATGGTGATAACATGAAGGCAACATGGAGGTAAAGTCTAATAAGGGTAAGGTGGAGGAAAGGGTAATGGCAAAAAGGAAAAGAAGAAGTAACCCAATGACAAGTGGTCAAGGGGGCAGCAAGTGACAAAGGGTTAAGCACAGACAAGATCAATGGCAGAACAGAAGGCAATAGAGGGGCAGGGAGACAGGGGTAAAGGGTAAGAAAGAGGAGAGACATTATGGAAATTAAAAGGGGAACAAGGGGGGATAGAGGTAAAGAGGAAGGGCAGAGAGAGGGGGTGAGGAGGAAGAAAAGCCTCAGGAGGAGGAAGGGCAGAAAGATGGGGATATGGAGGAAGAAAATCCTCATGAGGAGGTAAGGGAAGAAAAGTGAGGAAGAGGAAGGGCAGAGGGATGGGGGCATGGATGAAAAGAAGCCTCAGGAGAGAGTAAAGGAATTAAGGTGAGGAGGAAGGTTAGGGAGATTGGGATAAGAAACAACAGAAGCCTTAGGAAGGGGTAAGGGAAGGAAGGAGAGGCGGAAGGACAGAGTATGGAGGGAGAGAAGCTCTATGAGGGGATAAGGGAATGAAGATGAAGTGCAGAGAGAGATGGGGTATGGAGGAAGAAAAGGGTAAGGGAGGTGAGGTAAGGGTGATGGAGGGGCACAAGGACAGAGGGATATGAGGAAATATAAGTAGGGCAGTTACTCACTGACACGGTCAGCTATGTTGTCTAGTTGTGAGGGCGAGCTAGAGACACTACTGCTCTGATGGGAGGAAGCATGGCTGCCGGGCCGCTGACTATCCTCTATGGACGGGGTGGGGGAGGGGCTGTCCTGGATCCTTTCCTGGAGAAATAAACACAAGAGAAGGTGATGTATATAAATAAGAGAAGGTGATGTATATAAATAAGAGAAGATGATGTATATAAATAAGAGAAGGTGATGTATATAAATAAGAGAAGGTGATGTATATAAATAAGAGAAGGTGATGTATAGAACTGTATACAACATGTAGGATAAGAGACATAAGCCTCATTACACGCAAGCGTCACCCCCAAAATAGAGCAATCTGACCCCCATGTGAGAATCCTGAAGGTGGTTGTAGTGGCAGCCATTATGACCAACACCCAGCTTTACCAGATACTGATTTAAGCAAGACCCGAGGACAATTTACCAGTGTGACGGCAGAGGACTGTACTGGGAACAGGGCGGTTATCATTTATTGGGGACTTTTTAGAATTTAGTGGAAATACTGTTCCCCTTCTCTGCAGGAGACAGAACACAGCGAGCAGCGGTGCCGGAGCCCATTGCCGCTTGTCTCTGACTCAGTGATGACCACTGAATGGATGGCGGGGGAGATTCGGCCAAATGTTTATCCACAAATGTAGCTAAACTGATCAGGAATGGTAAATGAGCCCGCAGAGATCCCGTCAATGGCGGCACGGGCAGGTCGTAAATAGAGACTATGCAGGCTAAACAAATGTTATGGAGTGAGGCGCCCCCTGCCTCAGACCTCGCTCATCTAGAAGAAGAGCCAGGACTTGGACGACTCCGCGAATGTTCATTAATACAACAAGAAGATAAAAGATCACTGACTAAAATCCCGAGAAGTGATTAATGCTGAGATGTAGATGATGGGGGTTGTGGTGATCTATGTATACAGAACAATAGGATTGTATTATGGTCATGTGCAATGCCTGGGTCATGTTGGGAGCTGTAGTGCTCTATTTATAAAATATAATAGAATCGTATTATAGTCACATTGGGAGTTGTAGTGCTCTGTGTACAGATAATAACAGACCCCCTATTAGGGTCGGACTGGCCCACCGGGGTACCGGCGAATCCCCCTTGCCAGTAGGGGGTCTACCACACCCCACTGCTTTTTTATAATAGGCAGTGGAGAGGCAGTAAGGTCCTAATCACTTACCTCTCCCCGCTCCTGGCCAGGGGGCCCCCCTTTATGCCACACATTGCGTCACCACGAAGCACAGGGCCCAGGCTGAAGCAGGAAGATTCCTGATCTACCACTCACAGACTTGTAGGCCACAGGCCCCATTGAGCCTGTGGCCTACAAGCTATACACCAATACTTACCTAACTGTTCTCCGGCGCCTCCTTCTTCTTCCTTCTCTGGGCGCACATGACGTCACATCAGTGTGCCCGGAGCAAGAAGGAGCGGGGTCAGGGAGCAGACAGGTAAGTAATCACCCAATCTACTATAGGGGGGACCAGCGAAGGGGCCACTGTATGGGTATACAATGTACCCTTCACTATTCCCCCCCATACAGTGGACCCTTCACTGATCCCCCCCACCCATACTATGTCCCTTTCACTATTCCCACCCCATACAGTGGCCCCTTCACTGGTCCCCTATACTGCATGGGGACCACTGTTGGGGCCATTATATTGTGGGGGGGGGCAATGATGGAGGCCAATAGCCTGGGGGATATTAAAGAGGTTGTCCAGGATAACTTTTTTTTTTTTTTTAAATTACGCCGGGGCAGGTGAAAAAAAAACCAAAAAAAAAAAAAACCCCAAACTTTCTCTCCTGTCCCCAGCGCGGTTCGGTCCTGCAGCTCTGTTGTTTTCTTCCAGCGGAAGTTCCCCCTGCACATGACTACCTGTGACTACCTGTGACGTCATGTGACTCCTGAGGCCAATCAGCGGCCTAAGGAAAGGCACCTGGGGCGTCACAGCCAGTGAGGACTTCCGGCAAAAAGAAGACAGCGGAGCTGCAGGACCGGACCGTGCTGGGAGGACACCGGAGCACCGGAGACAGGTGGGTATGTCGTTTTTTTGTTTTGTTTTTTTTTGGGGGGGGGGGGGAGGGGGATTCACCTCCCCCGGACTAATTATGAAAAAGAAAGAATTATACTGGACAATCTCTTTAAAGTGTGGCGCATTAGGTGGGTATATTAAAGGGGTTGTCCAGGCATAATTTGTTATGGTTTAGGATAGGCCACAGATACCTGATCTGTAGGGGGCTGACCCCGGACCGATCAGCTGTACGGAGCCACTTCTGGTGCCCATCCTGTACACAGTACGGGGCCAGAAGCAGAAAGCTCTGTCCTCTGTGGATTAGCCGGGCACCTTCACTGTATCTCAGCACTTATAGAAGTCAGTAGGAGCTGAGCTGCAGTGACGGCGCCGGGCTGCTATACAGCGGATGGAGCTTTCTGCTTCCGGCCCTGTGTTGTGTACAGAACGGGCTCCGGAAGTGGCTCCGAACAGCTGATGGGGCCGTGTGTCAGCCCCCTACCGATCAGGTATTTATGGCCTATCCTGAGCATAGGCCATAAAAAAGATTAACCCTGGACAACCCCTTTAATATGCCCCACACAGTTTAATGTCCCTCCCCCCACAGGATGTTTTCCCCCATCACTGCTCCCACACAATATAATGACCCCATCACTATTCCCCATACAGTATGGGGGACCAGTGAAGAGGCCATAGAAAAATTTGGCCCAGACAACCCCTTAAAAGAGGTTGTCCATAAACTGGAGTGACCACTGTGTCGGCCGCCAGGCAGGTGTAAAAATAAGAACATTTTTAAAAAAGCATACTCACCGTCCCCAGCACCCCGATGCCCCCTGCCTGTGTCTGTTTGGTCTTATGGCGGCGCCTCATTTCTGGAAATCCTGTACCTAATTGGTCTCAGCGGTCACATGAGGTGCAGGAAGGCGCCGGCACGAGACTGAATGGACGCTGACAGCGGCGCGCCGGGGACAGGTGAGTATGCTTTTTTATTTATTTATTTTTTATTTTACACCTCCCGCCCGGCACATGGGATGCTCCAATTCCTGGACAACCTTTCTAAAGGATTTATCCATCTTTCTAATATTGATTGTCCTTAGGATAGGCCATCAATATTACATCTGCGATGATACAACAGCCAGGACCTCTGCAGATCAGCTTTTCCAGGACAGTGCGGCTACAGGTAATGGTAACAATTCTAGGAGCCACGCTGTTCACTTGCCATACAGGGTATAGCAGTAGGTTTAGGTAGTGCAGTGGTGCACATGGTATAGCGGGTGAGCAGCATGGCTCCTGACACTTTAGCCGCCCTGTCTCGGTACCGCTGATCTGTAGGGATCCTTGTGGTGGGCTACTAGAAACAATTCCACTGGTGGGCCCTAGAAATCCCAGTCCGACACTGTCCCCTATTATGGTCATGTCCAGTAGTCAAGTTATGTTGGGGGTTGTAGTGTTCTCTTTATAGAACATAACAACTGTATTATGGTCAGGTCATGCTGGGGGTTGTAGTATTCTATTTATAAAGTATAATAGAATTGTATTATGTTCGTGGTCAGGTCATGTTGGGGGTTGTAGTACTCTCTATGTAGCTATATATACTAGGTTTCCAGCGTCCATCACTCCAGGATTATAGCCGCCTCACTTCTGACTGGCGTCTCCTTTCTAGGTCTCACTTCAACAACTCACGAGATCACGGTCATGTGACTTTGGCGACTTTCTAGGAAGATTACGAGCACTGATTTAATGAAGTGTAAACTTATGGATTTAACCCTTTCCTGCAGCAGAGCCCGTCCCCGCTCCTATCCTCTACTGGTTCTGGACACCAATAGTCTTAAGACGTCTTGACCATTTCTGCCTCCTCCCAGGCTGGGGGGCAGGTTCACCCTTTCACATCCAAGCAGATTTCTAAGATCCTCAAACTTGCTTACGCTGAGCATTGGCGTTGCTTTTGTCGGGCTGTCGAGTAATTTCCTTTTCTCCGGTGAGCGGCGGTGGCGGTATTTTTCAGGCCTGTAATCAGTATGCATCTATTTAGCTACTTAGCGCCAATCTGCCGCGCTTCATTAGGCGACTACTGTTGTGTCTCGGCCTCGTTACTGTTTCACTGCCGGATAATCTATTTTATTACAAACGAGAACTAAAGTGATAAAGTTGCCGCTGCTTGCCACACAAAGGGTTAAACGTTTTCCAGCTAATCAATGAGTGCCGTTATATTGGGGGGAAAAAAAGAAGAAAATTTCAGATTCCCAACATTTTTGTGGCGGTTTTATTTGCCATTTCGGGTTTTTTACTGTTTCTGTCTCACTCCATATATTTTATACTCTCTGCCGCTGCCAGTATCTCCACGGACGCCGCCGCATCCAATGGGCTTTTTAGGGCCGATATTGGAACAATGTAACGGAGTTATGATTTCATAAGAAAATATTTTCATGGGGTTTAATGGTGTCTACTAAACATTAGGGGGACAGGGCGGTGGAAGCGGAGGAACCGATAAAATGAGGGTGGAGAGACAGGAGCGCAACGTAGGGAACATGTGTGAGGATGAGGCTCAATCTGCTACCTACTGGGGATGTCCCTTATTGTAAGATCCACCTCCCCACCTGAGCACTGATGGCTGCCCTCAGCAATAACACCATCCAGAGCTGCAGTCACAATTCTGCTATTACAATATCAAGTATCATCTAGTCACATCCAGAGCTGCATTCAGAATTCTGCTATTACAATATGGAGTATCATCTAGTCACATCCAGAGCTGCATTCACAATTCTGCTATTATAATATGGAGTATCATCTAGTCACATCCAGAGCTGCATTCACAATTCTGCTATTACAATATGGAGTATCATCTAGTCACATCCAGAGCTGCATTCACAATTCTACTATTACAATATCAAGTATCATCTAGTCACATCCAGAGCTGCATTCACAATTTTGCTATTACAATATGAAGTATCATCTAGTCACATCCAGAGCTGCATTCACAATTCTGCTATTACAATATCGAGTATCATCTAGTCACATCCAGAGCTGCATTCACAATTCTACTATTACAATATCAAGTATCATCTAGTCACATCCAGAGCTGCATTCACAATTCTGCTATTACAATATGGAGTATCATCTAGTCACAAGCTGCATTCACAATTCTGTTTCATTAATGTACTTTACTCCATTCACATCCAGAGCTGTATTCACAATGAATTCAGTACAATATAGAGTATCCACATTAACAATACTCCTTTTACAATATGGAGTATCCTCCAGTCATAACCAGAGCTGCATTCACAATTCTGTTCTATCAATGTCTTTTCCTCCATTAACATCCAGAGCTGCATTCACAATTCTGCAGGCTGCCAAGTAACATGTATGAGGATGAGGGTCGGCTACTTACTAGGGATGTCCCTTGCGTCCTATTGTAACAACCCCCTCGCCCCAGTCGTCTGACCACAGTAGGCTGCCCACAACAATAACAGTACAGTATCCTGAATTATATCATGTCACATACTCCAGCCACATCCAGAGCTGCATTCACTATGCTGGTGGTTTCTTGGTTTGCCCTCAGTGTCTGTATAGAGCATGCTCTGCAGATTTACATTGTATAGGGTGTGAAGACAAAAAATACATCTCACTCACCTTGACTGTAAAGGTTTTGTCTGTCAGCAGAGTGAGTAAAGATTCCAAGTGGCAGCCAGCAGAATTGTGAATGCAGCTCTGGATGTGAATGGAGGAGAAGACATTGATGAAATATAATTATAAATGCACCTCTGAATGTGAAAGTAATAGAAGACATTAATGAAATAGAATTGTGAATGCAGCTTTGGATATGAGTAGACAGTACTCCATATACTAATGGCAGAATTCTGAATGCAACTCTAGATATGACTGGAAGATACTTCATATTCTAATGGAAGAATTGAGAACGCAGCTCTGGGATACTCCATATTCTATTGGCAGAACTGTGAATGCAGCTCTGGGATACTCCATATTCTAATGGAAGAATTGAGAATGCAGCTCTGGGATACTCCATATTTTAATAGCAAAACTATTAATGCAGCCCTGGATATGACTAGACATCACTCCTTATTGTAATGGCAGAATTCTGAATGCGGCTCTGGATATGACTGAAGGATACTTCATATTATAAAGGCGGAACTGCAAATGAAGCTCTGGGATAATCCATATTCTAACTGCAGAGTAGTGAATGCAGCTCTAGATATGACTAAACTATGCTCTACATTGCAATGGCAGAATTGTGAATACAGCTCCGGCTATGACTAAAATAATGCTATACTATACATTGCAGTGGCAGAATTGTGAATACAGCTCTGGGATACTGCATATTTTAATGGTAAAATTGTGAATGAATATGGCTAGACAACACGCCATATTGCAATAGCAGAATTGTGAATACAGCTCTGAGTGCGAGCCATAGGTAGTGCTATGGGGCAGGTTAACCCTAGCCTGGGGTATATGCAATGCCCTATGACCTTACAGTGGTCTTAGTCACCACATACATTAGGTCTGGGTTCTTGCAGTAGACACGCTGCATTTAGCGGCCATCAGTTCGGACCAGCGCGGTTTCAGTACCGCCATGACTGCTCACACAGCGCAACATGAGGACCTGGTTGAAAGCGCCAATACAACCAGTGAAAGAATAAGCTGAAGATCTGATATGGCCGTGATCGAGTCGATGGATTTTTTTGGGATCGCTCATAAAGTCGTTGCTGCGCAGAAACGATAATTATTCAGCGAAGTGTTAATGAGATCCTGGAGGAGTCGGTGACATTTCTTACAGAAACAGATCCTGAATGTTTATAGAGGAGTCGGATCGTCCCTTTATTTCTTCGTCTCCATGTGACAGCCATAATTGATGCTTTTCTGCTGCGCTGTCAGACTCAATAGCAGAGAGACAATGCGCCATCTAAAGCCGCGGTGACGTCGCACAACGCTCCGACCCCTCTATGTAAATGCAGTAATTGGCCCCAAATTAGCAGCTTCATGAGGACGAGGACATGCACACGTCTTCTCTAATCTTCACAATGACTGTCCTAAGCCCTCTATTGGGCCCCCGTCGATGTATACTAATTCATAAGTTATCCATGGGCAGATTATCACCCAGCTTTCCCAATATCCTGTATGGAAAATGCAGTCATAGGGAAATGATAAGGGTATAGTGTGGTAGATTTGGTATTCAGAACCCTAGAAAAGCTGAGTGACAGCCTTTGTAGGAACTGTAATGGCAGCCATGTGGATTACTACCCAGCTTTTCAAGACTCCTGGAATGGATTTCTATTAGGTTATAAGCTGATACCTGGCCAGCAGTGAAGGAGTTAAAGCGATAAATGCCGTCACATCCAGTAAATACACGTGTGATTGGCGGCCTCTTAATGGACTAATGTTTGCACAGTGTTAATACCGCCGGCGCTCAGGCTGCTCGTATCCTTGTCACTATTTTCTATCAAAACATTAATTTCCAGATGCTCGACTGAACAAGTAGCGAAGATAATCGGGTATGAGAGACGCACAAAAGGATTTCTCTGTCTTTAAAGTCGCCGTCTTATATCATGGATTTCAAAGAGAGAAGCAGAAAAACTGAAGAGTGTGAACACCCGTGTAAATGACATAACCACAGATGGCTGGTGAATTCTTCTCTAATAGGAGAGCTATTAGACTCCAGAGCTGTACTCACTATTCTGCTGGCAGAGTAACTATGTACATATATTACTTATCCTGTACTGATCCTGAGTTACATCCTGTATTATACTCCAGAGCTGCACTCACTATTCTGCTGGTACAGTCACTGTGTACATACATTACATTACTTATCCTGTACTGATCCTGAGTTACATCCTGTATTATACTCCAGAGCTGCGCTCACAATTCTGCTGGTGCAGTCACTGTGTACATACATTACATTACTTATCCTGTATTATACTCCAGAGCTGCGCTCACTATTCTGCTGGTGCAGTCACTGTGTACATACATTACATTACTTATCCTGTACTGATCCTGAGTTACATCCTGTATTATACTCCAGAGCTGCGCTCACTATTCTGCTGGTACAGTCACTGTGTACATACATTACATTACTTATCCTGTACTGATCCTGAGTTACATCCTGCATTATACTCCAGAGCTGCGCTCACTATTCTGCTGGTGCAGTCACTGTGTACATACATTACATTACTTATCCTGTACTGATCCTGAGTTACATCCTGTATTATACTCCAGAGCAGCACTCACTATTCTGCTGGTATAGTCACTGTGTACATACATTACATTACTTATCCTGTACTGATCCTGAGTTACATCCTGTATTATACTGCAGAGCTGCACTCACTATTCTGCTGGTACAGTCACTGTGTACATACATTACATTACTTATCCTGTACTGATCCTGAGTTACATCCTGTATTATACTCCAGAGCTGCGCTCACAATTCTGCTGGTGCAGTCACTGTGTACATACATTACATTACTTATCCTGTATTATACTCCAGAGCTGCGCTCACTATTCTGCTGGTGCAGTCACTGTGTACATACATTACATTACTTATCCTGTACTGATCCTGAGTTACATCCTGTATTATACTCCAGAGCTGCGCTCACTATTCTGCTGGTGCAGTCACTGTGTACATACATTACATTATTTATCCTGTACTGATCCTGAGTTACATCCTGCATTATACTCCAGAGCTGCGCTCACTATTCTGCTGGTGCAGTCACTGTGTACATACATTACATTACTTATCCTGTACTGATCCTGAGTTACATCCTGTATTATACTCCAGAGCAGCACTCACTATTCTGCTGGTGTGTCACTGTGTACATACATTACATTACTTATCCTGTACTGATCCTGAGTTACATCCTGTATTATACTGCAGAGCTGCACTCACTATTCTGCTGGTACAGTCACTGTGTACATACATTACATTACTTATCCTGTACTGATCCTGAGTTACATCCTGCATTATCCTCCAGAGCTGCACTCACTATTCTGCTGGTACAGTCACTGTGTACATACATTACATTACTTATCCTGTACTGATCCTGAGTTACATCCTGTATTATACTCCAGAGCTGCGCTCACTATTCTGCTGGTGCAGTCACTGTGTACATACATTACATTACTTATCCTGTACTGATCCTGAGTTACATCCTGTATTATACTCCAGAGCTGCGCTCACTATTCTGCTGGTGCAGTCACTGTGTACATACATTACATTACTTATCCTGTACTGATCCTGAGTTACATCCTGTATTATACTCCAGGCTGCGCTCACTATTCTGCTGTGCAGTCACTGTGTACATACATTACATTACTTATCCTGAGTTACATCCTTTATTATACTCCAGAGCTGCGCTCACTATTCTGCTGGTGCAGTCACTGTGTACATACATTACATTACTTATCCTGTATTATACTCCAGAGCTGCGCTCACTATTCTGCTGGTACAGTCACTGTGTACATACATTACATTACTTATCCTGTACTGATCCTGAGTTACATCCTGTATTATACTCCAGAGCTGCGCTCACTATTCTGCTGGTACAGTCACTGTGTACATACATTACATTACTTATCCTATACTGATCCTGAGTTACATCCTGTATTATACTCCAGAGCTGCGCTCACTATTCTGCTGGTGCAGTCACTGTGTACATACATTACATTACTTATCCTGTACTGATCCTGGTTATATCCTGTATTATACTCCAGAGCTGTGCTCACTATTCTGCTGGTACAGTCACTGTGTACATACATTACATTACTTATCCTGTACTGATCCTGAGTTACATCCTGTATTATACTCCAGAGCTGCGCTCACTATTCTGCTGGTACAGTCACTGTGTACATACATTACATTACTTATCCTGTACTGATCCTGAGTTACATCCTGTATTATACTCCAGAGCTGCACTCACTATTCTGCTGGTACAGTCACTGTGTACATACATTACATTACTTATCCTGTACTGATCCTGAGTTACATCCTGTATTATACTCCAGAGCTGCACTCACTATTCTGCTGGTACAGTCACTGTGTACATACATTACATTACTTATCCTGTACTGATCCTGAGTTATATCCTGTATTATACTCCAGAGCTGTGCTCACTATTCTGCTGGTGCAGTCACTGTGTACATACATTACATTACTTATCCTGTACTGATCCTGAGTTACATCCTGTATTATACTCCAGAGCTGCACTCACTATTCTGCTGATACAGTCACTGTGTACATACATTACATTACTTATCCTGAGTTACATCCTGTATTATACTCCAGAGCTGCGCTTACTATTCTGCTGGTGCAGTCACTGTGTACATACATTACATTACTTATCCTGTACTGATCCTGAGTTACATCCTGCATTATACTCCAGAGCTGCGCTCACTATTCTGCTGGTGCAGTCACTGTGTACATACATTACATTACTTATCCTGTACTGATCCTGAGTTACATCCTGTATTATACTCCAGAGCAGCACTCACTATTCTGCTGGTGTAGTCACTGTGTACATACATTACATTACTTATCCTGTACTGATCCTGAGTTACATCCTGTATTATACTGCAGAGCTGCACTCACTATTCTGCTGGTACAGTCACTGTGTACATACATTACATTACTTATCCTGTACTGATCCTGAGTTACATCCTGCATTATCCTCCAGAGCTGCACTCACTATTCTGCTGGTACAGTCACTGTGTACATACATTACATTACTTATCCTGTACTGATCCTGAGTTACATCCTGTATTATACTCCAGAGCTGCGCTCACTATTCTGCTGGTGCAGTCACTGTGTACATACATTACATTACTTATCCTGTACTGATCCTGAGTTACATCCTGTATTATACTCCAGAGCTGCGCTCACTATTCTGCTGGTGCAGTCACTGTGTACATACATTACATTACTTATCCTGTACTGATCCTGAGTTACATCCTGTATTATACTCCAGAGCTGCGCTCACTATTCTGCTGATGCAGTCACTGTGTACATACATTACATTACTTATCCTGAGTTACATCCTTTATTATACTCCAGAGCTGCGCTCACTATTCTGCTGGTGCAGTCACTGTGTACATACATTACATTACTTATCCTGTATTATACTCCAGAGCTGCGCTCACTATTCTGCTGGTACAGTCACTGTGTACATACATTACATTACTTATCCTGTACTGATCCTGAGTTACATCCTGTATTATACTCCAGAGCTGCGCTCACTATTCTGCTGGTACAGTCACTGTGTACATACATTACATTACTTATCCTATACTGATCCTGAGTTACATCCTGTATTATACTCCAGAGCTGCGCTCACTATTCTGCTGGTGCAGTCACTGTGTACATACATTACATTACTTATCCTGTACTGATCCTGAGTTATATCCTGTATTATACTCCAGAGCTGTGCTCACTATTCTGCTGGTACAGTCACTGTGTACATACATTACATTACTTATCCTGTACTGATCCTGAGTTACATCCTGTATTATACTCCAGAGCTGCACTCACTATTCTGCTGGTACAGTCACTGTGTACATACATTACATTACTTATCCTGTACTGATCCTGAGTTACATCCTGTATTATACTCCAGAGCTGCACTCACTATTCTGCTGGTACAGTCACTGTGTACATACATTACATTACTTATCCTGTACTGATCCTGAGTTATATCCTGTATTATACTCCAGAGCTGTGCTCACTATTCTGCTGATACAGTCACTGTGTACTGTATACATTACATTACTTATCCTGGAGTTACATCCTGTATTATACTCCAGAGCTGCGCTCACTATTCTGCTGGTGCAGTCACTGTGTACATACATTACATTACTTATCCTGTACTGATCCTGAGTTACATCCTGTATTATTTTCTGGGGGGGGGGGTTGTTCTTACCTATGACAGGTGGTGGGCGACATCTCATTTTTATTCATTATTTGGCAAAACTTAGTACCTTTATAATAAACTTTGCATACATCAATAGTACAGACAAATATAGGAAACACTGTAATATTATCAGAGTAAAATGCTCCTTTCTTCACTTAGACTCTTCCTCTCTTCCCTCTTTAACTCTTCACTATGAAATGTAGCTTGAGAAAGATGGACATAAAGTCACAGAAGGGTTACATTACATAGAAGTATATTGAGGGCGGAAGGAATGAACAGGAGCTGAGTGAGAGAGGGAAGATGCAGGAACACATAGAGGCTGCTGCAGATAAGTAAGTTTTCTATCTCATCCCAAGTGCTCAGTATTTCTCTCTATATATATGATCCTGATTCTGAGTGATAGAAAGTTATGGAGCAGACTCTCCTGCTTTCTCCATTTGCTGTCTATAGGAGACATCATACTAACTAGTCTCCAGCCTACAGCTCAGGGAGAACTGAAAATTTAAGATAGAACCTGCAGGGCAGAAAACTTCTAGAAATGCAGAATACAAGTCATATAATGGCTAGATACAGTGTAACTCCGGATCTCCGCACATTCTGTTGTAAGAAAACATTTCTTAGAGGTTGCTGAAGGTTCCCGAGTTGTCTTTTCTGTGATGAATATTTTGTCTGTGCTTTATCTGTTCCCAGGAAAGCTTGGTGACAGGCTCAACTATTATGACCACTATTAAAGGGGATGTGGCAACTAGAAACCCGCTTCTACTGTATCTAGAAAATCTCCTGCTGATAGGAGCCGATGATGGACGCAGAGGCCGCTGCAGGGGGCAGCCAGGGAGACGGGCAGAGGAGGGTCACCAATACGAGACCCCCACCCCATGGCCCTAATAGGACATGGGTTTCCATTTGATTCAGCCCCATTAAAGCCTCAAGGTAAGTCTGCAGTAGTATGGACACGAGGACTGTACCACAACATAGAGAGGTAGGATGGTCATTCAGGCATCTGGGAAAGCTGAGTGACAATCCATAGGATTCCCATTACAGCTCCCCAATGACTTGTTACCCAGCTTTCTCAGACTTCTGCATGGTAAATCTGCTCAGTTGTGCAGTGGTATGGACTTGTGGACATTCAGGATTCTGGGAAAGCTGAATGACACCCCATAGGGTCCCCATTACAGCTCCCCTGTGGCTTGTCACCCAGCTTTCTTAGACTACTGCAGGTGAAATCTGCAGCAGTACAGATGTGTGGATTGTTTCACTGCATAAAGAAGTAGGATGGTCATTCAGGAGCCTGAGAAAGCTAAGTGGCAATACATAGGGTCCCCATTCCAGCTTGTCACTCAGATTTCTCAGACCACTGCATGGTAATCCTGCCTGCTGTATAGTTAGTCAGATTTGTCTTCTAGGGGTGTGAGTGACGGCGGCCATATTGACGCTCAGCGTAGCTGAACAGCAGCTAGGGGGTTAAATGCACCTTTCATTACCACATAGAATACAATTTGTTTGCAGTGGGAAACCGTCACATCCACCTTGGGGTCCCCTCCGAGGCCTGGATACAGCTCCGGCCTTATCTGCACCACGCTCCAAAACGAGGCGGCCGCTGACGCACCGCGCTGTGCGGAGAGATCTCGCTGGAGCAAAGCAAATCTCTCGCAGACATTAATGCGGAGGAAATGTCTACCAGGAGGATCCTGCAGCCATGGCAGGGGATGGGGGGTCTGCACAGGACGAGGCGCCGCGCAGCCATTGTTCTTACCTTGATAACAGAAGCTCCCACTCTAGACAGAGGGCTGTGCATCTGAGCAGCTGCGGCCATGTTGGCGATAGTATTAAGGTGATTCATTTGATTCATTGCCATGGCAACGGATGCAGGCGGTAAGCTGACTGGAAGGAGGGGGGTGGGGCATGACCATGAATGGCAGGTCTAATCCTAAAAATACAAAAAAAAAGAAGAAGGGAAGAAATAGTTAATATCGGAGCGGGCGGATTCCGGGCACCACATGGGACGTTCATCGCTCTCCTCCGCTCACAGTCAATGGGAAAAGGAACAAAAAGTAACATCCTGGCACCCCAAAACCCCTAAAAGGAGCTGCTGCAGGACCTGATGATGCCACGATGGGAGTTGTAGTCCTGGATACACTAATGTCAGACTTCACAGGATTGTTACAGTTTGATTAGATTTCTTGCAAACAGAACAGAACTTGTTACATTGTATCACAGCGAAATTTACAGGAGACCCTGCAAACTGGGGCGACACCGCTAAACCTAAACTAGTCAACCCCAAATGTCAAATTTTGGCGTCACACTTGGGAAAATCACATCACAAGTCATCCGTATCTTATATTAATACAGACTTACATCATGGCCTATAGTCCAGTCACATCCAGAGCAGTGTTCATAACTCTGCTGATACAGCAAATCTCACACTCCAGTCACATCCAGAGCTGCATTCAGAATTTCTCTTATACCATGCCCTATACTCCAACCACATCCAGAGCTGCATTCACAATTCATGCCCCATACCTTAGTCAGATGCAGAGCTGTAGTCACAATTCTTCTATTATACATGCCCCATACCTTAGTCAGATCCAGAGCTGTAGTCACAATTCTACTGGCTTCTATTGAGAGTGTGTCAGCCTTGTATTATAGCACATGAAGCTTTGTGCACTGGATTTGGAGGGGTTGGATCATCTGAGCATTAATAGAAGCTCTGGATGTGACTTGAGTAAATAAGGCATGATGTAGCAGCAGAATTGTGACTGCTGCTGTGGATATGACTGGTGTATAAGACATAATATAACAGCATTGTGGATGCATCTCTAGATGTGACTAGGGTACATAACATAATACAACAGTAGAGTTGTGACTGCAGCTGTGGATACGAATGGAGTATAAGACTTAATGTAACAACAGTATTGTGAATGCAGCTCTGTATGTGACCGGAGTACATGACATGATGTAACAGCAGAATGGTGACTGCAGCTCAGGATGTGACTGGAGCAGAACTTATAATGTACTGTAACTTATTAAGCAAATTATTAAAGCTACTGAGTAACTAAATGTAACAGGCAGAGCATCAGAGTAGACTTGTGATGTCACCGCCATGAAAAACAATGGGAACCCTGCTGTGTCCAGGGGCCGACATTGTAAATCACTGGATCCGCTCTGTTGTCAGAAGTGACACATGAGGGTCTCTAACCACTGACCCCCCCCTTTATTTTATTAACCTTATTCTACGCAGGAAGTGACTAGTCAGCGCCGGCCTGCCATATATAATAGCCCCACAGCAGACCTGGGTTGTATATGGCCGCAGGGCGCTCCTCGTCATGACACTCCATACAAAAAACGGGGAAGCGCCTCTTATTCTCTACTACCCCTCCTAGTCGTCCAGTTCCTCATCTGCTCCTCGCTGGACTCTACTCCGGACACATTCACTATCATATTATCAGCCGCTGGTAATGTAATGTCACAGGACAAGCAGACCTATGCACGTAAAGCTTCCGCACGCTAAACTGAAGGGTTCTGCAGCTTCCTAACAGACCTGTGCTTCTATTCTTCACCACTATCCAAGCAAAATCTTTGCTTGCTGCCTGCTCTGACATACAGCTGGAGCTTTGTTACACTGTATCATTCTATATCATACATATCAGTCTGTCCTCAGACAAGCACTGACAGCAAACAGAGATCCTGAAAACAAATAAGAAGCTGCAGAACTTTCCTTATATATAATAAGACTGGACCAGTCATTGGTATTTTATGGTAACACAATCTTAGGCCAGTAGTCACACGTCTTACTGTACAACTGTAACCACTTTGCTTCACTTACTCCAATCACATCCACAGCTGCAACCACAATTCTGCTGTCACCCCCTAATATCTGAGCTGCTCTCCCATAATGCACCAACAGCAGGCACTCCACCAGCAGGAGACCATGGGACGATGCAGCCTGTGAGCTACCATGAAACCCCCAGAATTGTCAATGCAGCTCTGGATAGGACTGGAGTAAAATGATTAGTCCTGGAGAATGGACCATGCAATGAGTAGCTCTGTATATCCTCCTGTATACATACTGTTAGATAGCAGGTGATTTTGCTGGAGAGGACTTAATGGATGTGCGCTTCCAATGGCCGACTGTCCTGACAGAGTGACGTGTCCGAGTGTGTGCTGTGACCCGCCGCCGGTGGTGATCGGAGACTGGAGCTTCTCCTTGTCCCACGATGATTCGCTTCCACCTGTGAGGAGAACATGGTGTATTCTATAAGCAGCCGTGACATGAGAACGCAGGTATAACAGATACTATGGGACACCCGGCCCAATCTTATACAACCTTTCATATTAAAGTATACATGAAAACTTCTACAACTTTCTACTAAATCTGAATTACTATTTTTCAGCATTGTCACGACCTCTGCTTGCTGTCAGTGAGGATGAATATCCACGAATGGTCAAAGGCACCAACCTTACCCTAGTAGTGCAATGAGCACATCAGTACTTATGGAGACGTTCATTGCAAGTACAGGCGTCCCAGAGAGTGAGTCGTGTGTGTGGGCCATTATATAACATTTGGAGGCACTGGCGGGGTAATTATATTGCATGTAGGGGCAGTAAGGTGGCCATTATACTACATGTGGGGTGCACTAAGGGGCATTGTACTACATGTGGGGGCACTGAAGGGGTCATTATAGTGCATGTGGGGGAACTGAAGGGATAATTATACTACATGTGAGGGCACTAAGGGGGCCCTTATACTATATATTTTGGGAACTAAAGGTGTCATTGTACTACATGTGGAAGCACTAGGGGGGGGTCATTTAACTACATGTGGGGGCACTGAGCACACCATTATACCATGGTTGGTGCAAATTGTATGCGGCACTCGGTAGCTTGTTTGTGTGGGTGCTTGGATAGGGTCCAAACCCATCGTCCAACTGAAATTACAGATTCAAGCACTCCAGTGATTTGGGGCATTGGAATGCTTGAACCTCTAATTTCAATTATACTATGGTTGGGACTCATTTACTAGGGGGCACATCATTGAAAAGGTTGAGAAACACTGATATAAAAAAGTAACAATGTCACAAATTCTATTATGAAAGGTTTCAGGTTCATTAGTAAAGGTTCCAGTTATTGGAGGCTACAACTAATGTTATCCCCAGAGATCCCTCATAAATATATTAGGAGAGAATTCTCTAATGTATGTATAATTATGTGTGATGAGTTGGGAAGACGGTGGTAGGCAGGGGATGCCTGTACATACCTCCTAACTTCCAGAGGATAAGCCAAGCAGTGGCCTCTACTCAGTGTATTGCCCCCCTTAACCCGATGTAATCCCACCCAGCCCCTTTATGACCCCGCGCAGTAAAATTCCCCTTTAGCGAATGTTCTGCTTGTGGCCCCCACATAGTTGAATCCCCCATCCATGTGGCCCCCACATAGTTGAATCCCCCCATGTGGCCCCCACACAGAGGAATGCACATAAAATAATGTCCCCATTGTGGCCACCACAGTAAAAAAAAACAAAAAACACTCACCCTTTTCCTCTGGAGCCCAACGCCGGTCTCTTCTGCCGCCGACTTCACTACATCATGTCTCCTAGCTTGCAGAAGAGCCAGTGGCTGAGCGGCGGAGCAGGGAGTAGACCGCTCCCTGCATCTGGAGGACGCAGATGTGTTGAAGATTGGACAGACCTCCCGGGATGGTTGGACAGCACCCAAAATCTAAGACTCCCACTGAATCCAGAATCATGACAGAATCTTACATTTACAGCCTGAAATCTCCCAGCACACCCTGCTTGTTCAGTGTCGTTAGCCTATCTAACCCCCTGTTTTATAGGGAGATGTCTGTTCACAAACTTGCTGACTGTTTCCAATAACAAGCAGTGAGCAGAGAGCTGGATGTGTCATTGGAGTGAACACATTATCTTCTCAGGTCCTTCTATCACAAGGGAAACCCCTCCCCAAGTGATAAAACTTGCTAGTAACTTTTAAGAGGTGTTGTTACCGCCTTAGATCTGTCAGCCATTTTGTACGGTTTGAGCCGTAGACTAGAACCTCGCACAGATCTGCGTCTCTTTATAGATTTCAAAGGCGACAAACGAGACGTTCACAATCAAACAATGAAACGCAAGCTGAACGCTGTAATTTAATGTGCCGACCGTGCGAACAACGTGTTCAGCTGTCACCCCGTATCTGAAGGCTTTTATCTCTGGGAATGTAGTTGTGAGTATATCATGCCGTTCACGTCCGCGCCCCGAATCCCAGTGGGTGACGGCGCTGTATTTATTTCTTTATTTAATATCAGGAACAGAAGCCGAAGAAAATCTCATTCATCATCCACTCAGAAACAGTAAAGTAAATTCTGCTGCAGCGGAGAGTTACAGTAAGAGAGTCCGAGGACGCTGCGGGCGGCCGCCACTACTATTAATCACACCGAGGTGTCCTGCGCCCGGATACTACTCCGGATCAAGAGAAGAGTAAATGAAAAACTAGATGTAAGATGTCCTCGCCGTTAGCGCGCCCTGTCTGCCTTGACTCCTGCCCACTGGGCTTGTGGAGTCGGCGCTAGCTCTGGATACATAGAGCTGATAATATGGAGGATCAGAAGACGGCCATGGAGGCTGAATATGGATGATCAGAAGACTCTTTAGAGGCTCTGGGCTATAGCTCTAATGTAATCTCCCTCTCCTGCGAGCAGCATGGTGGTAGGCGACCCCCTCTGGTGTCTATGGAGAACTTACAAGATAGTTTTTAAGAGTAAACCGTAAAGTGCAGATTTATTCCGCTTGGTGTAACATCAGGTTTTCCAGTATTTGTGGGTTTAGTCCATAAATCAAGACAAATAAATGAGATGAAGGTGACTCGTGCGCGGCGCTGCAGTTATTATCTGTGTTATTGGAGAAACACTATTTACTGTCCATATGTTCCGTGACAGCGCAGATATATGATCCGGACAGGTGCAGCGAATATTCAGAAGAGCTTAATAGCCTGGAAGACTGGCACAGAAGGTAGCGGGGGCTCCGCTCAGCTCAATATATGCTGCGCAATTAAAATTCACCGTTCTCCGCAGAATAAAGAGCGTTACCAAAGTAGCAAATAAAGGCGAGGCCAAGCGTGAAGCCTGAGACTCCCAAAAATTACCTACAAGGAGTGCACAAAGGTGATAGAAAAAGTCACCACCCCCAGGAAAGGAGAGGGAGAAGCACAGGTCCATGTACAGTCACTTTAGACTCAAGAGCAGCACTCACAATTCTGCGGCTTCAGAGTAGTCTTAATAATGGCTTCTATAGAAAGTGGCAGTAGGTTTGTTGCAGACATTAAGGCTTATTCATCTGAAAAAGGTTTGCAAAAATCCAAGCACCTGGTGCAGAAACATCGCACTGATATGTATGGGGATCTGCCTTATGTGAATATAGCCATAAAGAATACTCTGCTCCAGCTGTGCAGCAGAAGATGAAGCCTCAGTCTGGTCACTGATGTGGAAGATTCTAGAGATCTGGTGAAAGATCCCCTGGATAAAGCTGAAGGGCACCAATACCTTTCCTTTGCATGGATGTGACACTATAGAACATAAAGTATAAAATATTGTGGCGCCCCTTCACTTCATCCATGTCCTCTCCCATCCCTGGTCTGTTTTCAGCCATACTATATAACTACAGTTTACAACTTCATAACCATATATATCTGCAGTATGTAATTATGTAACTATAACTATGTATCTGTCATGTAATTATGTAACTATGTATATAACAATGTATCTATGTAATGTATGTACATATGTAATTATGTAACTATAACTATGTATATAACTATGTATCTGTCATGTAATTATGTATATAACAATATATCTATGTAATGTATGTACATATATAATTATGTAACTATGTATATAACTATATAATAATGTAGCTGTACTGTATAGATCAATGTAACTATAAAACTATCTGTATATGACTATAACAACGTAACAATGTAACTAAATACAAATGTAACAATGTAACTAACTGTGAAAGTAACAATGTAAGGCCGTGTTCACATCTGCTTTTGAGTCTCTGTTTGGAGACTCCAATGCAGTGTCTGTCTAAAGTCGCCAGGCGAAAAAGTTCTCCAAGCCCAACTTATTTATCTAGTGATCTTAGTTAAAAAAAGAATGAACATCTGACAGACCATATTATAGTCAATGGGGTCCCTCGGGCTCCGTTCGTGTCCACTATTTCAGCAGTACATTTGTCAGTACTTCTGGTCCTCGGATGGAAAAAAAAAAAAGTACGGACACCCTACACTAGTGTGAATATAGTGTAATTGTGTAATTGTAACAATCTTATTGTATAAAACTGTGTAACTGTACAAAACTGTAGCTGTATATAACTATGTATATAACAATGTAATTATATCTATAAATGTAACCAATTATATAATGATGTAACTGTAAAAATGTAACTATATAACTATTTAGTATTATAATTATGAATGTAATTGTAACTACAGTACGTAGCCTATTATGTAACTGACTATGAATGTAACAATGTAACAATATAAATAACTAAGGAACTACGTATGTAACAGTGTATGTTACTATGTATATTTGTATGTAACTAGAAAATGTAACCAGCAGATGTTTATGTTTTGCACAATTTAATTGGAGCAGGTGATGGAAAAAAAAAAGAACAAAAAATTTAAAAAAAAAAGCAAAAAAAAAGTCCTCAAAGTTCCCATCAGAAGTGCCTTCTTCCCTCGGACGCCATGCTTTTCATGCGGCGGGTTCTGCTGCTGTAGGAAGCCATGATTTAAAGCAGGTTAAAGTGTCAAATTGGAAAAGCCTCAGTGATGGTTTTACTGGGTCTGTTCCAAAAATGTATCAAGTGCTGGCGAGATGTAATTACTGTTAAGCCTTGCCAAAGCATTGAAATGTGCCCATTAATTCTGCAATTCCCAGTCTGTCCATCAGTCAGTCATACTTAAAAAATATGTCTGTCACTGCTTAGGTGAAGTAATCTTTTAATAATTATGTAATGAAAAGCTGAAAATTTCAGCGCCCGGCCAAACTTTCCAAAAAAAAAAAAGTAAAACAAAAAAAGGAAACCGAGCGGAATAAAAACAGACAAAATGACAAGACGTCAAATGAGGAGCAGAAAAGCACCTGGAGGAGAAGCTGATGGGGCCCCAGAGCAGGACTCACATTACACACAGCCACAGGCTACACTGAGGAAATACACCGTGTCGTACTCTAGTAACACCCAGAGCCGAGGAAATACACCGTGTCATACTCCAGTAACACCCGGAGCCGAGGAAATACACCGTGTCATACTCCAGTAACACCCAGAGCCGAGGAAATACACCGTGTCATACTCCAGTAACACCCGGAGCCGAGGAAATACACCGTGTCATACTCCAGTAACACCCAGAGCTGAGGAAATACACCGTGTCATACTCCAGTAACACCCAGAGCTGAGGAAATACACCGCGTCATACTCTAGTAACACCCAGAGCTGAGGAAATACACCGTGTCATACTCCAGTAACACCCAGAGCTGAGGAAATACACCGTGTCATGCTCAAGTAACACCCAGAGCTGAGGAAATACACCGTGTCATACTCCAGTAACACCCAGAGCTGAGGAAATACACCGTGTCATGCTCCAGTAACCATCCGGAGCCGAGGAAATACACCGTGTCAGACCCCAGCGGGAAAGTCTACCGGCCCACACCCAGAGCTGAGGAAATACACCGTGTCATACTCCAGGAACATCCAGAGCCGAGGAAATACACCGTGTCATACTCCAGTAACACTCAGAGCTGAGGAAATACACCTTGTCATACTCCAGTAACACCCAGAGCCGATGAAATACACCGTGTCATACTCCAGTAACACCCAGAGCTGAGGAAATACACCGTGTCATACTCCAGTAACACCCAGAGCCGAGGAAATACACCGTGTCATACTCCAGTAACACCCAGAGCTGAGGAAATACACCGTGTCATACTCCAGTAACACCCAGAGCTGAGGAAATACACCGTGTCATACTCCAGTAACATCCGGAGCCGAGGAAATACACCGTGTCATACTCCAGTAACACCCAGAGCCGGGGAAATACACTGTGTCATACTCCAGTAACACCCAGAGCTGAGGAAATACACCGTGTCATACTCCAGTAACACCCAGAGCCGAGGAAATACACCGTGTCATACTCCAGTAACACTGAGAGCCGAGGAAATACACCGTGTCATACTCCAGTAACACCCAGAGCTGAGGAAATACACCGTGTCATACTCCAGTAACATCCGACAAAAAACCCTTCATACTCGGCACCCAGAGCTGAGGAAATACACCGTGTCATACTCCAGTAACACCCGGAGCCGGGGAAATACACTGTGTCATACTCCAGTAACACCCAGAGCTGAGGAAATACATCGTGTCATACTCCAGTAACACCCGGAGCCGGGGAAATACACCGTGTCATACTCCAGTAACACCTGAGAGCTGGGGAAATACACCGTGTCATACTCCAGTAACACTGAGAGCTGAGGAAATACACCGTGTCATACTCTAGTAAGGGCCGGTTCACATTTGCGTTCGGTTTCCATTCCAGGAGTCCGCTTGGGGACCTCCCGAATGGAAACCTATACGCATGGAAAAGCAGTTTACCTAAGGAAACCTGCAGACCCCATAGACTATAATGGGGTCCATGTGGTTTCCACTCGGATTCCGCATGAAGCAAGCGGAGAGAAAAATGCTGCAAGGACCGGCCCTTACACCCAGAGCTGAGCAAATACACCGTGTCCTACTCTAGGAACATCCAGAGCTGAGGAAATACACCGCGTCATACTCTAGTAACATCCAGAGCTGAGGTAATACACCGCGTCATACTCCAGTAACACCCAGAGCTGAGGAAATACACCGTGTCATACTCCAGTAACACCCAGAGCTGAGGAAATACACCGTGTCATACTCCAGTAACATCCGGAGCCGAGGAAATACACCGTGTCATACTCCAGTAACACCCAGAGCTGAGGAAATACACCGTGTCATACTCCAGTAACACCCAGAGCTGAGGAAATACACCGTGTCATACTCCAGTAACATCCGGAGCCGGGGAAATACACCGTGTCATACTCCAGTAACACCCAGAGCCGAGGAAATACACCGTGTCATGCTCCAGTAACACTGAGAGCCGGGAATACCTGTGTCTACTCCAGTAACACCCGGAGCCGGGGAAATACACCGTGTCATACTCCAGTAACACCCAGAGCTGAGGAAATACACCGTGTCATACTCCAGTAACACCCGGGGCCGGGGAAATACACCGCGTCATACTCCAGTAACATCCAGAGCTGAGGAAATACACCGCGTCCTACTCTAGTAACACCCAGAGCTGAGGAAATACACCGCGTCATACTCTAGGAACATCCAGAGCTGAGGAAATACACCGTGTCATACTCCAGTAACACCCAGAGCTGAGGAAATACACCGTGTCATACTCCAGTAACACCCAGAGCTGAGGAAATACACCGTGTCATACTCCAGTAACATCCAGAGCTGAGGAAATACACCGTGTCATACTCCAGTAACATCCGGAGCCGAGGAAATACACCGTGTCATACTCCAGTAACATCCAGAGCTGAGGAAATACACCGTGTCATACTCCAGTAACACCCGGAGCCGGGGAAATACACCGTGTCATACTCCAGTAACACCAGAGCTGAGGAAATACATCGTGTCATACTCCAGTAACACCCTGAGACAAGGAAATACACCGTGTCATACTCCAGTAACAACCAGAGCTGAGGAAATACACCGTGTCATACTCCAGTAACACTGAGAGCTGAGGAAATACACCGTGTCATACTCCAGTAACACTGAGGGCCGAGGAAATACACCGTGTCATACTCCAGTAACACCCAGAGCTGAGGAAATACACCGTGTCATGACTCCAGCAACAGCCGGAGCCGAGGAAATGCACTGTGTCATACTCCAGGAACACCCGGGCCGGGGAAATACACTGTGTCATACTCCAGTAACACCCAGAGCTGAGGAAATACACCGTGTCATACTCCAGGAACACCCGGAGCCGAGGAAATACACCGTGTCATACTCTAGTAACACTGAGAGCTGAGGAAATACACCGTGTCATACTCCAGTAACACTGAGAGCTGAGGAAATACACCGTGTCATACTCTAGTAAGGGCCGGTCCACATTTGCGTGCGGTTTCCATTCCGGGAGTCCACTTGGGGACCTCCCGAATGGAAACCCATACGCATGGAAAGCAGTCCAGTTAGCTGAGGACCCGCGACCCCATAGACTATAATGGGGTCCATGTGGTGTCCCTACTCGATTCCGCATGAAGCAAGCGGAGAGAAAAATGCTGCAAGGACCGGCCCTTACACCCAGAGCTGAGCAAATACACCGTGTCCTACTCTAGGAACATCCAGAGCTGAGGAAATACACCGCGTCATACTCTAGTAACATCCAGAGCTGAGGTAATACACCGTGTCATACTCCAGTAACACCCAGAGCTGAGGAAATACACCGTGTCATACTCCAGTAACACCCAGAGCTGAGGAAATACACCGTGTCATACTCCAGTAACATCCGGAGCCGAGGAAATACACCGTGTCCTACTCTAGTAACATCCAGAGCTGAGGAAATACACCGCGTCATACTCTAGTAACATCCAGAGCTGAGGAAATACACCGTGTCATACTCTAGGAACATCCAGAGCTGAGGAAATACACCGTGTCATACTCCAGTAACATCCAGAGCTGAGGAAATACACCGTGTCATACTCCAGTAACACCCGGAGCCGAGGAAATACACCGCGTCATACTCCAGTAACACCCAGAGCTGAGGAAATACACCGTGTCATACTCCAGTAACACCCAGAGCTGAGGAAATACACCGTGTCATACTCTAGTAACATCCAGAGCTGAGGAAATACACCGCGTCATACTCCAGTAACATCCAGAGCTGAGGAAATACACCGCGTCATACTCTAGTAACATCCAGAGCTGAGGAAATACACCGTGTCATACTCTAGTAACATCCAGAGCTGAGGAAATACACCGTGTCATACTCTAGTAACATCCAGAGCTGAGGAAATACACCGCGTCATACTCTAGTAACATCCAGAGCTGAGGAAATACACCGCGTCATACTCCAGTAACACCCAGAGCCGAGGAAATACACCGTGTCATACTCTAGTAACATCCAGAGCTGAGGAAATACACCGTGTCATACTCCAGTAACACCCAGAGCTGAGGAAATACACCGTGTCATACTCTAGTAACATCCAGAGCTGAGGAAATACACTGTGTCCTACTCTAGTAACATCCAGAGCTGCAGTCATATCACTACTTACAGTCAAGTCTATTCCAAAGCTGCACTTACAACCCTGCCCTTATAACCCTATACTAGACACAAACTAAGCTACAGTCATATTCTATTTTATAATACAGTCACATCCAGAGCTGCACTCATAATTCTGACTGTATCATCAGTTTTGCACTAGCCATAATCACATCTTATATACTACTCTCCTCCAGAGCTGCACTCACAATTCTGTCCTTACCATCTGCCCCCATGGCCTATAATGAGGTTCACTTGAATATCCACTTATGGTGTCCACGCTTATGGGGCATTTTTGCCTGTGTTCCTTGACGGAATGGTGTGTGAACACTGCCTTATACTAGTCACTCTGAAATACAGTGACATTTTATACTGCAGTCACATCCAGAGCTGTCCTCACAGTTCTCACCTTCTCATCTGTCTTACACTAGTCACTATGTACAACCACATCTTCTACACTAGTGGTTTCCAGAGCAGCACTCACAATTCTGTCCTTATTTAATTTCATTTATAGATTATAAAGTCTGGAATAAAATCAAATCTTATTCCTAAATCACATCCAGAGCAGCATTCATAATTCTCCTATTAACCCCTTTACTTTATGATCAGTTCCAGTCCATAGTCGAGAGAGGACACAATCCCAAAGAAAATGTTACGGAGTAATCTCCCTTTCCCATCATCCTAAGAAAAGACATACGAAAAAAATTCTGCCAGTCAGCGCAATGCTGACAGGCCCGGCCCTACCCGCCTGCTGAAATCCCACAATGATCTCTGCAGCGTAGAGTCTAACCTACTCAGCTCACAGAGGATTGTCTAGACTGGATACAATTGTAACAAACCCTCAGCTGTAGAAAGTATTAGTAGAGTTCTTGAATATGATGTTAAGGAACGGAAACATTTTTATACATAGTAGACAGACTTGTCATTCGCACCGCATTATTTACATTGGACTGCAGACCTCCCATCTTCAGTCATCTTAGCGTCACATTCTCGCCTCGTCTTCTAGGAAGTTTCTTATTATTTAAGAGATTTTTCTATGAATAAATTTTTACAGAAATAATTGTAAGAAAAGATTGTACTGAAATCTTCCATAATGGGTGCTCTAGTTCATCTCGTGCCGCAGTCTTGGTAATTGCCGCGTCCGTGTATTCAGAGCAGGAGACGCCTTGATTATGCTTTGTAAAAATATTGACAGCTTGAATCCCAAATCCAGTGCCGGCAACAAATTCCAAATGTTTTGTCCCATTTCTTGCGAGCGGCACCATCTGCCCGAGGTGGAGGAACGCGGCATCTCAGGCCGACTCCCTCCAAGAATTCATCTGCCACCGACTAATGCGGCCGAATAAAGGGGATTAAGACTCGGAGGCTACAGAGACTATTGATAATTTGCTATAATTGGGAAGAAATGAAGATAAATGAGGTTGAGGATGGAGAGGCAATTAAATGTGCCGCGAGTACAGCTGTGTTCCCGGCCTACATCCCTTGGCCTTTACTTCAGCGCGCTACGTGCAAATTAAGCATAATGACAAATAAGCCGCGTACCCGAAACACAAGCAGAGGCGGAGCAAAGCGAAGACTGTTACATTGTCACAGCAATACAGAAATGTGGTGGACGGCTTTTAGATTCATGTATACAGGGATGTATGTACAGATGTAGCAGAGCTCAATGTACAGGGTGGTCACCAGCAGTCCTATGTAACACCACAGATAACACAGTGATAACTCTCTGAGTACAGATAATGTAGTAGATGTCACCTGCAGTCCTATGTAACACCACAGATAACACAGTGATAACTCTCTGAGTACAGATAATGTAGTAGATGTCACCTGCAGTCCTATGTAACACCACAGATAACACAGTGATAACTCTCTGAGTACAGATAATGTAGTAGATGTCACCTGCAGTCCTATGTAACACCACAGATAACACAGTGATAACTCTCTGAGTACAGATAATGTAGTAGGTGTCACCTGCAGTCCTATGTAACACCACAGATAACACAGTGATAACTCTCTGAGTACAGATAATGTAGTAGATGTCACCTGCAGTCCTATGTAACACCACAGATAACACAGTGATAACTCTCTGAGTACAGATAATGTAGTAGATGTCACCTGCAGTCCTATGTAACACCACAGATAACACAGTGATAACTCTCTGAGTACAGATAATGTAGTAGATGTCACCTGCAGTCCTATGTAACACCACAGATAACACAGTGATAACTCTCTGAGTACAGATAATGTAGTAGATGTCACCTGCAGTCCTATGTAACACCACAGATAACAACAGTGATAACTCTCTGAGTACAGATAATGTAGTAGATGTCACCTGCAGTCCTATGTAACACCACAGATAACACAGTGATAACTCTCTGAGTACAGATAATGTAGTAGATGTCACCTGCAGTCCTATGTAACACCACAGATAACACAGTGATAACTCTCTGAGTACAGATAATGTAGTAGATGTCACCTGCAGTCCTATGTAACACCACAGATAACACAGTGATAACTCTCTGAGTACAGATAATGTAGTAGATGTCACCTGCAGTCCTATGTAACACCACAGATAACACAGTGATAACTCTCTGAGTACAGATAATGTAGTAGATGTCACCTGCAGTCCTATGTAACACCACAGATAACACAGTGATAACTCTCTGAGTACAGATAATGTAGTAGATGTCACCTGCAGTCCTATGTAACACCACAGATAACAGTGATAACTCTCTGAGTACAGATAATGTAGTAGATGTCACCTGCAGCCATGAACACCACAGATAACACAGTGATAACTCTCTGAGTACAGATAATGTAGTAGATGTCACCTGCAGTCCTATGTAACACCACAGATAACACACAGTGATAACTCTCTGAGTACAGATAATGTAGTAGATGTCACCTGCAGTCCTATGTAACACCACAGATAACAGTGATAACTCTCTGAGTACAGATAATGTAGTAGATGTCACCTGCAGTCCTATGTAACACCACAGATAACACAGTGATAACTCTCTGAGTACAGATAATGTAGTAGATGTCACCTGCAGTCCTATGTAACACCACAGATAACACAGCGATAACTCTCTGAGTACAGATAATGTAGTAGTGTCACCTGCAGTCCTATGTAACACCCCAGATAACACAGTGATAACTCTCTGAGTACAGATAATGTAGTAGATGTCACCTGCAGTCCTATGTAACACCACAGATAACACAGTGATAACTCTCTGAGTACAGATAATGTAGTAGATGTCACCTGCAGTCCTATGTAACACCACAGATAACACAGCGATAACTCTCTGAGTACAGATAATGTAGTAGATGTCACCTGCAGTCCTATGTAACACCACAGATAACACAGTGATAACTCTCTGAGTACAGATAATGTAGTAGGTGTCACCTGCAGTCCTATGTAACACCACAGATAACACAGTGATAACTCTCTGAGTACAGATAATGTAGTAGATGTCACCTGCAGTCCTATGTAACACCACAGATAACACAGTGATAACTCTCTGAGTACAGATAATGTAGTAGGTGTCACCTGCAGTCCTATGTAACACCACAGATAACACAGTGATAACTCTCTGAGTACAGATAATGTAGTAGATGTCACCTGCAGTCCTATGTAACACCACAGATAATTCACAGTGATAACTCTCTGAGTACAGATAATGTAGTAGATGTCACCTGCAGTCCTATGTAACACCACAGATAACACACAGTGATAACTCTCTGAGTACAGATAATGATGTAGTAGATGTCACCTGCAGTCCTATGTAACACACAGTGATAACTCTCAGATACAGATTACAGGAGTGGACATGACGCTCCTCTCCTGTAATACTCTGTGCTGCTGGGGACCCTGTAATCCTTTGTATGGCACAGGTCATGGATGGACAGACATTCCAGTAGCTGCAGTTTTCCTGACAACCTTTCACCTGACTCTTATATATGAGCCATTTCCCAGGATGCTCTGCAGTTGTCGGTAACCTGAGCATTATGGGTAAGTTGCCACAGCTTGATCACCAGATGTACATAAATCTCTTGAGCTCAGGGGGGCACATACTTTATCTGGCGGAGATATGTAAGGATTTAATTGAAATGTGAAAATTTTGATGTAAAATATGAATCCACATTGGACGACATGAAAGTGAATCTATTGTTTCCCTGTGTCGGTGTCTTGGCGGTCGCTTGTTCTCATCCTCGTTGCTTTGTTCTCGGCGCGGCCGCCATGTCAATAAGATGAAAAATGATGTAGATTTGGGAGGATTGAGGCCGCGGCGTAGCATCACTCATATTATTATTCCAGTATCATCTGTTACCAAGTATCAGCAATTCCCACATCTAATTACAAACAGGATTTCAGAGTCATTAAACAGAATACATTTCCATTAGCGACTCTGGAAGAAGACAACGAAAATCAACAAGATTACGCCACGCGGTGAGCACAGAGTGCCACAAACGTATAGACCACGTATATGGGACAATGTAACACCTGATGTTTATAGTGTGACCAACCCCTACAATCAAATTAGAACAATAATAATAATAATAATAATAATAATAATAATAATAATAAGACGATGACGTCATCAGCTTTATACAATGTAACACAATTGGTTGTGCCTGATTGGTCAATCAGATTGTACATTCTATATCTCCATGCGAATACAATGTTGCTGCTGATAAGTTGTTACTATTGTCCTCCAGAATTCCATGCACTGCACCACTCCCCAATATGGGAGAAGCCTATTGGTTAGTTCATCCAGAGTCTCCTGGTTCAGGAGCAGAATGCTACAACCACATTACATTGTCGCATATTACAATGTTGTATCTTAGCTCTCCTGTTACTTTTTAGGTTCCATCCATAGGGACCATTATGTTACAAGTGGGGTTAATGTGGGGGGCTTTATCGGAGTGTATGTCCAGGAAATTTGGATCTGCACATAAAAGGACCCAGCCGGTGACGGCTCATACAACTTTATTTACTGTATTTATAACTTTTATAAGGCTGAGGCCCTCGCTGTCTAGTTTATCTTTAATTTTTTTAAAAAGTCAGAAATTCTGTATTTTCTAATTGAATATGTTTCTAGGGCTCGGAGCTGCATATTTCTGGAACAAAGCTCCAAGTCCCTCGTATATTTGGGGGGCAATGATAAGATGGTCTGCAGTAAGCTCCTCAGTTCCCCCTAGTGGTGACTGACGATAGTTAGAATGTAATTATATAACTGTCCGTGCAGGGGATTTGTAGCACTGGAAAAACAGAGCGGCAATCCTTGAAAAGATACAATGAGAAATTAAATCAGCAAAGAATACTGGTAACATCTGGGGATTCGCTACAATTGCATCCAGCTTATAAATAAAATAATAAGCCTAAAACTCACACTGATACTTTTTAAGAAACTTTAAGGATAGAAAAATATTTTTTTTTGCGGAATATATATTAAGTTTGAAAAACTGTCCCTGTCACAGCTGGCACGATTGGTACAGTGTATCAGTGAAGCAAAGAGCTTTGGTGCTTCTTATAAGCTCTATGGCTCATACAAGAGAAATTAATGTTGTCATTGTACAAACATTGTGAAACCCGTCATCTATGTTATCTGAATGGCTGCGTCCCAAATGTCACCGCAGAAATCACAGAGCGGCTTCCAGGGTCCCGCAAATAATGACACAAGTGACGAGATCCAATACAAATACACCAAAGAGGAGATCAAGCAAATGGCAGATAATGTTTATTTTTCTAATAATGAAATAATTTCCAAATATCCTGAAATAATCAGAAAATTATAATCAAACCCAATCATTGTATTCAGTTAAAGGGGAACCCACATATAATAACACGAACATGTCTGATCATCATCCTTCTGCTTTGGAAAAGAAAACTGTATGTATGTGTGTATATATTATAGAATTAATATACATGAACACCAGACTCTAGGTATACACATATTACATTACTTATCCTGTACTGATCCTGAGTTACATCCTGTATTATACTCCTGAGCTGCACTCACTATTCTGCTGGTGCAGTCACTGTGTACATACATTACATTACTTATCCTGTACTGATCCTGAGTTACATCCTGTATTATACTCCAGAGCTGCACTCACTATTCTGCTGGTACAGTCACGGTGTACATACATTACATTACTTATCCTGTACTGATCCTGAGTTACATCCTGTATTATACTCCAGAGCTGCACTCACTATTCTGCTGGTGCAGTCACTGTGTACATACATTACATTACTTATCCTGTACTGATCCTGAGTTACATCCTGTATTATACTCCAGAGCTGCGCTCACTATTCTGCTGGTGCAGTCACTGTGTACATACATTACATTACTTATCCTGTATTATACTCCAGAGCTGCACTCACTATTCTGCTGGTACAGTCACTGTGTACATACATTACATTACTTATCCTGTACTGATCCTGAGTTACATCCTGTACTATACCCCAGAGCTGCGCTCACTATTCTGCTGGTGCAGTCACTGTGTACATACATTACATTACTTATCCTGTACTGATCCTGAGTTACATCCTGTATTATACTCCAGAGCTGCACTCACTATTCTGCTGGTACAGTCACTGTGTACATACATTACATTACTTATCCTGTACTGATCCTGAGTTACATCCTGTATTATACTCCAGAGCTACACTCACTATTCTGCTGGTGCAGTCACTGTGTACATACATTACATTACTTATCCTGTTGTCTGAGTTACATCCTGCATTATACCCCAGAGCTGCACTCACTATTCTGCTGGTGCAGTCACTGTGTACATACATTACATTACTTATCCTGTACTGATCCTGAGTTACATCCTGTATTATACTCCAGAGCTGCACTCACTATTCTGCTGGTGCAGTCACTGTGTACATACATTACATTACTTATCCTGTACTGATCCTGAGTTACATCCTGTATTATACCCCAGAGCTGCGCTCACTATTCTGCTGGTACAGTCACTGTGTACATACATTACATTACTTATCCTGTACTGATCCTGAGTTACATCCTGTATTATACTCCAGAGCTGCACTCACTATTCTGCTGGTGCAGTCACTGTGTACATACATTACATTACTTATCCTGTACTGATCCTGGTTACATCCTGTATTATACTCCAGAGCTGCGCTCACTATTCTGCTGGTACAGTCACTGTGTACATACATTACATTACTTATCCTGTACTGATCCTGAGTTACATCCTGTATTATACTCCAGAGCTGCACTCACTATTCTGCTGGTACAGTCACTGTGTACATACATTACATTACTTATCCTATATGATCCTGAGTTACACCCTGTATTATACCCCAGAGCTGCGCTCACTATTCTGCTGGTGCAGTCACTGTGTACATACATTACATTACTTATCCTGTACTGATCCTGAGTTACATCCTGTATTATACTCCAGAGCTGCACTCACTATTCTGCTGGTGCAGTCACTGTGTACATACATTACATTACTTATCCTGTACTGATCCTGAGTTACATCCTGTATTATACTCCAGAGCTGCACTCACTATTCTGCTGGTACAGTCACTGTGTACATACATTACATTACTTATCCTGTACTGATCCTGAGTTACATCCTGTATTATACTCCAGAGCTGCACTCACTATTCTGCTGGTGCAGTCACTGTGTACATACATTACATTACTTATCCTGTACTGATCCTGAGTTACATCCTGTATTATACTCCAGAGCTGCACTCACTATTCTGCTGGTGCAGTCACTGTGTACATACATTACATTACTTATCCTGTACTGATCCTGAGTTACATCCTGTATTATACTCCAGAGCTGCACTCACTATTCTGCTGGTGCAGTCACTGTGTACATACATTACATTACTTATCCTGTACTGATCCTGAGTTACATCCTGTATTATACTCCAGAGCTGCACTCACTATTCTGCTGGTACAGTCACTGTGTACATACATTACATTACTTATCCTGTAGATGAGTTTCTGTTTATACCCCAGAGCTGCACTCACTATTCTGCTGGTGCAGTCACTGTGTACATACATTACATTACTTATCCTGTACTGATCCTGAGTTATATCCTGTATTATACTCCAGAGCTGCACTCACTATTCTGCAGTTTCACAGCTCAAATCTCTCGGCTCTCATCTTCTTGTTCAGAGACTTGGGGTCCAGTCCCTGATTCATTTCAGATCAAACAAGTTTGGATAGAACCAGAATTCAAATTATTATATTGTGGGGTCTCTTCATACACTCTTTCCTCTCCTCTTTGGGCCCTCTTCATGACGCGCGTCTCTCTCTCAGCTTCCTTGGTGATGTCATGTTCCCGGGGTCCCCTCTGAGGCCGGGGACTGGGCCCGCCGAGCATCACGATGTATTATTTATCTTTTCCTGATTCTATGGTCATATCTTCATATTTGATGACTTACAGGTCGTGGATCCTTAGACTTGCCTGTAAGATTCTTTACAATCTTTGGCCGTCAGATTTTGATACATCATGGTCTATTCTGACATTTTCATACAACATTGGATCAAATCTTTCCTTTTCTTTTAATTCCTTTGCATTTATAACTAAACTTGTCGGAACATCCGGCGTCTGATAACCTGGAAAAATTAATCTGTATACATTAATGTGCGTGACAATCTCTGACTGTCCCTGGCATGGAAAGGGTGTATGATTTGCAGGCACTGCAGCGGATATTGGCCTCCCGCATGGCACGTAGCAATTCTCAGTGGCAATCCTGGGATCAGGCTGGCAGCTGTAAGACGAGCGGGCGATCATCCAGTCCAGATGCAAAAATGTTATCTAATCAACTTCTATTACATTATAATCTGAGCTCGCTGCCAAATGCGGATTTTTGTAACTGACGGCGCTCGAGTATGACCGGAACCACGGGCGGGACACGCAGCGCGCTCTCTACCTCCACGTATCCTATAGAAAATCTGATCCGAGACGTCTCATGCAGGAAACCTTGTGCTGCATATCAGCTGACTCATTGTACCTTTTTCCCTTATGGCCTCAGAAATTTACAATCAAAATTCTGCAGTTTTCTCCTGTACTCTGTATTGTGTCAGTTTTCTTACAAAGCTTGAAACCCAAATCAACTTGAGTCACGTTTTACTGTATAGTCAATGCACAATCTGATCCCTCTATGAGCTGAAAATCCATTTAAGAAAACAGAGATGGACTTCAGCAGAGATTTCAGAGTGAATGTCAGTTTAGAAGGCGTGAGGGAGCCAGAGAAGTGGAGAAAGAAGCATTTCCTCTGATGAGATATATTACATGGTTTCTTATATTGCCCTATACTGATTTATGCCAAGTTTTTAGAAAAGTTCCCAACCATAGAGTGGCCGCATATATTACATGAATGTATATTAACCCTGCCAAAAACCCAAAGTGGTTAGCCATCTAATGAATATGGGGTTGTTCAGAGTCTCCCCTGATGGCAGATGTTGGGGTAAACAAGGGACAGACATGTTCTCAGCAATGAGAGGACATGCACTCTTCCCTGAGCCTAGTGTGCATGTGTATGGGGGAAGCAGGAGGAATAGCTGTCAATTGAACAATTATCCAAAGTGTATGTCCAGATTTGCACACTACTCCCATCCAGAGCTGCGTTCTTACATCTGAAGTTACATTGTACATCCACTCCATTCAAAACCATTGTTACACTGACAATTCTGCTCCATTGTGTGTTATACTCCAGTAACATCTAGAGCTGTATTCTCAAATCCAATGTCTTACACTCCAATCCCATCCATAGGTACATTGACAAGTCTGGTCTATGCTTCATACTCTAGTAACATTCAGATCTGCATTCACCATTGTGGTTAAGTAAAAATGCAATGTTGGAAGACAAATGTGACAGATGAGTGAAGTTCAGATTATCAGCTGCAAAGTACTTTCTCCAAGCAAAGAGATCAGCTTAAAAGCTCGGCAGTGCAATTCTTACAGAGAGCACCGATTCCCACAACAAGTAGCTGCTGCTTAATTCTGCTCCTCAGAAGCTGTTATCAGCAATTTGACAGGCGACAATGACTGCAGTCATTAAAGTACCCAACTTTCCACACAACCAGAATGGCAGGTAAGTGTATTTGCTAATGCATAATTTACTCTCTACTCCCATTCTGTTGTTTCTACTTATCTAGTGTAAATGTCAGTCTTTACTGTAGTTCTGGCATTCTCTTCATTACCTTCCTTTGATTCTGTGCTCCAGTGCATGGAATCTTGGGAATTGAAATTGAGCTATAAGACAGAGGCTATACATTGCAGAAAAGCTGCGTTTCTGCTGCGTTTGTTGGAGTGGCTTCAGAAGGAATGGGAACCATAAAGAAGACACGTCTGCTAAATCCACTCCTGGCGTGACAAAATTCTGCAACAAAATTTGCAAAGCCTCAGCCTAAATGAGTAAAAATCATTGTCTGGTAATCCTCAGTCCTGACGTACCCGGGATCCGCAGGGTTCTGTAACTAGATGTTTGGCTTAAGTTTACGATGAAACATTTTGTGTCGCGCCTTTGCTTCGTCTTCTTTACTTTGCCAGTGTTTTTTGTTTCCTGGAATAATAATATTAATGGGAGAATCTCTTCTGTGGGTGACATGTGCAAAAAAAAAACCAAAAAACAACACAAAAACTGCTGAGCAAGTAATGGCGGCGCGTTCGTGGTGGGCGTAGAACATGAAAGGTTACAGTATGGATCTGTGCCTACGCCATATCTTTTCTACTTCACAAGCGTCGTCCTTTCTCTGCTAACTCGGCAATCATCCAGCTGACAGATTCCGAGCTCCCCTTAATAATGCATGGGATTTTCTTTTAACATGTCACTGCAGAAGTATCAATTCTGCCCTCGTGTCGCCGCTGACGCTGATTTTTCCTGACAGCGTTCCATTAAACCAATGAGTTTCTCCCTCCTGACGCTTCCTTAAATATTCCTCCGAGTGATGGATTTGTGCCGGCGTTTTGTTTTGTTTTAAACAGATTGGGAAGGAGGTTTTTCCATTTATGAGCGAGTGGCTGCGCAGGTAACAATGGCAAGAACTGGGGAAAAAACTGGGGATTTCATTTAGATTACATTTTTTCCCATTTAAAATGAGGGAGCAACTGCAATAATAATGGGGCCAAAAAAAAGTCAATATTCAGTTATTCACACATAGATGTATTCTCTAAGGTTATTTTTTAGATGTACAAGCAGCGAGGTTAATGAAGCCTAAGGTTGTATTCACATACAGATTATTGCAAAGAGTTCTGCAACTGTTACATTTACCTCAATGGGGTTTGAAGAAGTCCACGCACCGGCTGCAGACACAATCCCATTCACAGGTATGAAATGGAATTCTCAATGGCAGGAATTTTTGCTAAATAAACCTGTCAGGTGTGAACATCCTAAAACTGAAAAAGCCCATTGTTATTATAAATTAGTTTATTTTTTTCCTTTAATTTTGTTAAATTTCTTATTTAGATTTGTTTATATGAGGAAGGAGCAAAGGTAAAAAAAAAACTGAGAATACACTAAAACAGATTATTACTGTTAATATTGTTATTCATGAGATTATTATTATTGCTGTTACTAATATTACTGTCTATTGTTGTTCATGTTATTGTCCTTATTGTTAATATTATTATTGCTATGATTAATATTATTGACTTTATTATTGCTATTATTGTTACTATTGTCAGTAGAATTATTACTGTTAAGAAAATTATTGTCATTATTAATGTTAATATTGTTTTCATTACTGCTATTATTGTTGTTATTATTGCTGTTATTAATGTTATTGCTAATGTTGTTATTCTTTTTCAGGGGTGTAGCTATAGGGGGTGTAGAAGTAGCAGTCGCTGCCGGGCCCTGGATCCTAAGGGACCCCCAAGGTTCCTCTGGCTCATAAAGTATAGCACTATTCTAAGTGACCCAATATAGGTAGGGGCCCTATTACTGATTTTGCACTGGGGCCCAGGCGCTTCATGTTACACCTCAACTTCCTTCATATTCTTGCTATAAATATGATGTTAAGGCTAGGTTCATACTTGCATTGTGCTCTCCATCGTTCATATCCGCCATGGGACCCCAACGACTGAAAGCTCGTCCGCTAAAAAAAGAGGTCACCCGCGGACACAATAGACTATAATGGGGTCCGTCGGGTTACCTCTGTTTTGTAAAACTGAAAACGACAGAGAGAAAAGTCCTCCGAGACTCCAACGCAGATGGGAACGAAGCCTTAGTATTTACTTTTATATTTGTTGACTATATTTAGTACCTATGATGGAGAAGCCACACAGGTAATGCAGCAGATTTTGATATATGTTAGAAAAAGTAAGCCATACTTTTGGTGAATTTTTGCACTAGAAAACTAGATTCACCATTTCCAGCGCTGTAGGGGAATCTAACAAACCCTGCACAAATCTGGCGCACTTTTCACTGCCTATTACTTGATGTACCGTTTTGTGCTGCAATGAATTGGTGCAATTTGAATCATCTCAAAAAGTGTCTAAAACATTTATATGTCGAGAACAACCTGTGCAGCAAAGTTCTATTGGTAAGTCTGTCCTAATGTTTATTTTATTTATTTATATATAATTATTTATTCATTTATTTTATTTATATATTATTTATATGTTATTTAGTTATTTTTCTCTCTCTTTTCCTGTTTATTCTTGTGTTTTGCCTTTCAGAACGCTCTGAGCTGGAAACAAGCTGACAGGAGAGTTAACATGCAGTTCCTGCATTTGAGCGAGCTGAAGAAATACTTAGCGCTGTTTGATATTTCACAGGGGAAAGCAAGAAAGCAATTACTAAATCATGCATGGTAGCTCCAGATCTCAACAAAAAGCAAAGTGAAGGCTTTAATCTGTGTACGGAGGCAGTGGAGAGCGCGCGCCTGTGTTAAATACCATGGTACATGGCAGGTCTTTGACTGCGTTTATTTAATACTGTATGATAGTTAAAAGCCTGGAAAAGTAACTAAGTGTCACGTCCCAGCAAGTGAAGGAACCCTTAAAGGAGCAGCAATCCGCTAAACACTCAGCTGTCTACCGAGGAATACAGGCCAGGCCGGAGGACTGCAATTGTAACACCTCCACATTACACCTTCTATATTATCTTATGTAATAAACAAAACAATCGCCGTGTAGTTAGGTAACTACTATAATACTGCCTCCTATGTACAAGAATATAACTACTATAATACTGCTCCTATGTACAAGTATATAACTACTATAATACTGCTCCTATGTACAAGAATATAACTACTATAATACTACTCCATGTACAAGAATATAACTACTATAATACTGCCCCCTATGTACAAGAATATAACTACTATAATACTGCCCCATATGTACAAGAATATAACTACTATAATACTACCTCCTATGTACAAGAATATAACTACTATAATACTGCTCCTATGTACAAGAATATAACTACTATAATACTACCCCCTATGTACAAGAATATAACTACTATAATACTACCTCCTATGTACAAGAATATAACTACTATAATACTGCCCCTATGTACAAGAATATAACTACTATAATACTACTCCTATGTACAAGAATATAACTACTATAATACTGCCTCCTATGTACAAGAATATAACTACTATAATACTGCCCCCTATGCACAAGAATATAACTACTATAATACTGCTCCTATGTACAAGAATATATCTACTGTAATACTGCTCCTATGTACAAGAATATAACTACTATAATACTGCCCCCTATGTACAAGAATATAACTACTATAATACTGCCTCCTATGTACAAGAATATAACTACTATAATACTACCCCTATGTACAAGAATATAACTACTATAATACTGCCCCCTATGTACAAGAATATAACTACTATAATACTACTCCTATGTACAAGAATATAACTACTATAATACTGCCCCCTATGTACAAGAATATAACTACTATAATACTGCCTCATATGTACAAGAATATAACTACTATAATACTACTCCTATGTACAAGAATATAACTACTATAATACTGCCCCCTATGTACAAGAATATAACTACTATAATACTACTCCTATGTACAAGAATATAACTACTATAATACTGCTCCTATGTACAAGAATATAACTACTATAATACTGCTCCTATGTACAAGTATATAACTACTATAATACTGCTCCTATGTACAAGAATATAACTACTATAATACTGCTCCTATGTACAAGAATATAACTACTATAATACTGCCTCCTATGTACAAGAATATAACTACTATAATACTGCTCCTATGTACAAGAATATAACTACTATAATACTACCTCCTATGTACAAGAATATAACTACTATAATAATGCTCCTATGTACAAGAATATAACTACTATAATACTGCTCCTATGTACAAGAATATAACTACTATAATACTGCTCCTATGTACAAGACTATAACTACTATAATACTGCTCCTATGTACAAGAATATAACTACTATAATACTGCTCCTATGTACAAGAATATAACTACTATAATACTGCCCCTATGTACAAGAATATAACTACTATAATACAGCTCCTATGTACAAGAATATAACTACTATAATACTGCCTCCTATGTACAAGAATATAACTACTATAATACTGCTCCTATGTACAAGAATATAACTACTATAATACTGTCCCCTATGTACAAGAATATAACTACTATAATACTGCCCCCTATGTACAAGAATATAACTAATATAATACTGCTCCTATGTACAAGAATATAACTACTATAATACTGCTCCTATGTACAAGAATATAACTACTATAATACTGCTCCTATGTACAAGAATATATCTACTATAATACTGCTCCTATGTACAAGAATATAACTACTATAATACTACCTCCTATGTACAAAAATATAACTACTATAATACTGCACCTATGTACAAGAATATAACTACTATAATACTGCTCCTATGTACAAGAATATAACTACTATAATACTGCCTCCTATGTACAAGAATATAACTACTATAATACTGCTCCTATGTACAAGAATATAACTACTATAATACTACCTCCTATGTACAAGAATATAACTACTATAATACTACTCCTATGTACAGTACAAGAATATAACTACTATAATACTACTCCTATGTACAAGAATATAACTATTATAATACTGCTCCTGTGTACAAGAATATAACTACTATAATACTGCTCCCTATGTACAAGAATATAACTACTATAATACTGCTCCTATGTACAAGAATATAACTACTATAATACTGCCTTCTATGTACAAGAATATAACTACTATAATACTACCTCCTATGTACAAGAATATAACTACTACCTCCATAATACCGCTCCTATGTACAAGAATATAACTACTATAATACTACTCCTATGTACAGTACAAGAATATAACTACTATAATACTACTCCTATGTACAAGAATATAACTATTATAATACTGCTCCTGTGTACAAGAATATAACTACTATAATACTGCTCCTATGTACAAGAATATAACTACTATAATACTGCTCCTATGTACAAGAATATAACTACTATAATACTACTATGTACAAGAAAATAACTACTATAATACTGCTCCTATGTACAAGAATACAACTACTATAATACTACCTCCTACGTAAAAGAATATAACTACTATAATACTACTATGTACAAGAAAATAACTACTATAATACTGCTCCTATGTACAAGAATACAACTACTATAATACTACCCTCCTACGTAAAAGAATATAACTACTATAATACTGCTCCTGTGTACAAGAATATAACTACTATAATACTGTCCCACATCTGTTACATTATTACTGGGCGGCCCACTTACGCCATATCCCATTCTGGGCGGCTATGCCAGCATACACCAGATGGGTGCAGGTAGAGAAGCTATGGCTGGCACCCATGCATCCTAACGCGCTTCTGTGGGTCAGCTCCCCCCCACCCCCCTGCCTCGTACCTGTTGGGCCCCATTCGGTTTACTAGATCTATCTGGTCTACCTGTTGTGCTAGATTCTCCCTGATGTCCCCGCGCTCATCTATGGTCTCCATACTATACAACCCCCTTCTCCCAGAGAGCCTGACTTCTGCCATGACTAAAGTGTGGTCTGAAGCTGGCCTTTACCGGATTGCTGATATGGTTGACCCTGGAACCTTGGAACTCAGGTCCTTTGCTTATCTTACAGCTAATCAAAACCTGCCAAGTACTGAATGGTTCCATTACTTGCAGGTGGTTCACTTTGTCCGCTCCCTCCATGGGTCTCTTAAGGTGTCACTCCCCACCGCTTTTGAAAAGATTTGCCGTGCAGGCACGTCCACTAGGGGCTTTATATCCTCTATTTACCAACTTCTTAACTCACAAACTACAGGCTCTCCTGTTAATCATCGCTATATGCTTAAATGGGAGGAGGCGGTGGGTAAACCCATCTCCCAGGAACAGTGGCGGATTGTATGGTCTCGGGCCCAGAAATCATCTCAGTGCATTACGTTTAGGGAAACGCAGTATAAGCTGTTGATGCATTGGTATCATACTCCGGCTCTCCTTCATACTTTAAACCCATTAGTTCCCCCATGGTGCTGGCGCTGTGGAGCTGCGGTGGGTACCCTGCACCATATCTTTTGGACGTGCCTTCTCATCCTCGGTTTTTGGAGGGAGGTCAGGACTCTGACGACTGCTCTCTTTTTGCAAGAGGTTCCTCTAGACCCTCTTCTTTATCTCCTGAACCTTCCCCCCAGACACCTGAGCAATAAGTCATCCAGGCTTTTCTTGCATCTTTGTACTGCAGCTAAAACTCTCATAGCTAGAAACTGGAAGAAGGTGAGTCCCCCATCTAGTCTTGAGCTTGTGGCTAGAATGAAGGATGTGAGGAGTCTTGAATACCTGACTGCTGGCCTACATAATTCACGGGAAGCCTTTGGGGCTATTTGGGCACCCTGGGACATGTATTGTACATCACAGGGTCTCTGATCTCTAGTCCTCTCCTTCCCTCCCCCCCTTCCCTTTGGTCCTACCCTTGTCTTCTTAACCCCTCCATTCCCCCCTCCCTTGTTCACTGCTTAATTTAAATGCATATTGCTTAAGGGGGAGGAGGCAGATAGCCTCTATTTACCTCAATGCTTCCTGTTTGTTTGATTATTATTGTTTTTTTGTTTTTTTCTTTATTCCTTGTTAATGAAAAATTTTTCAATAAAATTACAGTTATATAAAAAAAATACTGCTCCTATGTACAAGAATATAACTACTATAATACTGCTCCTATGTACAAGTATATAACTACTATAATACTGCTCCTATGTACAAGAATATAACTACTATAATAGTGCTCCTATGTACAAGAATATAACTACTATAATACTGCCCCATGTACAAGAATATAACTACTATAATACTGCTCCTATGTACAAGAATATAACTACTATAATACTGCTCCTATGTACAAGAATATAACTACTATAATACTGCCCCTATGTACAAGAATATAACTACTATAATACTACCTCCTATGTACAAGAATATAACTACTATAATAGTGCTCCTATGACCAAGAATATAACTACTATAATACTGCTCCTATGTACAAGAATATAACTACTATAATACTGCTCCTATGTACAAGAATATAACTACTATAATACTGCTCCTATGTACAAGAATATAACTACTATAATACTACTCCTATGTACAAGAATATAACTACTATAATACTACCTCCTATGTACAAGAATATAACTACTATAATAGTGCTCCTATGTACAAGAATATAACTACTATAATACTGCTCCTATGTACAAGAATATAACTACTATAATACTGCTCCTATGTACAAGAATATAACTACTATAATACTACTCCTATGTACAAGAATATAACTACTATAATACTACCTCCTATGTACAAGAATATAACTACTATAATACTACCTCCTATGTACAAGAATATAACTACTATAATACTACTCCTATGTACAAGAATATAACTACTATAATACTACCTCCTATGTACAAGAATATAACTACTATAATACTGCTCCTATGTACAAGAATATAACTACTATAATACTGCTCCTATGTACAAGAATATAACTACTATAATACTGCTCCTATGTACAAGAATATAACTACTATAATACTGCTCCTATGTACAAGAATATAACTACTATAATACTGCTCCTATGTACAAGAATATAACTACTATAATACTGCTCCTATGTACAAGAATATAACTAATGTAATATGGCCCTATGTACAAGAATATAACTACTATAATACTGCTCCTATGTACAAGAATATAACTACTATAATACTACCTCCTATATACAAGAATATAACTACTATAATACTGCTCCTATGTACAAGAATATAACTACTATAATACTGCTCCTATGTACAAGAATATAACCACTATAATACTGTCCCTATGTACAAGAATATAACTACTATAATACTACCCCTATGTACAAGAATATAACTACTATAATACTGCCTTTATGTACAAGAATATAACTGCTATAATGCTGCTCCTATGTACAAGAATATAACTACTATAATACTGCTCCTATGTACAAGAATATAACTACTATAATACTGCCTCCTATGTACAAGAATATAACTACTATAATACTACCTCCTATGTACAAGAATATAACTACTATAATACTGCTCCTATGTACAAGAATATAACTACTATAATACTACCTCCTATGTACAAGAATATAACTACTATAATACTGCTCCTATGTACAAGAATATAACTACTACTGTATAATACTGCTCCTATGTACAAGAATATAACTACTATAATACTGCCCCTATGTACAAGAATATAACTACTATAATACTGCTCCTATGTACAAGAATATAACTACTATAATACTGCTCCTATGTACAAGAATATAACTACTATAATACTGCTCCTATGTACAAGAATATAACTACTATAATACTGCTCCTATGTACAAGAATATAACTAATGTAATATGGCCCTATGTACAAGAATATAACTACTATAATACTGCTCCTATGTACAAGAATATAACTACTATAATACTGCTCCTATGTACAAGAATATAACCACTATAATACTGTCCTATGTACAAGAATATAACTACTATAATACTACCCCTATGTACAAGAATATAACTACTATAATACTGCTCCTATGTACAAGAATATAACTACTATAATACTGCTCCTATGTACAAGAATATAACTACTATAATACTGCTCCTATGTACAAGAATATAACTACTATAATACTGCTCCTATGTACAAGAATATAACTACTATAATACTGCCCCTATGTACAAGAATATAACTACTATAATACTGCTCCTACGTACAAGAATATAACTACTATAATACTGCTCCTATGTACAAGAATATAACTACTATAATACTACCTCCTATGTACAAGAATATAACTACTATAATACTACCTCCTATGTACAAGAATATAACTACTATAATACTACTATGTACAAGAATATAACTACTATAATACTGCCTCCTATGTACAAGAATATAACTACTATAATACTGCCTCCTATGTACAAGAATATAACTACTATAATACTGCTCCTATGTACAAGAATATAACTACTATAATACTACCTCCTATGTACAAGAATATAACTACTATAATATTGCCTCCTATGTACAAGAATATAACTACTATAATACTGCCCCCTATGTAAAAGAATATAACTACTATAATACTACCTCCTATGTACAAGAATATAACTACTATAATATTGCCTCCTATGTACAAGAATATAACTACTATAATACTGCCCCTATGTACAAGAATATAACTACTATAATACTGCTCCTATGTACAAGAATATAACTACTATAATACTACCTCCTATGTACAAGAATATAACTACTATAATACTACCTCCTATGTACAAGAATATAACTACTATAATACTGCTCCTATGTACAAGAATATAACTACTATAATACTACCTCCTATGTACAAGAATATAACTACTATAATACTGCTCCTATGTACAAGAATATAACTACTATAATACTACCTCCTATGTACAAGAATATAACTACTATAATACTGCTCCTATGTACAAGAATATAACTACTATAATACTACCTCCTATGTACAAGAATATAACTACTATAATACTGCTCCTATGTACAAGAATATAACTAATGTAATATTTCCCTATATGATCTCAGTAAGAAAATGTGTATATATTTTGTGTGCCCCCCACAAGCTGTATACTAGCTATAAATAATTGCTACTGACTTGCGGTGCAGGCGCAGTAAACGAGATGTTAACAGTAAAGTGTTTCGAGGTAATTTGGATTATGCAGATTTGGAATCCGGTGAAGCAGAAGATGAATAACTTTCGCTTGGAGTCACAGACACGACTTTCCTGCTACATTTCTCCGCAGGTCTGACAGAGTCAGTGACAATTAGTCGGTGTCGGGAAATTCTGTTTGGCACCAGCACGATCAGCTGTGGATGTGCAGCTACTGATCTATGGGATAGCAGCGAGCAGGTGTGCGTCTTCACGGCGTTCCACTCCGGTACTGAGACTGCATCTCCTGCCAATGATCCGTAAACCTCCGGCTGGCACAGACTTCAGACGCCGCTTGTCTGCTCCAAGATCCTAATAAGGCAAATGCTGCAAGAGTGGAGCGCAGAACAGGAGTGTTTGGCCAGGAACAGGTAAACAGCGACAATTCAAGGATTTCAATGGTTGCAAGTGACTGCTTCTTCCAAGGCCAGCGGCAAGATTGTGTAATTAAAATTTGCATAACAAAACAGGAGTAGCATTACATGTCTACAAAACTGCTGCAGCCGGTCGTACATGGCACAGTCATGAGAAAAAGAAAATCCACCATCTTTCAATTCTTTGGTTTTACACACCTTCAAAAACTGCATCTGAAAACATGAACTTGTGAACTCACCATTTATTACTACCATAGTAATTAGGAGGGTAAGTAGCGTCCAGATGTCGCTGATAAAATGTCCTGATTCGCTATGACCAAATCTTTAAAAGCAGAAGTTTTGGCAGTTTTATGGTCTGGAGCATTCAGCTGTGTGTTAACACAATACCAAGGAGGAAAGACATCAGCAATGATCTTAGAGAAGCAATTGTTGCTGCCCAGCAATCTGGGAAGGGTTAAAAGGCCATTTCCAAACAATCTGAACAATAAGAAAGATTATTTCTAAGTGGAAACAATCCAGACAGCTGACAATCTTCCCAGGAGTGCATGTCCTAGCAAATTCACCCCAAAGTCAGATGTGCAGTGCTTAGAGAAATTACAAAAAGCCCAAGAGCTCCATCTCAGACTCTCCAGGTCTCAGTTAGCGTGTTACATGCTCAAGTTCATGAATGGACATGTATGGCCTGTGTGGAGGGGTTGTCAGGAGAACGCTTCTTCTTTCCAAAAATGTCCTTTTGGAATATGAGACCAAAGTGGAGATGTTTGGCCATAATGCACAGCGCCACGTCTCACACCAGTTGTTCAGCAAGGTGGTGGAGCTTTATTGGCAGCCACAGGACCCGGGCATCTTGCAAGACATTGAGTTAACCATGAACTCTACTGTATACCATCTATTCGACAATAACAGTAACCGTAGACAGCTAAGGCTTGGTTCACACTTGCGCCGCGCTCTCCTACGGTTGGGTCCCCTGGGGGACCCGAAGGACAAAGAGCCTGTCCGCTAAGACATTAGTTACCCATACACCACATAGACTTTTCTCTCCGTGGAGACTCTGAAGGCCTAAGATGGGTCAAATTTTACTGAAGTTGCTGAATGTTGAAAAAGTCACATCCAGGATATAAGTTCTATAAGATTCGGACACGGTGATACAGTTTATCACTACATTGTCAGACTGAGGTTTCTTGGGACCATCAGATAAAATGATCCTGGGGTGCATCTCCCAACAACCCATAGGAAATAGACCATAGTGCTCTTAATATTTAGGTGTCTTCTGCTGGACCATTACTATGTTAGATCCTGGTCCCACTGGGGGATCCTCTCTTACTCTGGGGGCGAGTCTGGCGCTGTATTGCTTTACGTCTTTTCGGGTGATGAACTTTTGTTCTTCTCTTGTTTAAAGAGAAACGAAAAAAACAAAATGTATCAGATAATAAAAGAGGCGGAATAGTTTCTCATCTTCTTCTTCATGTGTCAGTAAGAAAGATTGACAGCGACAAACCCCAGAGATAAGCAGCGTCCAGGGGCTGCGCCGCCTCATCCGGCCAATGGTAGGGGGGAGCTGTGACTAATGGGGAGATCTAGCGCGGGCTCACAGACCTGCGGGTGATTGAGAGGAGACATAAAATGGAGATGAGCTCGTTTCCCATCGCTTAATTGTAATGATGCGACGCGCAAAGCGCAGAATTTACTGTCTCCAGTTTTCTCTAAAAAGCAATCAGTGGAAAAGACGACTTCAGTGATTTATCTGAAACTTCTCCGATCCAGCGTGTGCTGTACATTAACCGCCCATGACAGACGCAAGATGGATGGAGCGACGGCTACAAGATGATCCAGAACCCACTAATCTGCCAGAACAGACCCAGCGCTGGATTACTAGGGGTTGTCTTCCAGAAAGGACTCAGCTGAGGATTACTAAGGGTTGTCTGTTGCTGTCAAGGTCCAGATACAGGAAGAAACATAGAAAGTAAATTTCCATCTTTACCCCAGATCTGCAGGATATTCCTTTAAAGTAATCATCAGCCTCAACTCTGTCCATTAAACTAGCGAGAGCCCTGGGGCATGCACTGAAACAACGGGGTAGAAAATCTAGCCATACAGAGAGATAAGCACACAGGAAAAAAGAAAAAGTTTTATCTAACAGACTGCAAGTGTCCTGTGGGAGGTCCTGATCCTGGTGCTTAAGCATTCCTCACTAAACTCCACCCCCTGCACCTCCCTCTTGATTCAAGGACTGTCTGATATCGCACTCCAGCACAGAAATCCTGTGCAGACGGCATGCAATACCAAGGCAAGAATGAGCACTCGCTGGGTTTCGGACCAGCCACTGGGCACGTGCAGCTTCATTTGCATACTGTTTATAAAAAATCAGAAAGGGGCGGGACTGTGACAACCTCATCTATATATAAAGCAGGAAGTGGTGGGGCTGTGACAATTTCATTTATATAGAATACAGAAAAGGGAGGGACTGTGACAACCTCCTTTATTTATAATACAAAAGGAAACGGGCTCTGACAACTTTAATTACATTGTGATTACATTGTGATTATCACAATGTTCATTACTACCTTCTGCAGGGTCAGGACATTGACAATATTATATATACACCACAAGCAGAAAAGCGGCATGGCTTTGACAACCTCACATATTCTACAGAAAGGGGTGGGGCTTGATAACCTTATTTATATATAAAGATGAAAGGGGTGGGGCTGTGACAATTACATATTACATTTAAAAATAGCAGGCAGGGCCCTCTATCCCACTGTGCCAGTTGGTCACTGTTAGTATTATATTTATTTGTCTTATATATTTTGTGTACCGCATGTAAACCCTCAAATGTAAAACACCATGGAAGTAATATAATAATGTACAGAGCACCATGGAATTAATATAATAATGTACAGAGCACCATGGGATTAATATAATAATGTACAGAGCACCATGGAATTAATATAATAATGTACAGAGCACCATGGGATTAATATAATAATGTACAGCACATGGAAGTAATATAATAATGTACAGAGCACCATGGGATTAATATAATAATGTACAGAGCACCATGGGATTAATATAATAATGTACAGAGCACCATGGGATTAATATAATAATGTACAGGCACATGGGATTAATATAATAATGTACAGAGCACCATGGGATTAATATAATAATGTACAGCACCATGGGATTAATATAATAATGTACAGCACCATGGAATTAATATAATAATGTACAGAGCACCATGGGATTAGTATAATAATGTACAGAGCACCATGGGATTAATATAATAATGTACAGCACCATGGAATTAATATAATAATGTACAGAGCACCATGGGATTAATATAATAATGTACAAAGCACCATGGGATTAATATAATAATGTACAGCACCATGGGATTAATATAATAATGTACAGAGCACCATGGGATTAATATAATAATGTACAGAGCACCATGGAATTAATATAATAATGTACAGAGCACCATGGAATTAATATAATAATGTACAGAGCACCATGGGATTAATATAATAATGTACAGAGCACCATGGGATTAATATAATAATGTACAGCACCATGGGATTAATATAATAATGTACAGAGCACCATGGGATTAATATACTAATGTACAGAGCACCATGGGATTACTATACTAATATACAGCACCATGGAATTACTATACTAATATACAGCACCATGGGAGTAATATAATAATGTACAGAGCACCATGGAATTAATATAATAATGTACAGAGCACCATGGAATTAATATAATAATGTACAGCACCATGGGATTAATATAATAATGTACAGCACCATGGAATTAATATAATAATGTACAGAGCACCATGGGATTAGTATAATAATGTACAGAGCACCATGGGATTAATATAATAATGTACAGAGCACCATGGGATTAATATAATAATGTACAGAGCACCATGGGATTAATATAATAATGTACAAAGCACCATGGGATTAATATAATAATGTACAGCACCATGGGATTAATATAATAATGTACAGAGCACCATGGGATTAATATAATAATGTACAGAGCACCATGGAATTAATATAATAATGTACAGAGCACCATGGAATTAATATAATAATGTACAGAGCACCATGGGATTAATATAATAATGTACAGAGCACCATGGGATTAATATAATAATGTACAGCACCATGGGATTAATATAATAATGTACAGAGCACCATGGGATTAATATACTAATGTACAGAGCACCATGGAATTACTATACTAATGTACAGCACCATGGAATTACTATACTAATATACAGCACCATGGGAGTAATATAATAATGTACAGAGCACCATGGAATTAATATAATAATGTACAGAGCACCATGGAATTAATATAATAATGTACAGAGCACCATGGGATTAATATAATAATGTACAGAGCACCATGGGATTAATATAATAATGTACAGGGCACCATGGGATTAATATAATAATGTACAGAGCACCATGGGATTAATATAATAATATACAGCACATGGAATTAATATACTAATATACAGAGCACCATGGAATTACTATAATAATGTACAGAGCACCATGGAAGTAATATAAAAATGTACAGAGCACCATGGAATTAATATACTAATATACAGAGCACCATGGAATTACTATAATAATGTACAGAGCACCATGGAAGTAATATAATAATGTACAGAGCACCATGGGATTAATATAATAATGTACAGAGCACCATGGAATTACTATAATAATGTACAGAGCGCCATGGAATTACTATAATAATGTACAGAGCACCATGGAAGTAATATAATAATGTACAGAGCACCATGGAAGTAATATAATAATGTACAGAGCACCATGGGAATTACTATAATAATGTACAGCACATGGAATTAATATAATAATATACAGAGCACCATGGAAGTAATATAATAATGTACAGGCACCATGGAATTAATATACTAATATACAGAGCACCATGGAAGTAATATAATAATGTACAGAGCACCATGGAATTACTATAATAATGTACAGCACATGGGATTAATATAATAATATACAGAGCACCATGGAAGTAATATAATAATGTACAGCATCATGGGATTAATATAATAATGTAAAGCACCATGGAAGTAATGGTGCTATATAAATATAAATTATATACTGTATATATTATTTAAAAGTGGTGGGACTGCGACAACCTAATCTATATATAAAGTAGGAAAGGGTGGGGCTCGGGCAATTTTAATTTTTATTTAAAACAAAAAGTCTCGTTTACTGTGATGATGAGAGATCCCCAGTTATGTATTTTTCTTTGATGTGTTGTTTATATACAAATTCCCTAATCCTGTTAGTCCTATGTTGTGTTTACATTGCTAGTCAATTCGCTTCAGTGGTTTTATGTGTATACAAGGGGAGATTTGCCCTTTCTGGCTCCAGCCAAACAGTTTTATTACCCCTGGACAAACAGATGTCAAAGGAGGGAGAGAGGGCTAATGACCCTGAGCTCAACCCAGACACAGCTTTCCCACAGCGAGGAAAACATCCTTCTTTCTTAGGATCCTGCAGTAAGAGGAGTAAGAGGTAAGTGGAGGGGGTCTCCTAGCAGGGAGGTGCGGCTGGACACTGGCCTTAACTGAGAGGAACACCTCATTTTTTTGCCACATCTTGGAGTCAGCTAAGAGAGCTGAGTGTGTCCATTCTCCCTACAGAAGATCGCTAAGCTCCTGGAAGACTTAAGCATTCTTCTGCTTTATTCCTTTTTATTTTATAGCTGTTTGTATTGTGTGTCATTTGTTATCTCTCTATATCTGTAGCAATGAACCATGTTGGTATTAAAGTGTTATCTTCAAGGTCACATTGTATATGCTCTATGAACCCATTACCTTTTTGTAGTGTACAGTATATGTGCGCAAGGTTTCTGCTGGACTTGAATCAGCAGGGGTGGCAGCGGCGTGTATTTGGGGTGCGATTTACACTCAATTTGCTGTGAAGGGTGAGTGTGAGACTTAGTGAGCGGAGCTGAGTTGACCCCTGACAGCCGCACCTGCGTTGTAACAACCTCATTTATATATAATAAAAACAAAAAGCTGTGACAAACCCATTTATATATAGCAGAAAGGGGTGGAGCTATGACAACCTCATTTATATATAGCAGAAAGGGGTGGAGCTATGACAACCTCATTTATATATAGCAGAAAGGGGTGGAGCTATGACAACCTCATTTATATATAGCAGAAAGGGGTGGAGCTATGACAACCTCATTTATATATAGCAGAAAGGGGTGGAGCTATGACAACCTCATTTGTATACAATGGAGTGATTATTACAGATTTCACTACTTCTGCAGGGTCAGGACTTTGTCATTCACAAGCAGAAAGGGGTGGGGCTGTGACAACCTAATTTCTACAGTGAGCAGGACAAGGTTATGGTTTGGTTTAGTTTTGGAGAACCTACACTGATATATTTGTCAGTTTGGCCATGGGTCGCCATCATCATCATCTTGCATATACATCAGCAGAATAACGGAATTGTTATTTATGCGTTAAGGAAAGGGTTTACCCAATGGGATTGAAGGAAAGCTGTGGTCACACCAAAATATCTGGACCTTGTTGCGTAAAAGTTTCAGTTGGTTGCAACAATGTATGACTGAAGACGGACTTAGCTATGCCGGCGTTACAAAATGGCCAGTTTCGCACACGTTGATTTGACAGCTCTAATTGTAATCATTGAGCCATTAATTCCCGGCAGTTCTGCGCCGCCATAACCTTTCCTCAGCGATTACAACGTTGCGAGCGCCGCAGCACACCGACTCATTTCCTAAAACAATAAAACACAGAATTTCCCATTCACCGGTCCACGGAACGCAAAACGTTATTCATGCTTCAGATATCTAGATGCGGAGTCATGTCCCAGTCATTATCCCGTACTCGCGGATCCGGCGCCTTCTATTCAGCCGCTGTTTTTCTATCAATTCTTTGATTTTCTTTGTTTTCAAAACTACGAGAGGAAAATAAGGAAATAAAAGAAAAGCCTTAAAAAATACTTAGAGTTGATTTTTTTCAGCATCTCGTCGCTCGCGGGAGTCATTCAGCTGGTAACGGGTCATATCAAGTGTCGGCCTGAAGCGAACGCCGCCGCGGTTATGAGGCAAGTTATTCACTTGTTTTATTATTATTTCTTAGAAATAAACACCCGGTAATAGACGGAGTTAAATCTCGCTAAATTAGACGCTGCGTGCGGAGGAAGCGGTTTATGCGCTGCCACAGAACAATGACGAGCGGGCGCCGCTGCTGTGTGGGTGAGAGAACCAGATAGTGTGCAAAAGGTATTGACCCGGAAGAGGGTGTGTCCAAAAAGGGGGTGGGGTAGCCATTCATTAAGGCCATCCCCCCAAAAATGTAACACTGTATATCATATGTCCTTGTATGGCAGTATTAATGTGACCTGGAGGCCCCTTAATAAATCAGGAACACGAGATCTACGCCAGTCAGGAAAGGGTGGCGTGAGTTATTATCAATATGCTGGGTTGAGGCGTCCCCATCCAAGTCCGATCTCCGCCTCCCTCCATTTGGGGAGAGCGAGGTGCAGGATGGGGAATGTGGTGCACATCTGGCCCAAGAAAGGGCCTCGCATCAAATGTACGTCACAAGATCAGAAATATTAGAAAACTGGTATAGATGGGGCAATAAATTCCCCCAATGTGTCACAGCAACTGACACATTGAAACGCAACCATCCTCATAAATACTCATGACATAACTCACTAGTACATGAGAATAAATAAAACTAATCAATCAGTCTGTGATAACTTTTTACCATCTAGCAGCCCATAAAACCACCTACCCCTATTCCCTGCCCGCCTATGCTATAAATGATCACCAACTTCATTAATCTCCAGATAATATACAGTAACTAGAAAACAGGGAGGAGGAGGGGGATGCAGCTGCAGGACTGCATGCTGTGAGAGAGGAGCTAGGAGCAGCAGTAGGGGGAGACACATTCGTAAGAATGGATAGAATGTATCACATTAACGCATTGAAACAACATCACACTCATAAATACTCATGGTATAAATCACTAGTACATGGGAATAAATGAAACTTTGTAACCAATCTAAGGGTCAGTGACATCTTGTTATCTTCCAACAGCCCGTCACCCTCCTACCCCCAAACCCCCCATCTACGCTCTATAAATGTTCACCAACTTCAGTCACCAAATAATATACAGTAACTAAAAAACAGGAGGAAGGGGATGCAACTGCAGCTTCTCTCTCTCTGAGCCAATGTGACTGTATGCTGAGAGAGAGGAGGAGGAGCAGCAGTAGGAGGAGGAGACAACTGATTGGCTCAGGATACACAGCACAGCTCTGACATCACACCTAGAAAAGCCCACCCACTCTGCAAGCAAGAAGAGAGAAAGAATGCATTTACAGAAATAGCAAGGGGACAGGAAAAGACCCAAAATCTGCAGTAAGACACAACATGTCTGGCTGCTCCACATCTAACTCACATCTCACCCATTCATGGGACATCCACAGGATGTGTTATACATGTCTGTTTGGTGCAGGTTCCATCATTTAGTCCTGCCCTTACCTCAAGAATGGAGGTCCAGAACCCCCGTCAGTGGTGCGGAGGTCACACATGTGCCAGTCACTTCTAAGGCTCAGCTATTCTTGGGAGCCCTGACAGAAGGAATTGAAGAGAGCCTTGACCGTGACTCACAGCGATCATGAGTGGGTCTGCCCCTTTAATTGTCCATGTAAATATTAAGTCTTCACTGCGTTCTCGCATTCTATTCATAAAATAAAAAGTAGTCTATTGGATCTGTTCCTCCTTTGATTGTTCCATGTTCATTATACAAGTTCGTTAACCCCCAAAGATGCAAAGAAAAAAAAAAAATGACTAGTCTCCTTTAAGAGCAGATCCACATATCGCACGCAGCAGCGGTCTCCATTAGATCAGGGATAGTTTCCTGCCTGAGGCTCCCGGTAAATGCAGGATTTCATGCAGAGTGCGGTGACGTCTCTGTAGGGCCCGGGGCCTCAGCTGGAAGCCTCTCTGCATAATAGATTAATAGAGCAATGGTCCTGTACAGCGTAAAACGCCGAACTGATCACAGGTTCAGACTTCAGGAACCAAACAAAGGTCACCTTGTAGTCGACAATCTGTACAGGATTGTAGTGTAGTGATTATTGTAACAAACCCTCAGCAGTGAGAGGTAACAGGTCTGAATGGATTTTATAATTTTGAATGTATATTTAAAATATATATATATATATATATATATATATATATATATCCATTCACTGACAGAAAGCAGAGATCTTGAAAATGGTAAAAAATTAAAACACAAAGTGATAATTTATCAAATCTCTTATACCACAAAAGTAGCTTAAGATATTCACTGATCAGTGATTTACCATTATTAACGTCCCTTGTAACTAAAATAGTCCCAAGTAGCATTTGTGCACCAGAGTCCAAAGTGGGAGGGTCTGAGGGTAGGGCGTGAGTGGGGTGACCGCCCGCACCATATTCATCAACATCACAAAGATAAATGTCGACCGGGGCTGCCAAAGATTTTTGCCGATGTACAAGGGAGGCTGCACCTCATCATGAATTAAAGAGGACCTTTCAGCACCACCAACAAGTCCAGCAATTTCCATCATTTAATAGCCCCCCCGCCCCTTCACTGATTCCAACAGTTGTAATTTCTTCTCTAGCCCCCACCATTCCCGAGCAACCACTGCTGTTAGTTTTGGTGCCTGGTGCTACTGAGGTTCTGTACTGTCAGGAGGGCGGTGTCAGGCAGGAGCGGACAAGAGGGTGTGATTCTGAGCTCTGACACTGGCTGCCTCTGATTGGACCTCTCAGTCACAGCCCCTGCCTGACCCCGCCCACCTGACATTACATAGCTTAAATAGCACATCAGACCAAAAACTACCTGCACTTGTTACTCAGGAAAGGTGGAAAAAAAAATTCAACTGTGCTGTAATCAGTGGAGCAGTGACTATTAACAGATGCTAAGCTCTAGAATTGGTGGAGGTGGAGAAAGGTCCTGTTTAAGTGCTCCGTTGTGTAAAATACGCCAATCTCGATGAGTCTCCCCCAAAGTCAATAGAAAGTCACTAAACTTTCCAATATACACAAAGAAAGAAGAATCAATGACTTATTGAAGTGGATCCATAAACAGCAGGTGACGCTTGCAGGCCTTACAGAATGGGGTGGTTACAAGGAGGTTCTTCCTGGCCTGGTGTAGATCCTGTAGGTGGCGCTACCTCGGCTCCACGGCACACCAGGCAGGATAGGGTTAAGGGTACATTTATATTCAGTTACTGTGACTTGGGCCATAACCGAGCCCGTCAGACAGCACCAGGGAAGAACCTTCTTGTGACCACTCCATGGGCCGAGCTGCCATGACAGCCACTTACCTGCATTAGAGTTGAGCTCTTCATTCTCAGACTCGGTCCCGTTCTGGCTGCCGCTCCCGTGGAGGCTGCTTATAGCCATCAGCTTCATTTTCTGGAGTTTCATGGCTTCCGCCATTGCAGCGGCCGTGAGTCCTGACAAAAGAAATAAAACAGACTTCAGACAATTCTGGAGCAGTCTTGTGTGTCCTGTACAAGTATTCTTACACACCCTGACACAGTCTTTTGATAAGTCTACTATACAGCCACACCGTTGTATGCAGCTCTGGATGTGACTAGTGTACGGCATGTTCTGCCACCACCTCCCTCCTTGGCTGTATAATGAAACGTTCTGGACATCTCTGACCTGCTGTGGGGGTGTTGAATCCGCTACCAGCTCCAAGATCTCTGCTTGTTGTCAGAGAATGGACACATTCTTGTTTACGTAAACTGAAAAGCTCATCCACTTCTCACAGCAGAGGGTTTGTTACAACTGTATCCAATCTAGACCTATCTGAGCTGAACACATTAGCCGAGTCCTGAAAGTTTGTTACAATGTATCACTGCAGGTTAAATACAATGTATCAAACTGGGGTCCGGTCTGGTCAGCTCACAGAGGATGGGCGTCGGCAGATGAATGGGGCGGGGCCAGGACAAATTTGCCTTTTGACCTTTGTTGGGTCCATTTGGCACAGTTTAGGTTTTATATCACCCTCCTGCTCTACGTGACATCATGACTGAAGGGAATTGGCAATTCTTCATGGCGGCAGATTCTGTGACTCATCCGGGAAGCACGGCGCCTGGCCCAAAATACAAAAACTCCAAACCCCAAGTCCTGCCTGTTCATTTCTATCTGGGATGAGCTAGCATTATAAAGCCCATAGGGACCATCACCCAGCTTTTCACAGATCCTGAGCTGCACAAAAACCCTGGTATCTACTGTAGGTGTCAGTCCTCACTGTACTTTTGCTGATGACCAGAAATAACCCATAGAATAGACCCGTAGTGGTTACTACTACTCAGCTTTCCACAGATCCTGAGCAGCATATAAATTAAACATTAGAGGATTCCATTAACCCCTACCAGTCTGCACTGCAAATACCCCAAAGCGGTGGCTACTCTGCTTTCCAAAGACCCTGATCAGCACATCCATCTGTACAAGCAGTTTATCAAATTATATTCATGAACCAGATGGCTCAGGATGAACAGACAGTGCGAGACTGCAGCTCATGAAGATGGAGTATTACAGGATGATCATGAGTTACTCCAGTCACAACAAGAGCTGCAATAATGGATTCCTAATATTCAGAATGTCATTGCAATGTAGCTTAATCTTAAAACTCCGGGGCCCCAGTGCAAAATTTGTAAAAGGGCACCTGCCTACCATATGACACCGTATCAGAGTGTGACTGCTCCCTCAGTGCCCCCTATAGGACACAACTAGTAATCACACTAAGTCATTGCTATCCATCTGGCCAAGCCCTGTAGCTTATACCGTCATTTAGAGCCCATTCACATGGTGCAGCTAAAACTGCATCGTAAAAGACGCATGCAATTTTTGGTGAAGTTTCTTAATTTTACAGATGAAACATGTTAAATAAATGTAAAATGTAGAAACGGCTTTAAAAACTGCATCCAGCTGCCCTGTGTGAATACACCCTTAATCTGAACAGCATTACGTGTGACCGACTAAAACGTAGCGATGGTGGCGACTTCTGACTGCCGCAGCGGCCGCCATTTCCACTTTAAATTCATTTGAGTTAATTTAAAGTTGGCAACACCGAGGCCTCAATCAGGAAAAGTGTGTGTGTGTGTGTGCATGTGTGTGCGCGTGTGTGTGTGTGTGCATGTGCGTGCGTGTGTGTGTGTGTGGCGCGTGTGTGTGTGCGCGTGGTAATTCACCAAGAAATGTCCGAACAATTTACAACAGCGTCAAGGAAATCTGAATGCAGATTCTTTTAGAATGAGGTCCTGACCCCATCATCACCGCCGCGCCCCATATATCACCCCAAATCAGTGGATTAGGAAGATAATTTGTAAATCTGAATAAGACTTAAAGGGGAACTCCAAAGGGGCACAAAGAGAGCACCAAAACCTGATCCACCACTAACACTGCTATACTCTCCAGTGCCCTGCATTGTTGCACTAATCTTGTTGTCAGTGCCCCTCCCACTAAGGATTGTCACCCTGACATGTGGACAAATCCTACTTGTTAGAAATCATCCTTAACAATAAGCAGATCACAAAATGTCTCCTGCTGGGACCCCAAGCGATCAGCTGTAATCTGGGAGTAAGTGTTCAGTTTCCCTGCAGCACCCCTAGAGGTGTAATAAAGAATGACAGTGCATCCATTCACATCATTGGGTTGCCTGTGTAATGCAGGACAGCAGGACCTGCAGAGCAAGAGGTGCCATCTGTAGGCCGAGAGATGATTCTGAGCAGAGGACTATTAACCCCCACTATTAACCCCGAATCCCCTAATACGGTGAATGACAAAATGGGCTTCTCTGTCCTTGAACCCATGTAGGAATCAAGCATTTTGGGGCACATTCATCAAGTCTGGTGTTTTATACTTATTCATACACCACCCCACTAAGAGTTTAGAAAGTGGCACAAAAAGGCTAAAAATGCACAAATTCTGCCATAAAACTGCAAAGATTGCACCTAGTTAACTGCTGCTTTTGATTTACCACTTTTTAAAGATTTTTCCATTGTCACATTCTCACTATAATCTTCTTATTGGGGGCTTCATTTTGGAAATCTATTTCCCTATCTTGTTATGGGAATTTCTGCTCTCCCTATGGCTTTCTACTCCTGAAACAGGCAGATCAGGATGAACAGTCCTGCACAACCCTTCATATAGGGGAGCGCTGCAACTCATGGAAATGTAGGAGGACAAAGAAAAAATATCATCACTAATACTGCGGAATCCTAAATCTCCAGATCGCACGTCCTCATCACCTTCTAATCGTCAAAATTCTGGACACTTCGCTATCAGACGCATCGAAAAAGACTTTCCGCAATCTCAGTTTCCCATAATAAACTCTGGAGGTCCATAAAACGTAACAATCAGTAACATTTTCAGATGTAATCTCCATTATGGAAATAGAAAGTTCTGCCTCATCTGCTAGATTGGTCTGAGCGCAGATTTATGGCGGCGTCATTAAATTATTAATACTTGTGCTCTTATAAGCGGCCGGGGCACCGAGGGATCGCGCCATCTGCCATCTGCACCGCAACACTTCTCCAAGTAAACAGACACTAAGCCCCAGCTCTGAACTTTATTCTGAAGACGCTAGGAAAAGACAGAAAGGCAAGGACATCACAAATGTAATGTATGTACAGGAGTGACTGCACCAGCAGAATAGTGAGTGCAGCCTCTGGAGTATAATACAGGATGTAACTCAGGATCGTCAGGTAGAGTATGTAATGTATGTACACAGTGACTGCCCGCGAATAGTGAGTGCAGCTCTGGGTTTCGGATGTAACTCAGGATCAGTACAGGATAAGTAATGTAATGTATGTACACAGTGACTGTCACCAGCAGAATAGTGAGCGCAGCTCTGGAGTATAATACAGGATGTAACTCAGGATCAGTACAGGATAAGTAATGTAATGTATGTACACAGTGACTGCACCAGCAGAATAGTGAGTGCAGCTCTGGAGTATAATACAGGATGTAACTCAGGATCAGTACAGGATAAGTAATGTAATGTATGTACACAGTGACTGCACCAGCAGAATAGTGAGTGCAGCAGCTCTGGAGTATAATACAGGATGTAACTCAGGATCACTACAGGATAAGTAATGTAATGTATGTACACAGTGACTGACCAGCAGAATAGTGAGCGCAGCTCTGGAGTATAGTACAGGATGTAAGTCAGGGGATGTAATGTATGTTGTACACAGTGACTGTACCAGCAGAATAGTGAGTGCAGCTCTGGAGTATAATACAGGATGTAACTCAGGATCAGTACAGGATAAGTAATGTAATGTATGTACACAGTGACTGTACCAGCAGAATAGTGAGTGCAGCTCTGGAGTATAATACAGGATGTAACTCAGGTCGTACAGGATAAGTAATGTAATGTATGTACACAGTGACTGTACCAGCAGAATAGTGAGCGCAGCTCTGGAGTATAATACAGGATGTAACTCAGGATCAGTACAGGATAAGTAATGTAATGTATGTACACAGTGACTGTACCAGCAGAATAGTGAGTTGTTTGTCGTACTGCAGCTCTGGAGTATAATACAGGATGTAACTCAGGATCAGTACAGGATAAGTAATGTAATGTATGTACACAGTGACTGTACCAGCAGAATAGTGAGCGCAGCTCTGGAGTATAATACAGGATGTAACTCAGGATCAGTACAGGATAAGTAATGTAATGTATGTACACAGTGACTGTACCAGCAGAATAGTGATGCCTCTGGTTTCAGGATGTAACTCAGGATCAGTACAGGATAAGTAATGTAATGTATGTACACAGTGACTGTACCAGCACTGTGGGGGGGGCCGGGGGGAGAACGGGGGCCGGCGCGGAAAGTAATGTATGTTGCACGGACTGCACCAGAATAGTGAGCGCAGCTCTGGAGTATAATACAGGATGTAACTCAGGATCAGTACAGGATAAGTAATGTAATGTATGTACACAGTGACTGCCCCAGCAGAATAGTGAGTGCAGCTCTGGAGTATAATACAGGATGTAACTCAGGATCAGTACAGGATAAGTAATGTAATGTATGTACACAGTGACTGCACCAGGCGCCACAGAATAGTGAGCTGCGCTCTGGAGTATAATACAGGATGTAACTCAGGATCAGTACAGGATAAGTAATGTAATGTATGTACACAGTGACTGCACCAGCAGAATAGTGAGCGCAGCTCTGGAGTATAATACAGGATGTAACTCAGGATCAGTACAGGATAAGTAATGTAATGTATGTACACAGTGACTGCACCAGCAGAATAGTGAGCACAGCTCTGGAGTATAATACAGGATGTAACTCAGGATCAGTAGGCAGGATAAGTAATGTAATGTATGTACACAGTGACTGCACCAGCAGAATAGTGAGTCGGCAGCTCTGGAGTATAATACAGGATGTAACTCAGGATCAGTACAGGATAAGTAATGTAATGTATGTACACAGTGACTGTAGGGGGGGGGGGGGGAAGGAGAGGGGGGGGGGGGGGGGCAGAGAGGGGGGCGGCGGGGGGAAAAGGGGGGGGGGAGGAGAAAGAAAGGAAGAAGACCAAGGGGCCCCCCCCGGCGGATAAGGGGCGCCGCCCTGGAGTATAATACAGGATAAGTAATGTAATGTATGTACACAGTGACTGCACCAGCAGAATAGTGAGTGCAGCTCTGGAGTATATGCATTCATTCTTGCTTACTACTGTTTGTATAGTCTATGAAGACATCTTGCGACTTCTGGTCTACAACAGTTAGTATGATATGTGATAATGCACTGGAGTGATACGTACAGTAGAGGATGGAAGAGCAGAAACCTGTGAGAATGTAATATATATATAAAATATAACTATTACATAAGTATAATATAATTTGTAGTTATTTATATTTCAGAGTCATGGAGAAGAATTGTTAAACCCAGTTATTAGGAATGTCAGATCTCAGCGTCTTCAGAAACAGCGTTTCAGCCCTTTCCAGCCACAATACAAATACCGGCGCTGAAAGTGTTAACAGTCCGGAAGCTCCAGAAATGTTCTAAGCAGCTTCATTGATTTTTCCAGAGTACACGACACTTATTTATGTATTTAAAGGAGCTGATGATGTAAAGTGAAGGACGCAGAGGAACCTGCAGCCGCTTAAATTAAACAAATTGACTGTACGAATGTGCAAGACGAGCAAAGCACAAAATAAAGACGATATGTAAATCCGGAGCTGTAAAGAGCTTGTGTCCCCTCGCTGAACACGAGAGCCGGCCGCAGTACACGCTGTTCTCTCCCTTACATTTATTCTGACATCGCTACTTAGTTTAATTTGATCCATCACGATAAGTGCGTCTTCAGAAACACAGAAATATTACAGAGTAAAGGAAGACGCCGACCCCCCTCCCCGCATTCAACCCACTTTACAGGCCCATTAATGAGGCAAATGCCATTGTTCAGCAGAGCAAACACGGAATTGTGCAGAAGAAATCTTGGAAAGTCTTCAAGGCCCTGTCTATTCTGATTTCCCCCGGACAATCCTGATGAATAAAGTGCTGGATTCCGGGCCACGGCCTCCCGTCCCATTGACTAATTGTTATCTCCGTGCCCTCAGAAATGGAGAACAGAAGGCAAAACTCCAGCGCCGGCCCCTGACACATTAGTATTCATTACAGAGGAAAGGTGAATCCGACCGGTCCTGAAGCGTCACATATAATCATATTACAGTCATATTACTGGCCCAGAATAATCCAAAGTAGTCACAGAAATAACCTGATACAAAGTGGTGAGAAGATAATGGCGACTTGTTACATTGTAACTCACATTACTGTGGATACCACTGCTGTACTGTCACTTCCCCCCAACCCTGAGATATCCATAGAAATAAACATCACCCTCCCCCAAGCCCCGAGAATTAACATTTTTACAGGAATATATCACTAGTAGCTCCAAAATATGACTCTTTGTTCTAAAGTGTAATTAAACTTTTTTTTTCTTTTTCATAAATCCCTAACTCAGGTGAAAATAACAAATTTTGTAATATACTTTAATATAAGAAAATTGCCTGTTCCTTCACTTATTTGCCTCTTTCAGTCACTTATCAAATCTGTACTATAGAAGTCTATGGAGAAGGTAAAGTGAGCTGCTCAAACAGAGAGATATCTGTACTATAGAGAGAGCTTTCTTTTTCACAACACCGCTGGATTGTCAGCTTAGGGTGAGTTCACACTTGTGCCGGCACTCTGTCCGCCGTGAATCCGACCTAAATGTTGGAAAAAAGGATTGGGGCAGGATAGGGAAAGGTTTAAGACGGTTTGCTTAAAAACCCATTCACTTGAATGGGTTTTTAAAACAATGCGCGGGTGTGCGCTTACACACTCTGCGCCGCGAAGCCGGTTTTTTTTGTCAGAAACAAAGTCCTGCATGTCCGCCTCAATATCAGAGTTTCTCCCCCCCCTCCATAGAGTCCATTGTAATCTGAGACTGCTTGTGTGCTTGTGCCCCTTGTGCTTTCTGAAGACTAATTTGCATAATGAAGAAAGAAAACAAAACTCAAAAACGTCAGCGCGGACCTGAAAAATAAAGGTAGGAGAAGAATAGTCTTTCCAAAGGCTATTCCAACGTGCTTTTAGTTGAAAATCGATTTTTTAATGATAGAATCCCTTTAAGTTTTAATGTGGTTTTCCCCATGTGTTTGTATATATTGATTACCTATGCACAGGATAGTTCATCAGTATACATTTGGCTGGGGTCCGACACTCAGACCCCCACACCGGTCAGCTGTCTGCCTTCCAATCCCATAGGATGGAGCCAGAAGCAGCTCGGATTTTATTCAAGTAATAGGTGCAGAACTGAAGCCCTATCCACTATATAGCAGTAGTGTCGAGGTTCTGCAGTTCTGTGCATCAGCTGATCGGTGCAGGTTCTGGGAGTTGGACCCCTACTGATCAGAGATTGATGAGCTATCCTCTCAGGAGGTCATCAGTATAATAAAAAAAAAAAAAGAAACAGATCTGGGGACTGGAAAATCCCTTTAGGACGGACTTTAATATAAATTTGACAACAAACAGAAGATTTATGATTATGAACACATTTTATTTACAAACAGGAACCCCGTGTGACTGCTACAATGTATCCAGTCAGGAGAATCATTCATCTGTGCTGATGAAACCTGCACAATGATACACTTTATCTGCATTGATACATTGTAACAAACTACTAGGACAGGAGAGAGATTTATGCTCTTGATATGTTCGGCTCACAGAGGATTGTCTAGGCTGGATAGAATTGTAACCGGTGCTGGACTGGCCCTCCATAGTACCAGAGGATCCTCCAGTGGGTCTAGATGCTACCATAATAATGGTCCAGCAGAGGGGTACTAGGGTCTATTTCCTTGGGGTTGCTGGAGGATGGGACCCAAGGAACCTCAGTCTGACACTGACTGTAACAACCCCTCAGCTGTGAGTAAAAAGAGGTTTTAACTCTCAATGTTGAGGAATTGAAACCCTAAGTCTATGAGAAGGTTGCGGATTTAGATTTACGGATGTGATACTCAGAGATCCCCTTTAATTCCCCTCTCTCATTGTCCCAGTGGTTATTGGATTTAAGGCTCCCTGGTATCCAAGCTCCCCGGGATAGGCGCTCGGAGAACCAGCTTTATATTTTCCCTAAATAAACTGTAATGTTTGCGAGACATTGATAAGAAATTGAGCCGCGACTTTAAACAGTTATGTAAATGAGCGTTTGGCGAGCGCGGAGCAATTAAAGTGATTTGCCTTTTAAAGCACTAGCCTCATTAGACTATAAATACCAGTCAATTGACTTTGTGTCTTCGCTTTTTTTCATGTTATTGACACAAAAAAAAAAAAAAAGTTTCATGAGAAAATTGCAGCCGCTTTCTGTGCAGCTTGAAAGGAATTAATAGGAGCATTCAGCCCCAAATGTTCATTAGTGAGTGAGGAGTTTAAGGCCGTAAATGGCAGCGGCGCTTTCTTCTCTGGCGCTCAACGAAACATTCATTCAAGTACAGAAATTCATTATCACACCTCCTGATTACATAAAGTGGTATTTCAGCGCACTGATCTCTGACATGGCGGCTGAAAATTATATTACATCCACATCTAAGGCTCTGAGATAAAAGCCCTGAAAGATTCTGCGGGGAAACTCTAGAACGCCATTAACTGCAGCCAGCGGCGGCGGCGCGGTCTATATAGGACACCACTCAGGAACCGCAATCCGAGAGATTGGTACTAACTTCATACTATCACCGCAGACTTGTACGGACAACACCCAGTGGTCTCCGTAAAGTCAAAAACAGATCCATCTTTCCTTTCATTCCCTCCCAACGTGACTGCAAAGTCCCCAATAATCTAAAGAACTTTCTGATTCTCTAAGATGAGCAACGTCAGAGGCTCCGGCCAGGGAAGTTATACTGACCTATACTGACCGCCATATTGCCCCTTTGGCCAATTTAATAGGATATACAACTTAGTCATAAAATGTAAAATGCTCTCCATAGGGGAGATGATAGGTGAGTTCTTTATATATATATGCACGGTACATAGATGATGGCAGTATTATTTATATATATATCCATGGCATAGATGATAGCAGAATCCTTTATATCTATACAAAGCATATACATGGTGGAGGTACAGTATCATTTAAGTATACACATAGATTATGGCAGTGTCCTTTATATATAAGAATGGTATAGGTGATGGCGGTATAATTTATATTTAGAGACAGTACATAGATGGCGGTAACATTCATATCTTTACACAGTACATAAATGATGGAGGCTTCCTTTAGATATGGACAAGGTAAAGATGATGGCAGTATTTTTTATATACACAATATACAGTATAGATGATGGTGGTATTATTTATCTGTACATAGATGATGACGGTGTTCTTTATATATAAGCACAAATATAGATGGCGGTGTTTATTATATAAAGAGACTGTACATAGATGATGGGGGTGGTGTTTATTATATTTAGATATGGTACCTACAGCAGATCATGGAAGTATCATTTATATCAATTTACAGAATATGGATCATGGGGTATAATTTATATATAGACAGTACATATATGATGGAGGTATCATCTCTCTCTTTATATATATAATGGCTCTGTCACTTATATCTAAACACAGTATATAGATCATGGCGGTATGTTTTATAGTACATAGTACATAGATGACAGCAGTATCATTGATATCTATACAAAGCATATACTGTAGATAATGGCGGTATCACATATCTAGACACAATATATAGATATTGCAGTATCACTTACTGTATATCTATATACAGTATACAGATGGCAGTATAACTTCTATCTATACACAGTATACAGATGATGGCGGTGTAATTTATATTGGTTTATATTATTGTATATAAATAACTGCAGTGTCCTTTTTATATTGAACTATTTCCACTGACCCATCATGAGCAGAACAAGACAAGATCCTGGTCACAAGAATAATAACTTGCATGTGATGATCCGAGGTGGCGATTAACATGCGACGCTGGACAAAGCGCTCCTCGATACCCTCTCCATACTTGAACGCAGCCTCTCATTCCGCCACACCTGCTAATTTGCAGCCGACCGTCTCCTTCTGAGGAGCTAAGTGGTGGGAGTAGAGGAGGCTGAGAGCAACCGCTGAAGAGAGGGTAATTGATATGTGTGCAGCGCGCTACAAGGGGGCAAGATGAGAGTACAGGGGCCACAGAGAAGGAGCTGCCATGGAAGAGGCGAGAGATAATTACATGACGGAGGAAGACGACGCTGATACAGTGCCTGAATATATACAAGCAAACGGCGCCCTTAAAGGTAATCAACAACCACAAGTACTAATACTAACTACTGGGACTTGTAGTTCAGCAGAAAATGATGATGTAGTCACTAAAGAATCTGGTGGGAAATTGAAGTGTAATACAAAGTTTATTTCCGACTTGGGTGGACATTGATTATGGGTCTTAGAGACACAAAGATAGTCCTCTCGGTCACCCAATAAGTCACAGGTTGTATTTGCCAGCAACTGTGAGGGCTCAGAACTCATTTCAGATTGAGGAGATGGGTGCTCACTTCTTCAGGCCCTGAAATGAGTGTTTCCTGGAGTCAGTCCTTAAATTCAATTACTCCTTATAGTTCCTATTTTCCAATAAAATGTACAGAAGCAAGAAGCAGTCTGATCTGGAGTTTCCCTTTAAATCACTACAAATTTACATTGTCGTAAAAAGACTTTGCTTTTGCTTAATAAATGTTAATTAAGTGTCATGTGACGCTTGAAGACTGGGAAATTTCTTGTCTTGTATGATCACAACTTTTTCGAGGGACTGGATTAACGTTGCCATCCATCCATCATGGCTGATTCTAGGATTGAGTGGTTTAAAGTAACTTCTCCAGTAGGAGGTGCTGCGCTGACTGCAGGCGTGAACCAAATAAGGTCAGCTCGGCTCTGGGTGTGTTAGACGTGCATTCTACCCACCAGCCCATCAAAGCAAACACTTCTGCATTTGTTCAGCATGATCTATGTCACAGTACTAAATATTCCTAAATGTAACCCTAACCCACCTGGTATGATGTAGACACTCCGTGTGGTGCTCAATATGAACCCAAAACTATACAAACCCACCTACTGGAGAACCTACTTAGATTGTATCCAAATATTCAATAAGATACAAAATATCGTCCACAGTCCTCGATTCAGGCAGAAAACTAAATGTTGCCATTTGTACACTCCAGAAATTCCGTCAGGCGGAGCGGGCTGGCGTTCCCGAGAGCCGCTGTCCGTAACGATGTGTGTGCGACGTCCGGTCAGCGGTGAGCACTTAACATCCCGCTCTTATTACGGCGATACTGCTGACTTTTATAGAGCCTGTGGCCGCAGGACAAAGCTAATAATTAGCGGCCCCAGAAACAGCTTGTGGCTTTATATTACATGGAGGGAAAATTAAAGTGGAATCAGAGTGGATTAGTTTTATCAAATAGGGAATAAGCTGTTAATTAACTCCCCACTGTAGCAATCGCTTCCCGAGCCGCAACTGTTATTAGCTCCAGATTAAACTGTTGAATTAATTTCCCACTTACTTACTATTTCAAGAGTTTTTAATTTACCTGGCAGCCGCTTTAATGGGAAATTGTATTAGTGCGCAGAAATTGTTTTTTGGGGAAGGGTAAACAGTCTGCGATAATGTTTATTAAGTCGTTTTGTTTGAGCAAAAATATAATTGCGGTTTTAATTAGTGGATGGTTGTTGGAGTATTAGGTCTGAGATTACATTATGGCTTTTTAGAGAGAACAATCAGTCAGGTAATCCCGGCGTTTAGAACTGATAGCGCATTCAGACGCCGTGCGGTTTTACGCTGCGCGCACCCCGGCGCCGCCTTCTTCTCCTGCCAGGTCTGTAAGGTTGTATTAACAGAATAATGAAGGGCAACCATGGATCATTGGTGGCGGCTCCTTTCAAAAGGGAGAGCAAACAAGCCGAGGAAAGGAGAGGAAATAAGAAAAAGTAAATATTTAAAAATATAAATATGAAAATATAAACACGTGGATGGAAAGTGTTCCGTCTAATTCGCCACAATGTAATGGCCGCGTCCGGGCTGAGCTGCTTCATTTAGATATATTGCATTTCCAGCTCTTAAGCAATAAGCAGCACGATGAGCAGCCGTGGGCAATGTGTATATAAAAGGGATAAAAAAACATCTGAGAGAGAAACAACTTGGCGTAACAAATTGCTGCAGAGCCTTCTCCGACTACTGAGAGCACAGAACATCTGGAGGATATCAGGTCACAGGACGGAGGGCTGCGGCACTCAGATACAGAGGTGTAACTACTAACTCCTGGGCCCAGATACAAAATAAGTGACAGGGCCCGCACCTACCATGTGCTGTGTCTAATACTGGGGTCTTATGTTGTAGAGAAGCCTTTGGACCCCCTCAGCCTCCTGGGCCCCTTAGCGACTGAGACCTCTGCACACCTTATAGCAACGCCACATATCCCAGTGTTTGCAGATTACATCTAGTCTTTATCAAGTTCTGAGGCCTCGGCTGATACATTGTTCTCTGGGTCATCATATGAGATAATGTGGTGACAAGGTGTAAAAGGCCGATCAATAATTTGACAGAAAGGGAAGACATAGAAAATAAAAGAAACAATGTGTATTTGTCCCCTGGGGCATGTTCTGTGGTATATCCCCCTGACTGTAAAACTAAGGATCCCAGCATGGAACAATTAATATCCCAGAGAGCGAAAATAGACAATAAAGACACCTCTTCCTTATCAGACAATTTGCTACTTAATATGCTACGCTTTACCGATATTGTCAAAACTCTCCCATATAAGGCTCAATATAAGTCCCCTATCAGTATGTCTATAAAGTGTAGGAAGAAACCGGAGTAAACCCACACAAACATGGGGAGAACATACAAACTCCATGTAGACGTTGTCCTTGGCTGGTCTCAAACTTAGGACTCCAGCGCTGCAAGGCAACAGTGATAACCACTGAGCCACCGTGCTGCCCACAGTATCAGATACAGATACAGATACAGATACAGAGCTCCAAATCTCCTGCATAAACAGAGTTACATGATCACATTCTGTCTGCAGTCAGCACTAGGGGGAATTTACTTTATAGATTATACACTCAATCAGTGGCGTAACTAGGAATGGCTGGGCCCCAAGGCGAACATTTGACATGGGCCCCCCCCCCCCGAACCGCCGCCCCCCGACCCCCTCCCCCCAGACCGCCCCTCCACACCCCCCCCCAAAAAAACCGCATTCCTGCGCACACTATTATGTGCCATAGTGGCCCCTGCACACAGTATCATGTCCCATAGTGGCCCCTGCACACAGTATCATGTCCCATAGTGGCCCCTGCACACAGTATCATGTCCCATAGTGGCCCCTGCACACAGTATCATGTCCCATAGTGGCCCCTGCACACAGTAACATGTCCCATAGTGGCCCCTGCACACAGTATCATTCCACATAGTGGCCCCTGCACACACTATTATTCCCCATAGTGGCCCCTGCACACACTATTATATGTCCCATTGTGGGCCACCCATGAACAATTATTATACTTTGGGGTCTTTTCAGACCCCAGAGTATAATGATCGGAGATCCAGGGGAGGATACAAACATAAAAAAAACAACGTTGCTTACCTGTTCCTCGCCCCGGTGCATGCCCGTGCGCTACTCCGGCCTTCTTCAATGTTGGACCAGGCCGGCGTCACATGACGCGGGCCTGCGTCGCGACACAAAATGACGTCGGCTGACGTCTGGGACGTCACCAAACAGGCCCGAAGCCTGGAGAAGCGCAGGACAGGTAAGTACATTGTTTTTTATGTTTCCTCACCAACTCTGGGCCTACGATTATTATACTCCGGGGTCTGAGACCCCGGAGTATAATGATAGCAGAGATTGTGGTGTTCGGCCCGCGGCCTCACATACCAATCCCCGCTCCTGCTCACAGCCGCCTCCACAGAATCGGAAGCGCAGGCGGCCGTGAGCGGGACCTCGGGGAACGGTAAGTATATAGGGCCCGTTACCTGCTGGGGTTACTCCAGCAGATAACGGACTATAAAAAAAATAAAAAATAAAAAAACGCATCGGGGGCCCGCGGGGCCCCGTAATGTCCCAGGCCCCTGTGGCAGCTGCTACCACTGCTACCCAGGTAGTTACGCCCCTGCACTCAATACTAGGTGGAGCTCACTACATAAAGATTAGATAGCCACCCCTAGAGGGAGCTAACTATATAGAGTCACCACTAGAGGGAGCTCACTATATACAGATTATACAGTCACCACTAGGAGGAGCTCACTACATACAGATTATACAGTCACCACTAGGGGGAGCTCACTACATACAGATTATACAGTCACCACTAGAGGGAGCTCACTATATACAGATTATACAGTCACCACTAGAGAGAGCTCACTACATACAGATTATACAGTCACCACTAGGGGGAGCTCACTACATACAGATTATACAGTCACCACTAGGGGGAGCTCACTACATACAGATTATATAGCCACCACTAGAGGGAGCTCACTATATACAGATTATACAGTCACCACTAGAGGGAGCTCACTACATACAGATTATACATTCACCACTAGGGGGAGCTCACTACATACAGATTATACAGTCACCACTAGGGGGAGCTCACTACATACAGAGTATACAGCCACCACTAGGAGGAGCTCACTATATACAGATTATACAGTCACCACTAGGAGGAGCTCACTACATACAGATTATACAGTCACCACTAGGGGGAGCTCACTACATACAGATTATACAGTCACCACTAGGGGGAGCTCACTACATACAGATTATACAGTCACCACTAGGGGGAGCTCACTACATACAGATTATACAGTCACCACTAGGGGGAGCTCACTACATACAGAGTATACAGTCACCACTAGGGAGTGCTCACTACATACATATTATACAGTCACCACTAGGGGGAGCTCACTACATACAGATTATACAGTCACCACTAGGAGGAGCTCACTACATACAGATTATACAGTCACCACTAGGGGGAGCTCACTACATACAGATTATACAGTCACCACTAGGAGGAGCTCACTACATACAGATTATACAGCCACCACTAGGAGGAGCTCACTATATACAGATTATACAGCCACCACTAGGAGGAGCTCACTATATACAGATTATACAGTCACCACTAGGAGGAGCTCACTACATACAGATTATACATTCACCACTAGGGGGAGCTCACTACATACAGATTATACAGTCACCACTAGGGGGAGCTCACTACATACAGAGTATACAGCCACCACTAGGAGGAGCTCACTACATACAGATTATACAGTCACCACTAGGAGGAGCTCACTACATACAGATTATACAGTCACCACTAGAGGGAGCTCACTACATACAGATTATACAGTCACCACTAGGAGGAGCTCACTACATACAGATTATACAGTCACCACTAGGGGGAGCTCACTACATACACATTATACAGTCACCACTAGGGGGAGCTCACTACATACAGATTATACAGCCACCACTAGGGGGAGCTCACTACATACAGATTATACAGTCACCACTAGGGGGGAGCTCACTACATACAGATTATACAGTCACCACTAGGGGGAGCTCACTACATACAGATTATACAGTCACCACTAGGGGGAGCTCACTACATACAGATTATACAGTCACCACTAGGGGGAGCTCACTACATACAGATTATACAGTCACCACTAGGGGGAGCTCACTACATACAGATTATACAGTCACCACTAGAGGGAGCTCACTACATACAGATTATACAGTCACCACTAGGGGGAGCTCACTACATACTGATTATATAATCACCACTAGAGGGAGATCACTACATACAGATTATACAGTCACCACTAGGAGGAGCTCACTACATACTGATTATACAGCCACCACTAGGGGGAGCTCACTACATACAGATTATACAGTCACCACTAGGAGGAGCTCACTACATACAGATTATACAGTCACCACTAGAGGGAGCTCACTACATACAGATTATACAGTCACCACTAGGGGGAGCTCACTACATACAGACTATACAGTCACCACTAGGAGGAGCTCACTATATAAAGATTATACAGTCACCACTAGGAGGGAGCTCACTACATACAGATTATACAGTCACCACTAGAGGGAACTCACTACATACAGATTATACAGTCACCACTAGGGAGAGCTCACTGCATGGAGACTAAACAGAAACCACTTGGGGGAACTCACTGCTCCACCCAATGATGACTGCAGGCAGACAGAACTGTGTCATGTAACTTTGTCTATGCCAGAGATTTGTTGTATATACATAAGTGAGAAGTAGCCTGATGAGAGGAACATGCCTAGTCAGTAAGGAGTTAAAATATTCTGCAGCCCAACACAAGGTGCACCCTTAAAACGCCCTATTTAACCCATAAAAATGATTTTGTTTTTCATTAAAGTCAAAACTGATAAAACGTTAACAGTCGTAAGAGCCGCGCTGACTCCATGGGGGGAAATCGACAGTTCTAAACTGCAAGGAAAACATAAAAAAACATTCAATTTCAGCTTTTTCAATTAATTTCACTTTCCGATTTATGATTTTATTATTCAAGCAAAAAACAGAACATGAGAGTAGAAATTATCTAAAGACACATTTCACCCACAAACGGCGCCGACTTTATGGCCATTTTCATATCAAAGTCATTTTAAAAATAATGGATGCAAAATACGGAAAAAAAAAAAAACAGACAAAAAAAATTACAGTTTTTGTAAATTACATTTTTTATGATGTTCTCAAAAAGTAATTCTTCTTAAAGTGAAAGCAAACCATAAAATCTAAAAAGTTGAGATAATATAGAAATATGAGAAAATGATTCAACACGGAACATAAACTTTTTATTTTGTATTAAAAATGGAAATTCAGACTCATAACGAAGGAAGAAGCGAAATATCGGCCAATAAGACTCGGAGAGTTCAGGAGGATTCAAGACATTTAATTTGTTTCCACAAAAAGTAACTTCTAACAATTAACGTTACTTTATAAAGTAAATTTTATATTAACCCTTAAATATGTTCCTTGGGCAAGTATAGCAACTCCTATAGGGACAAATTAAGAGAGATAAGGTATAGGTGCATTACAGCAACATCACTGTGTGTATTATCTCTGTACTGTGACATCACTGTGTGTATTATCTCTGTACTGTGACATCACTGTGTGTATTATCCCTGTACTGTGACATCACTGTGTGTATTATGTCTGTACTGTGACATCACTCTGTGTATTTCTCTGTACTGTGACATCACTGTGTGTATTATCTCTGTACTGTGACATCACTGTGTGTATTATCTCTGTACTGTGACATCACTGTGTGTATTATCTCTGTACTGTGACATCACTGTGTGTATTATCTCTGTACTGTGACATCACTGTGTGTATTATCTTTGTACTGTGACATCACTGTGTGTATTATCTCTGTACTGTGACATCACTGTGTGTATTATCTTTGTACTGTGACATCACTGTGTGTATTATCTCTGTACTGTGACATCACTGTGTGTATTATCTCTGTACTGTGACATCACTATGTGTATTATCTCTGTACTGTGACATCACTGTGTGTATTATCTCTGTACTGTGACATCACTGTGTGTATTATCTCTGTACTGTGACATCACTGTGTGTTTTTTTTATTTGTTTATCTCTGTACTGTGACATCACTGTGTGTATTATGTCTGTACTGTGACATCACTGTGTATTATGTCTGTACTGTGACATCACTGTGTGTATTATCCTGTACTGTGACATCACTGTGTGTATTATGTCTGTACTGTGACATCACTGTGTGTATTATGTCTGTACTGTGACATCACTGTGTGTATTATGTCTGTACTGTGACATCACTGTGTATTATCTCTGTACTGTGACATCACTGTGTGTATTATCCTGTACTGTGACATTACTGTGTGTATTATCCCTGTACTGTGACATCACTGTGTATATTATCCTGTACTGTGACATCACTGTGTGTATTATGTCTGTACTGTGACATCACTGTGTGTATTATCCCTGTACTGTGACATCACTGTGTGTATTATGTCTGTACTGTGACATCACTGTGTGTATTATCCCTGTACTGTGACATCACTGTGTGTATTATCCCTGTACTGTGACATCACTGTGTGTATTATCTCTGTACTGTGACATCACTGTGTGTATTATCTCTGTACTGTGACATCACTATGTGTATTATCTCTGTACTGTGACATCACTGTGTGTATTATCTTTGTACTGTGACATCACTGTGTGTATTATGTCTGTCTGTGACATCACTGTGTGTATTATGTCTGTACTGTGACATCACTGTGTGTATTATGTCTGTACTGTGACATCACTGTGTGTATTATGTCTGTACTGTGACATCACTGTGTGTATTATCCTGTACTGTGACATCACTGTGTGTATTATGTCTGTACTGTGACATCACTGTGTGTATTATGTCTGTACTGTGACATCACTGTGTGTATTATGTCTGTACTGTGACATCACTGTGTGTATTATCTCTGTACTGTGACATCACTGTGTGTATTATCCTGTACTGTGACATTACTGTGTGTATTATCCCTGTACTGTGACATCACTGTGTATATTATCCTGTACTGTGACATCACTGTGTGTATTATCCCTATACTGTGACATCACTGTGTGTATTATCCCTGTACTGTGACATCACTGTGTGTATTATGTCTGTACTGTGACATCACTGTGTGTATTATCCCTGTACTGTGACATCACTGTGTGTATTATGTCTGTACTGTGACATCACTGTGTGTATTATCCCTGTACTGTGACATCACTGTGTGTATTATCTCTGTACTGTGACATCACTGTGTGTATTATCTCTGTACTGTGACATCACTGTGTGTATTATCCCTGTACTGTGACATCACTGTGTGTATTATCCCTGTACTGTGACATCACTGTGTGTATTATGTCTGTACTGTGACATCACTGTGTGTATTATCCCTATACTGTGACATCACTGTGTGTATTATGTCTGTACTGTGACATCACTGTGTGTATTATCCCTGTACTGTGACATCACTGTGTGTATTATCCCTGTACTGTGACATCACTGTGTGTATTATCCCTGTACTGTGACATCACTGTGTGTATTATCCCTGTACTGTGACATCACTGTGTGTATTATCCCTGTACTGTGACATCACTGTGTGTATTATCCCTATACTGTGACATCACTATGTGTATTATCCCTGTACTGTGACATCACTGTGTGTATTATCCCTGTACTGTGACATCACTGTGTGTATTATCCCTGTACTGTGACATCACTGTGTGTATTATCTCTGTACTGTGACATCACTGTCTGTATTATCCCTGTACTGTGACATCACTGTGTGTATTATCTCTGTACTGTGACATCACTGTGTGTATTATCCCTGTACAGTGACATCACTGTGTGTATTATCCCTGTACTGTGACATCACTGTGTGTATTATCCTGTACTGTGACATCACTGTGTGTATTATCTCTGTACTGTGACATCACTGTGTGTATTATCCCTGTACTGTGACATCACTGTCTGTATTATCCCTGTACTGTGACATCACTGTGTGTATTATCTCTGTACTGTGACATCAGCAATTCCTAACTAATTACACTCATTAACAGAGCTACAAGAGGGAACCACATTACATTTTCTTACGTTCCTGGGGTTTAGGGGCTCCAAAGCAGGTGAGGGGTTCCCTTTAAACTTTATTGACATCATTTTGCAGCTGATGATTGTGCAAATGTGGAAATATAGATAATACACAGCGATACCACCCTGGATCCATCTCTGGAGCGATGCAATGTGTGACCAGCGTCTGACATTACTACCACCAGTGTTTATGTCCATGAGGTACGAGCAGCGCCTCCCGCACCGATGTCACATATCATCATCATCATCCTCATCATCTTATTTGTTATTGTATCCAAATCAAAGAGACCTAAAAACTGGAAATAATAAAGTGGCCTCAGTCTGAGGGTCGTGTAATGGGGGCTTTGATGTCATGACGGAGCATACTGGATACGTTACATTACAGGTGTACACCAAATTCACTCCACATGTGCCTGCTCTACATCAGGAGGGGATTAGTCCAGGGGGCACACACAGAGATATTCAAGAAGTAAAAGGAAACATATCCTAGTAAGCTGCCATGTACACGACCGTCAGGGCGATATCCAGGATTTTCCCGGCTTGCACACTGAGCCCTTTATTTTCTTATGGCCCCATGCACATGATTGTATATTATCACAGGTCTTTGTAAGGGGTTGCGAACCCGGGGGCAAAACTCAGGATAACTTTTATTCCTTTTCGTTTTGCAGCCCAGGCTCATTAATGAAATGCAAGGGTTAATGAAAGGCACAGACGACCCACATAAAGCCTCCATCTGTGATGTCTTCTCAAGGACCTGTCCATGTAGGCTTACTCTACAGTCCCACGGAATGGTCGCCTCCTGACAACCATTATTAGGTGACACGAGGATACAATGTATTCACAGCTAACACTATAGTGTGCAAAACAGAAACCCCGAGTGCGGCACAAACACACAAAGGACAATTTAAAGGAAAATGACACCATTTATCACATTTCGTCTTAGTACAAGCCGACGACCAATTATTCTGGCTGCAGAGATTTCCCATAGAACAAGCAGATAACGTTACCTATAATGACACAGTCATCGCTCCATCGCTATGAATATCAGATATGAAGACTATCCAGAAGTCCAAGGCTGGGATGAGACGGAGGGGACTGATTTACTGAAATTTGGCTCCTAATAGGCTCTAGATATTGTTCTGGTATATCCCGCTGAGGGAGAGGGAAGGAGCTGCACTTAAACAGATTAAAAGGGTAAGGGGCGTCTGCAAGGGGCCTTAGTGAGAAAGGTCCCTTAAGGTAACCTCTAAGATTAAAGGGGTTTCTGGTATTAAGATATTGATGGCCTATCCTTATCATCAGAGGCGTAACATGAAGCTCCTGGGCCCCCATGTAAAATCTGTGCCAGGCCTTCCAACTATAATGTATAGTTTATAGTACTGGTCTCCTCATATTGGAAGAGACACTATATGGGGCCCCTAAGGCTCCCAAGCCTGGCTGAAACTGCACCCTCTGCAAATCTGGGCATTGTTTTAGTGAAAGTGGCATGAAGCTGCAAAATCTGCACTACTACTAAATCAACTGACATGGGATATTGAAGCAGTCAGAGCACTTACCTGGGCCCCTCACACAGCCTATGTTGTATGTGGTATTGCAGCTTAGCCTAATGAAAGTGAATGTGGTAGAACTGCGATACCCCACACAGCCTGTGCACCCCTGTGACGCTGGTTTTTGAAGAAAGCAGCCATGTTTTTCTAACCTTGGACATTCCCTTTATAATAGTGACCCTTTTAGCTGCAGCTATTCCCAGGAGGCAGCTATATGTCTGCACCCCAGGATATATTAGGGTGTATGCCCCTCTCCACCAGCAGTGGGCGCACCTTTACCTCGGTTCTGTGAGCTTCAGTTGCATCAGAGAATGGAGTGTGGAGTATTTCACTTCACCCAGCCATAATTCCAGGACTTCTTCATGTGGATAACATATGGATCCTTCTGACCCCTGCCCTTCCCCCGCTGCGCTCACCAGGGGTTTATGTAAAGTTCAGAACAGAGACAAGGGGCCCTAAAGAAAACATCAAGAAGTAGCTTTGGGGTCTTCTCACCCCTCTCCTGCGGATGGAGGACTCATTGATCAACCAATATGCAACTGGTGACATACAGTTACGGTTGATACTAGGTTCCTCCAGTAGGGGGCGCTGGCTCCGGAGTGTTAGCGGTGGGGTCTGGCGGACTCTGCTAACACACCCTCCACCTCGGCAATTATTGTTGCAGCGAGGCCCAAGACATAACTAAACTTGCGTCCCCTAACCCTAACCCGCCGGGTACTCCGGATTCCTCCCACGCTCCAAGGACATACTGATAGGGAGGTTTAGATTGTTATCCCAATATCTGTAAAGCGCTGCGGAATATGTTGGCGCAATACAGTATAAGTAAATAAATAATGTATCAGTACAGGAGATCAACTGAAAATCCATCCTGACCCAGCTGAGGGTTAGTTACAATTGTATCCAATCTAGACAATGGGTGAGATTTCTTATGTCTTGTACACCAGGCATAAAAAGTTGGGGCTTTTTTGAGCAAATTGGCGTGGTAAGGGCGTGCGGGATTTATCATCATTTACACTAGAAATCTGAAATCTACACTTGTAGAAGGTGCACCCTCTGCTGAACTCTGGGCTTCAGACTAATGCCTGTTACCTGCACTGATACATTGTAACACACATCAGGACAGGAGAGTTTTGCTGCTGTTTAGCTCAGAGGATTGTCCACATTGTACAATTTCCCGCTGGGATCTTTCAGGTTTTGGCTTCTGGTCTATTCACTATTGTGTTTTTGACAGAGGTTGGGTGTATTTTGTGCCAGATTTTTTTAATGTATTTTTAGGTTGAGGCCCCACATTGCAGAAACGCAGCTTCTTTTGTTGCAGATTTTGTTGCAGTTTTTTGAGCCAAAGCCCAGAGTGGATTAAGCAGAAGGGAGAAGTAGAAGAACTTCCTAGATATTTCCCATTCCTTTATTAGCCATTCTTGGCTTTGGCTCAATAAACCGCAGCAAAATCTGCAACAAAAAAAAGCTGCGTTTCCGCAACGTGGGGCCTCAGCCTAAAGGTGATTTTTCCAGCTTGCCTTAAGGCTGGCCATACACATTCGATTTTATAATTTTTTAATTCTTTAAATTTTTTATTTTTTTTTAAATTAAAGTTAAAATAATTAAATATTAGTTAAAATAAAACTATTTTATTACTCAAACGTTTGCCCCAAACCACAAGGTTTCTAACCAGCTCATAGTTTGAAAAGCACGCCCATAACATGCATTGCCCACAGGCCTGTCAGTCAAGCCCATACATAAACAATTATGGCCAAGAGATGAAAAAAAAAATCCAATGCAACCGATTGTGGCTGTGACCGACTTGATCTGATGGTCGGCTGTTTGGGGCGAATGCTGCAGGATGACGTCAAGTCTGACATGTATGGGCAGTTTCTAGAGTTGGACAGTCTCTTGTCAGGTAGCAGCGCAGTCTCCGTCCTCTGCTGTAATAATCTGTGCTGCAGATAGGGGGCATTTCATCAGCTGCTGGATTTATTGGAGGGTGAAACGTGTCATTTGTGCATCAAGTAGCAGGAGGCAAACACATAAAAGCCATCCCTATGAAGTTAATGTAATAATAGTCAGGCAGCGAAGATTAGCGCGTCACGTGACACTGCTCTCTAGAGCGCTGTTTGCCCTCATCCCTGCCGGCCATGTTTGTCAGGGCACCGTGATTAAGCAGGGATCACCGAGGACCCGACGGGAAACAGCAAGAATTTGTTTAATGAGATATAAAAGTATCTGAGTCCAGAGCAAGCAACAAAGGCGCCAACAAGCACAAAATAGCGAGTGCTGGAACATCACCAGCTCTGCTACATCCTAGAGCAACGTCATCAGCTCCGCTACATCCTAGAGGAACGTCACCAGCTCTGCTACATCCTAGAGCAACGTCATCAGCTCCGCTACATCCTAGAGGAACGTCACCAGCTCCGCTACATCCTAGAGCAACGTCACCAGCTCTGCTACATCCTAAAGCAAAGTCACCAGCTCCGCTACATCCTAGAGGAACGTCATCAGCTCCGCTACATCCTAGAGGAACGTCATTAGCTCTGCTACATCCTAGAGCAACGTCATCAGCTCCGCTACATCCTAGAGGAACGTTACCAGCTCCGCTACATCCTAGAGCAACGTCACCAGCTCTGCTACATCCTAGAGCAACGTCATCAGCTCCGCTACATCCTAGAGGAACGTTACCGCTCTGCTACATCCGGCAACGTCACAGCTCCGCTACATCCTAGAGGAACGTTACCCCCATCCGAGCGACCAGCCGTCATCCTAGAGCACGTCACCAGCTCTGCTACATCCTAGAGCAACGTCATCAGCTCCCCCCCCCGGCGCCAGCTCCGCTACATCCTAGAGCGCCCGCTACACCTAGAGCACGTCATCAGCTCCGCTACATCCTAGAGGAACGTCACCAGCTCTGCTACATCCTAGAGCAACGTCACCAGCTCCGCTACATCCTAGAGCAACGTCACCAGCTCCGCTACATCCTAGAGGAACGTCACCAGCTCTGCTACATCCTAGAGGAACGTCACCAGCTCTGCTACATCCACCAGCTCCGCTACATCCTAGAGGAACGTCACCAGCTCTGCTACATCCTAAAGCAAAGTCACCAGCTCCGCTACATCCTAGAGGAACGTCATCAGCTCCGCTACATCCTAGAGGAACGTCATTAGCTCTGCTACATCCTAGAGCAACGTCATCAGCTCCGCTACATCCTAGAGGAACGTTACCAGCTCCGTTACATCCTAGAGCAACGTCACCAGCTCTGCTACATCCTAGAGCAACGTCATCAGCTCCGCTACATCCTAGAGGAACGTTACCAGCTCCGTTACATCCTAGAGCAACGTCACCAGCTCTGCTACATCCTAGAGCAACGTCATCAGCTCCGCTACATCCTAGAGGAACGTTACCAGCTCCGTTACATCCTAGAGGAACGTCACCAGCTCTGCTATATCCTAGAGCAACGTCACCAGCTCTGCTACATCCTAGAGGAACGTCACCAGCTCCGCTACATCCTAGAGGAATGTCACCAGCTCTGCTACATCCTAGAGGAACGTCACCAGCTCTTCTACATCCTAGAGCAACGTCACCAGCTCTGCTACATCCTAGAGGAACGTCACCAGCTCCGCTACATCCTAGAGGAACGTCACCAGCTCCGCTACATCCTAGAGCAACGTCACCAGCTCTGCTACATCCTAGAGCAACGTCACCAGCTCCGCTACATCCTAAAGGAACGTCACCAGCTCCGCTACATCCTAGAGGAACGTCACCAGCTCTGCTACATCCTAAAGCAAAGTCACCAGCTCCGCTACATCCTAGAGGAACGTCACCAGCTCCGCTACATCCTAGAGGAACGTCATCAGCTCCGCTACATCCTAGAGGAACGTCACCAGCTCTGCTACATCCTAGAGCAACGTCATCAGCTCCGCTACATCCTAGAGGAACGTCACCAGCTCCGCTACATCCTAGAGGAACGTCACCAGCTCTGCTACATCCTAAAGCAAAGTCACCAGTTTCGCTACATCCTAGAGGAACATCACCAGCTCTGCTACATCCTAGAGCAACGTCACCAGCTCCGCTACGTCCTAGAGCAACGTCACCAGCTCTGCTACATCCTAGAGGAACATCACCAGCTCTGCTACATCCTAGAGGAACGTTACCAGCTCCGTTACATCCTAGAGGAACGTCACCAGCTCTGCTATATCCTAGAGCAACGTCACCAGCTCTGCTACATCCTAGAGGAACGTCACCAGCTCCGCTACATCCTAGAGGAATGTCACCAGCTCTGCTACATCCTAGAGGAACGTCACCAGCTCTTCTACATCCTAGAGCAACGTCACCAGCTCTGCTACATCCTAGAGCAACGTCACCAGCTCTGCTACATCCTAGAGGAACGTCACCAGCTCCGCTACATCCTAGAGGAACGTCACCAGCTCCGCTACATCCTAGAGCAACGTCACCAGCTCTGCTACATCCTAGAGCAACGTCATCAGCTCCGCTACATCCTAGAGGAACGTCACCAGCTCCGCTACATCCTAGAGGAACGTCACCAGCTCTGCTACATCCTAAAGCAAAGTCACCAGCTCCGCTACATCCTAGAGGAACGTCATCAGCTCCGCGGCGCCCTACATCCTAGAGGAACGTCATCAGCTCCGCTACATCCTAGAGGAACGTCACCAGCTCCGCTACATCCTAGAGGAACGTCACCAGCTCTTCTACATCCTAGAGCAACGTCACCAGCTCTGCTACATCCTAGAGCAACGTCACCAGCTCTGCTACATCCTAGAGGAACGTCACCAGCTCCGCTACATCCTAGAGGAACGTCACCAGCTCTGCTACATCCTAGAGCAACGTCACCAGCTCTGCTACATCCTAGAGCAACGTCATCAGCTCCGCTACATCCTAGAGGAACGTCACCAGCTCCGCTACATCCTAGAGGAACGTCACCAGCTCTGCTACATCCTAAAGCAAAGTCATCAGCTCCGCTACATCCTAGAGGAACGTCACCAGCTCTGCTACATCCTAAAGCAACGTCATCAGCTCCGCTACATCCTAGAGGAACGTCACCAGCTCCGCTACATCCTAGAGGAACGTCACCAGCTCTGCTACATCCTAAAGCAAAGTCACCAGTTTCGCTACATCCTAGAGGAACATCACCAGCTCTGCTACATCCTAGAGCAACGTCACCAGCTCTGCTACATCCTAGAGCAACGTCACCAGCTCCGCTACATCCTAGAGCAACGTCACCAGCTCCGCTACGTCCTAGAGCAACGTCACCAGCTCTGCTACATCCTAGAGGAACGTCACCAGCTCTGCTACATCCTAGAGGAATGTCACCAGCTCCGCTACATCCTAGAGGAACGTCACCAGCTCTGCTACATCCTAGAGCAACGTCACCAGCTCTGCTACATCCTAGAGGAACGTCACCAGCTCCGCTATATCCTAGAGGAACGTCACCAGCTCTGCTACATCCTAGGCACGTCACCGCTCTGCTACATCCTGGGGTCCCGCTCTGCTATATCCTGAGGAACGTCACCAGCTCTGCTACATCCTAGAGGAATGTCACCAGCTCTGCTACATCCTAGAGGAACGTCACCAGCTCTGCTACATCCTAGAGCAACGTCACCAGCTCTTCTACATCCTAGAGCAACGTCACCAGCTCTGCTACATCCTAGAGCAACGTCACCAGCTCTGCTACATCCTAGAGGAAAGTCACCAGCTCTGCTATATCCTAGAGGAACGTCACCAGCTCTGCTACATCCTAGAGCAACGTCACCAGCTCTGCTACATCCTAGAGGAACGTCACCAGCTCTGCTATATCCTAGAGGAAAGTCACCAGCTCTGCTACATCCTACAGGAACGTCACCAGCTCTGCTACATCCTAGAGCAACGTCACCAGCTCTTCTACATCCTAGAGCAACGTCACCAGCTCTGCTACATCCTAGAGCAACGTCACCAGCTCTGCTACATCCTAGGGAAAGTCACCAGCTCTGCTTCCTAGAGGACGTCCCGCTCTGCTACATCCTAGAGCAACGTCACCAGCTCTGCTACATCCTAGAGGAAAGTCACCAGCTCTGCTATATCCTAGAGGAACGTCACCAGCTCTGCTACATCCTAGAGGAAAGTCACCAGCTCTTCTACATATCGAGAAGGGTCCAAGATATTAAGACTGAGAATTCTGCATCAAATAGTCTTTATTTTTCTTCACCATGATCAACACCTCTGCTCACTGACAGTGAACGGAAACATCCAGAAGCCAAAAACACCTCCTGACCCAAAACTTATCACAGCTGAGGCTTTGTTACAACAGCATCCAGTATAGACAATCCTCCGAGATACCTAGTAGCACAAATCTCTTATCAGACAACAGAAAAAAGTGTGAAAGACGATCGCAGAATCCCCGTCCGGACATCTGCCGCTCACCGTTTCTTATTTTATGCATTTCAAGCAATTTCATTCCATTTGCCGCTGGTTATGACAATGGCTAATTGAATCAATTAAAATAATTATGTAAAAACTGTGCCCGCCCCTCCCCCGCTGATATTATATATACTGTAAATGATTCACCAGCCACATGCTGATTCCTCAATGCACCGTAATGTGCGCCGACCATCCGCAGCTGCAACAGCAGTAATCTGTATTATATAGAGAAATCAAGACATAGAACCGTCCCCTCCATCCTGCGTTACTGTGTGTGTCAGTCTTCACCGCAGTTCTAGAATTCTATTCATGAACCAGGAAACTGGCTGAAACTGCGGGAGGACAAAGGTGTCGTACATGCATTTTGCATTTCATCGTGTTTCACAATAGATCAGCCGTTGTACGGGGGAATTAGCGGGAATTAACGGTAAAGGGAATATTAAATGAAAGAGAATGACATTAAACAAAAAAAAAGGAAAAAAAAAAAAAACCAGGGTATTTCACAGTAAGTGAAGGCTTGACTTATACAAAGTGGCAGCTCTGATGGCCCGAGGCATTGAATTCGTCGTGCCACTCGATAATTTGACTGATTCACTCGAGTAACCAGGAGAGGACATTTTCTGCCTGATTTCAGAGTAATCAAGTCACCTGCTCCTACAATCGCCGGGGCCAAGTCAATTGCACTCTGCTGAGCGGAGAGAGTGCGCCGAGAGAGGACGGCGCGGCGTTTTCTGCTTAAGTGCGCGGTACAATGAGACGCTGGCGGCTCGCCTCTGGAGTGGGGGATACTTAGCCACTAAAGGACGTTTCTGGAAGATGATGGCAATGAGCAGGAGGTGATCAGCGCCTCGCTATCACATGTCATAATCCCCAATGAGTCCCTACTCCCAGGAGATCAGCGGCGCCTCCAAGGCTTCCAATCTGCCGCGACATTGCGTATTGATATAAAGCAGCCTCGTCATCCAATGTGAATAGGATCCTTCTGACCCACGTCTATGACCTCTCACCTAGCCAACCCCTACCCTGCATCACACCGATCAGGGGCAGCTCTCTGCTTTTCCTTTTGGAGGAGTTCAGTCAAGGCCCCGATCTGGAGCTACCTTCCAAAAATGTTCCCTCAAGGAGAACTTATTTGCATATTTCTTCCCATAGGATCCTGTGTAATATTACAGGGCAGCTTCGAGCTCGCCCCGGTTGCCTCCACAATCTCTTGTTTGCGTTGTGTCTGCAGTTCCTCTGCAGACTTCTGTGTCTACACGGTTACCTGTGTTTGTTTTCTTAAGATACAGCATTAAGAGATCGCAGCAGGAAAACAGCTTGAGGCTGAGGCTCCACGTTGCGGAAACGCAGCTTTTTTTGTTGCAGATTTTGTTGCGGTTTTTTGAGACAAAGCCAGTAGTGGATTGAACAGAAGGGAGAAGTATAAGAACTTCCTATATATTTAACATTCCTTTTGCATCCACTCTTGGTTTTGGCTCAAAAAAACGCAACAAAATCTGCAAAAAAAAAAGCTGCATTTCCGCAAAGTGGGGACTTAGCCTTAGGGACACATTGGAGGAGATTTACTGAGCAAAATGTTCTAGAATTCTGTTCAAATTTGCATCAAAAACTGTCTAAGGCTACGGGCCCCACGTTGCAAAAAAATGGAAATTCTGGAGCATTTTCTGACATAAACTAAGCCAACTAATAGGAGGTGTAAGTTATACTGAACAGTGTAATAATGTGACAGATTTATCATCCAGCATCAGGCACTGTGATAAATCTGGTGTAGTACAAATCTGTCTAGTTTCCACTATCTCAAACTTAGGCAGTATGTGGTGCAGTTTTTGATGTAATTCACCATAGGATATGTCATCTCTCACCATGACAAAGGGCAGATTTACTAACACTGTCTAAAAGTGCAAACAAACAAGACAGTCTTATACTGCACCAGATTTATCAAAGTGTCTTATGCTGGATGATAAATCTGTCACATTATTAGATTCAAGTCTATCTCTACAACTCCTATTAATTGGCTTAGTTTATGCCAAAAAATAAGGCAAAATTTGGTGTATGACATCACAACTTCTCATGACGCCATGCCCCTTTCCTGTGAAGCAAAAACCTTATTTTCATACAAGTCGTGAATTTGTCTAAAACACTTCATAAATACGACATGTTAGACAGTTTTTGCCAGAATTTACACCAATATTGTGGAGCATTTATTAATATATTAAATCTCCCCCAAAGCCTTTATGTTACCTGTCCCTTTGGCTCTAAAACTGCACAAAAACAACAACTACTACAACGCCAACTGACACTGGGGTCACACTAGCACCGTGGTATGCCTTAATCAGGTCGCTGGGGAACACGGCGGACCCCACTGACTATAATAGTTTAGTTTCCAAACTGAAAGCAGCGGAGAAAAAGGTCCTTTATACAGGACTTTTCTCTCTGCCAATTTTAGAGACTCTGGTGCAGATGTGAACCCAGCCTGAGCTCTGAACCTGCAGCTCCACAAGCAACATGTCAGAGAGAGCAGAAAATAGGAGTAAATCAGAAAGCGGCCAGATTAAACCTCTCCAGATATAGACACAGACGATGAGCATTGCTATCTTATGCAAATAAAGCCAAGACTACATGCAAGTAACCGTGTGCATGTGCCCGATACGTGGTGAAACAGCACATGGATGACATTTGTATCTCCTGCACCTCCATGGACCGATTCACTTCCTCTACGGAGTCTGGGCTGCAAAATGGACAGGTATAGGACCTATCCTGAGTTTGCTCCCCGAGCTCACTGCTGTATACACCTGATAATACACGGGTATATGATGGAGCCAGTGAGTGTGCTGACAAAGCCAATGGTTGTGTGTACAGAGCCTTAATCATTGCACTAGTTTGCTGAACATTACACAGAGATAAGCTTTTATGCCCCCTTAGTTTGTGCCCCCAGACTTAGCATCGAGCGCCCACGTGAAGGCAGAGGTGACAGATTTCCTGTATTAAGAAATCGCCATTAACTAATGAGCTGGTATTGCCGCGGTCCTGACTCACACTCGTTTTAAGATATTTTCTACTTGACATATGTTCCTGTGAATCATCAAGTAGCAGGAGCCGAGGCCGAGGAGCTGGTGAGGCAGGTCCACTCATACAGGCAAGGTGACCTTGCCAAATACAAGACGATTCCATCTACATAAGGATAGAATGCAAGAGGTTATTACATCACAGCTCACCAGGCTGATGTATCCTCGCCAGTGTTACCAATATTATTCTAGCCACTGGTAAAATTATCTATTATACTTCAATCACATCCAGAGCTGTATTCACAATTCTGCTATATGTTTTTTTACACAGATTATTATTTATTGAACCTCTATTTTTATTTTAGCTAACTTACTCTATGGTCTTTGCAGCTTAATTTATTAGATTTGTAGAAGTCACCTAATTTCCCACAATGCACTCTACTCTGGGTTTATACAGCTCTGGTTGTGACTAGAGTAAAAGACGTGACATAACAGCAGAACTCTGGATTGCGACTGCAGTATAAGACATGATAAAACCAGATACATATGAAGCGAAGGATTTGCAAGTTTGCTCACTTTGGGAATATTTCAGATTTTAATAATGGATTGATCAGAACAAGGTTCACATATTTTTATGCAACTTCATAAACTTCCTTTAAATCAGAAGTAAATATTCTGCACGTCCCAGTAGTCTGGAATCCATCAAGTACAGACCAAAAATCAAAAAATTGTGCGGAAAACCATGGATACAAAGTCATCTCCATAGGAGCTGCATAAAGAAAAACTGCTTAGAAACTTAAAAAAAAAATAAATATATATATATAGTTGTGTGGACAGCGGGTACTCTCTGGATTATGCAGTTAGAGGGTGACACAAATACTATTCTTAAGTACTACCAAAATTCATGGTATGCCCTCTTAGCAGGGATACGCCGTATACAACAAGCGTCTTATTTCCAGCACGCTCCATCAGGGGATGAACATATGGCTCCTCCGCAATATCCCACGATCTTATGGATTTCCTAAAACCTCGGAGATGTCGCTCACTAAGTCACCGCCGCTGGAAGCGTTAATTAACAACTCCTTGTGACTCGCCATATGCCGCACAATATATAACATTTACGAGGAGCGTAATTTATGCTATTTGTGCATCCGGACTTAATCACGTTCAGTCAATTCCATATAGGACTCGCGCTTCCCGCCTGGAAAAAAGAAAGTATTTTTTGCAGAATAAACACATTTTGCAGTTCTCACAAGTGAATGCAGATGACCTGGAAATGGCAGGAGGCGGAACCTTCCTATATACATGTCACGATGTATCCAGTGATGTTGTCCATGGCAACTACAAGTCACCTCAACAGCAACAATGTCTTGTATTGATTCTACCACAGGAAATCAATGGCCAATCAGCTTCAGGCCTATGTAATTACATCCATATGGGACGTCACCCAGCTTTCCTAGTAACAGAGACTCACCAGAAACGATTCACAAGAGGAAGATGCAAGGATTTTTTTTTTTTCGTTTTAAGGGGAGAGGGAAATATAGGTATATCTATATATATATATATATATGTGTGATTGACAATTGTAGGGTGTGGCTTATTTATCTTTATAACCACACCCACCAGGCGAATTCCAGAAGGGGCGCTGAACCAGAACCAATGGCAGACAAGCGATCTGAAGAGGGTGGACTCACATGGATTATTTGCACTCAGCAGTAGAGGATGGACCATATAGTATCATATAGTACATCTGTTACAATGTATCAGTGCAGGTAACATTGTCTAGACTGGATACAATTGTAACACGTACTAGGATAAGACGTCTTCACGGACATGGTGACAACTGCAAAGTCGATTAGAAAGTTGCAGAATTTTTTCTCTATACAATAATTGGGCTTTATTTTCGTCACATTTGGCCCCAGCCCTTTAGTTAGATACCGGCAGTGCGGTGCTCAGTTCTGGATTCAGAAATTTCTCGTACGCTCTGCGTCTTGGAGCCAATTACAGGACGACAGATCGGGGTCAGCGGTGACAGTCACATCGTACACATCACAAATAAAACAAACAGAACAGAATCATTCGCGTTATTTAAATGTGATAATTTGTTATTTCCCCCGGAGACACGGCGGTCGCTGAAGCATAAATTACTGAGATGGGGGGAGGGGGGGGTTATAGGATTTTGCGGATCTTTGGAATGGTGGTTTAGACGATTGTCCCGCCTTACATAGATGATGTGGGGACAGAGCAGATGGGATGTAATACACCATAGGATGCGTCATCTATCACCGTGACAATGCGCAGGTTCCTGGCGATCCGCACACCGCAGGGGGACAGGACGAGAATCCCGTCTGCGGTGGACGAGTGACGTTTGGCAGCGGTTCTGCCACTCATTAGTTTAATCATATTAATGTATTACTTGTATACATCAGAGGAGATGTCACATCTAAAGGTTTGTGAGCTGCGAGGATTCCGCAAGGATGAGGACAGGACGATGCTTACCTGTCAGGAGAAATCCCAAATGGAAGATGGACAAGTGGCCGGCGGGGGGAGGGGAGGACGAGGTTATATTATATAATGAAGGAAGTGAATTATCATCAGAGCCGAGGTGAGGGGTCCAGGAACGTCTCAGACAGCCAGGAATACAAAAGACATCTAATAGACAGAAACCGCCAAGATCACCGACCAAATCACAGAAGAATATAACACAGTACAAGAGCTGAACTTCTGTAATACAGTGGAGGGGAAGGCGGAAGCAAAAACTGCACAGAACCGGGTGCAGGGACAGCAGTGCACCACAAGAAGCTCTGTGCAGACACTGAACAAGCAGGCAACCATGGGAGATTTCAGCTCTGAGGCTGCAGAACTAAGTGCAGCTCTGGAGTATAATACAGGATGTAACTCAGGATCAGTACAGGATAAGTAATGTAATGTATGTACACAGTGACTGCACCAGCAGAATAGTGAGTGCAGCTCTGGAGTATAATACAGGATGTAACTCAGGATCAGTACAGGATAAGTAATGTAATGTATGTACACAGTGACTGTACCAGCAGAATAGTGAGTGCAGCTCTGGAGTATAATACAGGATAAGTAATGTAATGTATGTACACAGTGACTGCACCAGCAGAATAGTGAGTGCAGCTCTGGAGTATAATACAGGATAAGTAATGTAATGTATGTACACAGTGACTGCACCAGCAGAATAGTGAGTGCAGCTCTGGAGTATAATACAGGATAAGTAATGTAATGTATGTACACAGTGACTGCACCAGCAGAGTAGTGAGCGCAGCTCTGGAGTATAATACAGGATGTAACTCAGGATCAGTACAGGATAAGTAATGTAATGTATGTACACAATGACTGCACCAGCAGAATAGTGAGTGCAGCTCTGGAGTATAATACAGGATGTAACTCAGGATCAGTACAGGATAAGTAATGTAATGTATGTACACAGTGACTGCACCAGCAGAATAGTGAGCGCAGCTCTGGAGTATAATACAGGATAAGTAATGTAATGTATGTACACAGTGACTGCACCAGCAGAATAGTGAGCGCAGCTCTGGAGTATAATACAGGATGTAACTCAGGATCAGTACAGGATAAGTAATGTAATGTATGTACACAGTGACTGCACCAGCAGAATAGTGAGTGCAGCTCTGGTGTATAATACAGGATGTAACTCAGGATCAGTACAGGATAAGTAATGTAATGTATGTACACAGTGACTGCACCAGCAGAATAGTGAGTGCAGCTCTGGAGTATAATACAGGATGTAACTCAGGATCAGTACAGGATAAGTAATGTAATGTATGTACACAGTGACTGCACCAGCAGAATAGTGAGCGCAGCTCTGGAGTATAATACAGGATGTAACTCAGGATCAGTACAGGATAAGTAATGTAATGTATGTACACAGTGACTGCACCAGCAGAATAGTGAGCGCAGCTCTGGAGTATAATACAGGATAAGTAATGTAATGTATGTACACAGTGACTGCACCAGCAGAATAGTGAGTGCAGCTCTGGAGTATAATACAGGATAAGTAATGTAATGTATGTACACAGTGACTGCACCAGCAGAATAGTGAGCGCAGCTCTGGAGTATAATACAGGATGTAACTCAGGATCAGTACAGGATAAGTAATGTAATGTATGTACACAGTGACTGCACCAGCAGAATAGTGAGTGCAGCTCTGGAGTATAATACAGGATAAGTAATGTAATGTATGTACACAGTGACTGTACCAGCAGAATAGTGAGTGCAGCTCTGGAGTATAATACAGGATGTAACTCATGATCAGTACAGGATAAGTAATGTAATGTATGTACACAGTGACTGCACTAGCAGAATAGTGAGCGCAGCTCTGGAGTATAATACAGGATAAGTAATGTAATGTATGTACACAGTGACTGTACCAGCAGAATAGTGAGTGCAGCTCTGGAGTATAATACAGGATAAGTAATGTAATGTATGTACACAGTGACTGTACCAGCAGAATAGTGAGTGCAGCTCTGGAGTATAATACAGGATGTAACTCAGGATCAGTACAGGATATATAATATAGTTTAACTGCAGCGGAATAAGGGATTGGGGTGGTCAGGGAATTTTTATTACCTGTGGGGGAGATCAGTCCAGGAGATAACAGACTCTGGACTCCGTGCGGCAGCAGACGAGCGTTCTCCTGAATTGCAACTCCCAGCGATCGCTTTGGGGGTCTCCCAGGCCTGGAACTGTGGGGACAAAATAAACAGAATATGAGTGAATTTCTATAGGAAATCTTATATGTTCTGCCCACACACACACACGGGTTCACACAGAGATTCATAGCTACAAGGACAAGAATACAATGATCCAAATTGTGCATATTTCTAACAGATTTTATGTATTTAAATCACTATTGTTAGATCTCTATATCCAGTCATGAATGGAGTCTCTCCCATTTGGAGGAATCTTTGGTTTATTTATTTCCTACTGTTAAATTGTTGATTTGCAAACTTTTGCCCACGGAGCATTAGCTGTGTGTAAGTCTGTGTACACCTCCTGGATCTCCCAATACTACTGTGTTTAGCTTACAGAGTATTGCCTAAATAGATATATTGTAGCAAAGCTTCAGCTGTGAGACTTATTAGCTATGTGTGGACTTTTTAGTCTCTGGATGTAATGAATGAATGATCCCATTCAGCAACAGCAAGCAGAGATTTATTATATAGAAAGCATTTACAAAGTCCATTCGATAAGTCCAGAACTTTTGTGCCCCATAGAGACTGTAACCATGACACTGTGTACCTACTATGGACTGTAACTATTACATTGTAGGTCCACAATAAACTGTTACCATTACATTGTGTGCCCACCAGAGACTGTAACCATCACACTGTGTGCAGCAGAGACTGTAACCATCACACTGTGTGCAGTAGAGACTCCTGTAACCATCACACTGTGTGCAGCAGAGACTGTAACCATTACACTGTGTGCAGCAGAGACTGTAACCATCACACTGTGTGCAAGAGACTGTAACCATCACAACTGTGTTCAGCAGAGACTGTAACCATCACACTGTGTGCAGCAGAGACTGTAACCATCACACTGTGTGCAGTAGAGAATGTAACCATCACACTGTGTGCAGCAGAGACTGTAACCATCACACTGTGTGCAGCAGAGACTGTAACCATCACACTGTGTGCAACAGAAACTCTAACCATCACACTTTGTGCAGCAGAGACTGTAACCATCACACTGTGTGCAGTAGAGAATGTAACCATCACACTGTGTGCAACAGAGACTGTAACCATCACAACTGTGTGCAGCAGAGACTGTAACCATCACACTTTGTGCCCACCATAAACTGTAACCATTACACTGTGTGCAGCAGAGACTGTAACCACACTGTGTGCAAGAGACTGTAACCATCACACTGTGTGCAACAGAGACTCTAACCATCACACTTTGTGCCCACCATAAACTGTAACCATTACATTGTGTGCCTACTAGAGACTGTAACCATTACTCTGTCTACAGCAGAGACTGTAACCATCACAGGACTTGTTATCACCATATACTATAACCATCACATTGTGTGCCCACCAGAGACTAACATATCCCACCCCCTCCTCACACCCCACAGCAGCCTTTATAGTGGGAACCGCCTGACACCTCTTGTAGGGAGCACTTAGAGCAGATCTGGGATTGTCAAGGATGATTTATTCCAATTTGTGACTCATTAATAAAGAGCTGAGTGATGTCAAAGTGAAGATTTAACAATCCTGAAAATATTATGGCGAGCAGCGCACATCTCCGGGCGTCACTTATCCCGCATATAATGAGCTCTCGTATCCTCAGGATCTGATTACAAAATGTCTATTATCTTTCAATTTGGACAAGTTATTAAAAGAATATATCTTGTTGATCTCTTTATTTCAGGGAAAAGAAAAATTTACTGCAACGCAGACCGCAATATGGCGGCTCCAAACAGCAGAGAGCTCTGACTGTAGTCAGATCATCTAAATGTTTGAATGGATAGATATGAGACAGAGAGATAGTAAGAGATAGATAGATAGATAGATAGATATGAGATAGATAGATATGAGATAGATAGATAGATAGATAGATAGATAGATAGATAGATAGATAGATAGGAGATAGATAGATATGAGATAGATATGAGATAGATAGATATGAGATAGATAGATATGAGATAGATAGATATGAGATAGATAGATATGAGATAGATAGATATGAGATAGATAGATATGAGATAGATAGATATGAGATAGATAGATAGATATGAGATAGATAGATAGATAGATAGATAGATAGATAGATAGATAGATAGAGTGGGGAAAAAAGTATTTAGTCAGCCCCCAATTGTGCAAGTTCTCCCACTTATAAAGATGAGGCCGGCCTGTAATTGTCATCATAGGTAGACCTCAACTATGAGAGACAAAATGAGAAAACAAATCCAGAAAATCACATTGTCTGATTTTTTAAGAATTTATTTGCAAATTATGGTGGAAAATAAGTATTTGGTCACCTACAAACAAGCAAGATTTCTGTCTCTCCCAGCCCTGTAACTTCTCCTTTAAGAGGCTCCTCTGTCCTCCACTCATTACCTGTAGTAATGGCTCCTGTGTGACATTGTTATCAGTATAAAAGACTCCTGTCCACAACCTCAGTCACACTCCAAACTCCACTATGGTGAAGACCAAAGAGCTGTGGAAGGACCAGAAACAAAATGGTAGCCCTGCACCAGGCTGGGAAGACTGAATCTGCAATAGGCAAGCAGCTTGGTGTGAAGAAATCACCTGTGGGAGCAATAATTAGAAAATGGAAGACATACAAGACCACTGATAATCTCCCTCCATCAGGGGCTCCACGCAAGATCTCACCTCGTGGGGTCAAAATGATCACAAGAACGGTGAGCAAAAATCCCAGAACCCCACGGGGGGACCTAGTGAGTGACCTGCAGAAAGCTGGGACTAACGTAACAAAGGCTACCGTCAGTAACACACTACGCCGCCAGGGACTCAGATCCTGCAGTGCCAGACGTGGCCCCCTGCTTAAGCCAGGACATATCCGGGCCCGTCTGAAGTTTGCTAGAGAGCATTTGGATGTTCCAGAAGAGTATTGGGAGAATGTCATATGGTCAGATGAAACCAAAGTAGAACTGTTTGGTAGAAACACAACTCGTGGTGTTTGGAGGAGAGTGAATGCTGAGTTGTATCCAGAGAACACCATACCTACTGTGAAGCATGGGGGGGGCAACATCATGTATGGGGCTGTTTCTCTGCAAAGGGACCAGGACGACTGATCCGTGTACATGAAAGAATGAATGGGGCCATGTATGGTGAGATTGTGAGTGCAAACCTCCTTCCATCAGCAAGGGCATTGAAGATGAAACGTGGCTGGGTCTTTCAGCATGACAATGATCCCAAGCACACCGCCAGGGCAACGAAGGAGCGGCTTCGTAAGAAGCATTACAAGGTCCTGGAGTGGCCTAGCCAGTCTCCAGATCTCAACCCCATAGAAAACCTTTGGAGGGAGGTGAAAGTCCGTGTTGCCCAGCGACAGCCCCAAAACATCCCTGCTCTAGAGGAGATCTGCATGGAGGAATGGGCCAACATACCAGCAACAGTGTGTGCCAACCTTGTGAAGACTTACAGGAAACGTTTCACCTCTGTCATTGCCAACAAAGGAGATAGAACAAAGGATTGAGATGAACTTTTGTTATTGACCAAATACTTATTTTCCTCCATAATTTGCAAATAAATTCTTTACAAATCAGACAATGTGATTTTCTGGATTTGTTTTCTCATTTTGTCTCTCATAGTTGAGGTCTACCTATGATGACAATTACAGGCCGGCCTCATCTTTATAAGCGGGAGAACTTGCACAATTGGTGGCCGACTAAATACTTTCTTTCCCCACTGTAGATATCAGATAGATAGATAGATAGATAGATAGATATGAGATAGATAGATATGAGATAGATAGATAGATAGATATGAGATAGATAGATAGATAGATATGAGATAGATAGATAGATAGATAGATAGATATGAGATAGATAGATAGATAGATAGATAGATAGATAGATAGATAGATAGGACATAGATAGATAGATAGATAGATAGATAGATATGAGATAGATAGATATGAGATAGATATATATGAGATAGATAGATATGAGATAGATAGATAGATAGATAGATAGATAGATATGAGATAGATAGATAGATAGATAGATATGAGATAGATAGATAGATATGAGATAGATAGATAGATATGAGATAGATAGATAGATATGAGATAGATAGATAGATAGATAGATAGATATGAGATAGATAGATGCATAGATAGATACATAGATAGGGTTAATATGATTTGGGGAATAACATGTAATAATCCTCTCACACAGAGACAGATTACATCCTTGCACTTTGAAGTGGGGAAAGGTGTCAGAGGTCAAGCAGTGCCTCGTGCCTCAGTGCTTACTGTCCCTTTATGTGAGAAGATGGATTACTCTCCAGGCAGGGGCTCAGCTAACAGCATTAACCTCACCCATCAGCAGCGCTCATTTTCCTCCAGGCCCAGGGAACCTCATAAGATGTGAGGCTCAATTTCCAATCCGCTGTATAAAAATGCAGAAATGTATAAATCTGCTCAGCTACACCCGCTGTTCACTACCCGCCGTAACCAGATTTATCCACTTACATTTCTAGGAAAGTCCCTGCAATAAAATCCGTCTTCTGCAAATCAACTCCCATCATGGAACAGATCAGTGAATGTCACAGAGGATAAAGAGGAAACACTGAAACGCATCAGCAGCTGCAGAGAAGCAGGAAAATAGCCAAAAAGTTCAAATATCTTCATGGGGAAAGTATTGCGGACATAAAATTGTATGACCTGTACCCATACAGACTCTACAGAACAAACACCACCATCAGCAGACTACAGACCACCATAATAACCTAACTACAGAGCACCATCAGCACACTACAGACCGCCATAATAACCTAACTACAGAGCACCATCAGCAGACTACAGACCACCATAACCTAACTACAGAGCACCATCAGCAGACTACAGACCACCATAACCTAACTACAGAGCACCATCAGCAGACTACAGACCGCCATAATAACCTAACTACAAAGCACCATCAGCAGACTACAGACCGCCATAATAACCTAACTACAAAGCACCATCAGCAGACTACAGACTGCCATAATAACCTAACTACAGAGCACCATCAGCAGACTACAGACTGCCATAATAACCTAACTACAGAGCACAATCAGCAGACTACAGACCACCATAATAACCTAACTACAGAGCACCATCAGCAGACTACAGACCGCCATAATAACCTAACTACAGAGCACCATCAGCAGACTACAGACCACCATAACCTAACTACAGAGCACCATCAGCAGACTACGGACTGCCATAATAACCTAACTACAGAGCATCATCAGCAGACTACAGACCGCCATAATAACCTAACTACAAAGCACCATCAGCAGACTACAGACCGCCATAATAACCTAACTACAGAGCACCATCAGCAGACTACAGACCACCATAACCTAACTACAGAGCACCATCAGCAGACTACGGACTGCCATAATAACCTAACTACAGAGCATCAGCAGCAGACTACAGACCGCCATAATAACCTAACTACAAAGCACCATCAGCAGACTACAGACCGCCATAATAACCTAACTACAAAGCACCATCAGCAGACTACAGACTGCCATAATAACCTAACTACAGAGCACCATCAGCAGACTACAGTCCACCATAATAACCTAACTACAGAGCACCATCAGCAGACTACAGACCGCCATAATAACCTAACTACAGAGCATCATCAGCAGACTACAGACCGCCATAATAAACTAACTACAGAGCATCATCAGCAGACTACAGACCGCCATAATAACCTAACTACAGAGCACCATCAGCAGACTACAGACCACCATAACCTAACTACAGAGCACCATCAGCAGACTACGGACTGCCATAATAACCTAACTACAGAGCATCATCAGCAGACTACAGACCGCCATAATAACCTAACTACAAAGCACCATCAGCAGACTACAGACCGCCATAATAACCTAACGACAGAGCACCATCAGCAGACTACAGACCGCCATAATAACCTAACTACAAAGCACCATCAGCAGACTACAGACTGCCATAATAACCTAACTACAGAGCACCATCAGCAGACTACAGTCCACCATAATAACCTAACTACAGAGCACCATCAGCAGACTACAGACCGCCATAATAACCTAACTACAGAGCATCATCAGCAGACTACAGACGCCATAATAACCTAACTACAGAGCACCATCAGCAGACTACAGACCGCCATAATAACCTAACTACAGAGCACCATCAGCAGACTACAGACCGCCATAATAACCTAACTACAGAGCATCATCAGCAGACTACAGACTGCCATAATAACCTAACTACAGAGCACCATCAGACTACAGACCGCCATAACCTAACTACAGAGCATCATCAGCAGACTACAGACCGCCATAATAACCTAACTACAAAGCACCATCAGCAGACTACAGACCGCCATAATAACCTAACGACAGAGCACCATCAGCAGACTACAGACCGCCATAATAACCTAACTACAAAGCACCATCAGCAGACTACAGACTGCCATAATAACCTAACTACAGAGCACCATCAGCAGACTACAGTCCACCATAATAACCTAACTACAGAGCACCATCAGCAGACTACAGACCGCCATAATAACCTAACTACAGAGCATCATCAGCAGACTACAGACGCCATAATAACCTAACTACAGAGCACCATCAGCAGACTACAGACCGCCATAATAACCTAACTACAGAGCACCATCAGCAGACTACAGACCGCCATAATAACCTAACTACAGAGCATCATCAGCAGACTACAGACTGCCATAATAACCTAACTACAGAGCACCATCAGACTACAGACCGCCATAACCTAACTACAGAGCATCATCAGCAGACTACAGACCGCCATAATAACCTAACTACAGAGCACCATCAGCAGACTACAGACTGCCATAATAACCTAACTACAGAGCACCATCAGTAAACTACAGACCGCCATAATAACCTAACTACAGAGCACCATCAGCAGACTACAGACCGCCATAACCTAACTACAAAGCACCATCAGCAGACTACAGACCACCATAATAACCTAACTACAGAGCACCATCAGCAGACTACAGACCGCCATAATAACCTAACTACAGAGCATCATCAGCAGACTACAGACAACCAAAAATGGATTGCAGAGCACCAACAGAGCCGTATAAAAGGATTTCAGAGCACCAAAGGCAGACTACAGACTACCATAAACTGACTACAGAACAAGCAGCGCCATAAAACCAAAGCGTTCCTTTAACATCTCAATTATTGTGACGCCATCTGCAGAATTTTCTTTACACTGCATGGAAAGTCGTATTGACGATTTACCGCCTTACAGACTGATGAAGTGATGGTGGCGCAGAGCTCCTCTCCAGGGCGCAGGAAGTGGCCATTATTCTTTAATTGCCCCCTGATTGTTTGTTGATGTTTTTTACGCTTCCATTTAATTGTCTTCAGTTTAAATTAACAGATTCATTTAACTTTAAAGTTTAATTAACGTGTAAAGGAATTAGCGGAATTTAATGAGGAGAAGGCGGAGACGTGTGAAGGGGTCATTCATCCACTAAGACCCAGTCACGGGCTCCCTAAAACCTGACAACACCCCAATGTCCCCTGAACATAGACCCATAACTTCATATGGGGAACTATGCCAAGTCCAGAGTATCACTGTGTGTTATCTGTGGTGTTACATAGGACTGCAGGTGACATCTACTACATAATCTGTACTCAGAGAGTTATCACTGTGTTATCTGTGGTGTTACATAGGACTGCAGGTGACATCTACTACATTATCTGTACTCAGAGAGTTATCACTGTGTTATCTGTGGTGTTACATAGGACTGCAGGTGACACCTACTACATTATCTGTACTCAGAGAGTTATCACTGTGTTATCTGTGGTGTTACATAGGACTGCCGGTGACATCTACTACATTATCTGTACTCAGAGAGTTATCACTATCTGTTATCTGTGGTGTTACATAGGACTGCAGGTGACATCTACTACATTATCTGTACTCAGAGAGTTATCACTGTGTTATCTGTGGTGTTACATAGGACTGCAGGTGACATCTACTACATTATCTGTACTCAGAGAGTTATCACTGTGTGTTATCTGTGGTGTTACATAGGACTGCAGGTGACATCTACTACATTATCTGTACTCAGAGAGTTATCACTGTGTTATCTGTGGTGTTACATAGGACTGCAGGTGACACTACTACATTATCTGTACTCAGAGAGTTATCACTGTGTGTTATCTGTGGTGTTACATAGGACTGCAGGTGACATCTACTACATTATCTGTACTCAGAGAGTTATCACTGTGTTATCTCTGGTGTTACATAGGACTGCAGGTGACACCTACTACATTATCTGTACTCAGAGAGTTATCACTGTGCTATCTGTGGTGTTACATAGGACTGCAGGTGACATCTACTACATTATCTGTACTCAGAGAGTTATCACTGTGTTATCTGTGGTGTTACATAGGACTGCAGGTGACATCTACTACATTATCTGTACTCAGAGAGTTATCACTGTGTTATCTGTGGTGTTACATAGGACTGCAGGTGACATCTACTACATTATCTGTACTCAGAGAGTTATCGCTGTGTGTTATCTGTGGTGTTACATAGGACTGCCGGTGACATCTACTACATTATCTGTACTCAGAGAGTTATCACTGTGTTATCTGTGGTGTTACATAGGACTGCAGGTGACATCTACTACATTATCTGTACTCAGAGAGTTATCACTGTGTTATCTGTGGTGTTACATAGGACTGCAGGTGACAGCTACTACATTATCTGTACTCAGAGAGTTATTACTGTGTTATCTGTGGTGTTACATAGGACTGCAGGTGACATCTACTACATTATCTGTACTCAGAGAGTTATCACTGTGTTATCTGTGGTGTTACATAGGACTGCAGGTGACATCTACTACATTATCTGTATTCAGAGAGTTATCACTGTGTTATCTGTGGTGTTACATAGGACTGCAGGTGACATCTACTACATTATCTGTACTCAGAGAGTTATCACTGTGTGTTATCTGTGGTGTTACATAGGACTGCAGGTGACATCTACTACATTATCTGTACTCAGAGAGTTATCACTGTGTGTTATCTGTGGTGTTACATAGGACTGCAGGTGACATCTACTACATTATCTGTACTCAGAGAGTTATCACTGTGTTATCTGTGGTGTTACATAGGACTGCAGGTGACATCTACTACATTATCTGTACTCAGAGAGTTATCACTGTGTTATCTGTGGTGTTACATAGGACTGCAGGAGACATCTACTACATTATCTGTACTCAGAGAGTTATCACTGTGTTATCTGTGGTGTTACATAGGACTGCAGGTGACATCTACTACATTATCTGTACTCAGAGAGTTATCACTGTGTTATCTGTGGTGTTACATAGGACTGCAGGTGACATCTACTACATTATCTGTACTCAGAGAGTTATCACTGTGTTATCTGTGGTGTTACATAGGACTGCAGGTGACATCTACTACATTATCTGTACTCAGAGAGTTATCACTGTGTGTTATCTGTGGTGTTACATAGGACTGCAGGTGACATCTACTACATTATCTGTACTCAGAGAGTTATCACTGTGTGTTATCTGTGGTGTTACATAGGACTGCAGGTGACACCTACTACATTATCTGTACTCAGAGAGTTATCACTGTGTTATCTGTGGTGTTACATAGGACTGCAGGTGACATCTACTACATTATCTGTACTCAGAGAGTTAGCACTGTGTTATCTGTGGTGTTACATAGGACTGCAGGTGACATCTACTACATTATCTGTACTCAGAGAGTTATCACTGTTATCTGTGGTGTTACATAGGACTGCAGGTGACATCTACTACATTATCTGTACTCAGAGAGTTATCCCTGTGTTATCTGTGGTGTTACATAGGACTGCAGGTGACATCTACTACATTATCTGTACTCAGAGAGTTATCACTGTGTTATCTGTGGTGTTACATAGGACTGCAGGTGACATCTACTACATTATCTGTACTCAGAGAGTTATCACTGTGTTATCTGTGGTGTTACATAGGACTGCAGGTGACATCTACTACATTATCTGTACTCAGAGAGTTATCCCTGTGTTATCTGTGGTGTTACATAGGACTGCAGGTGACATCTACTACATTATCTGTACTCAGAGAGTTATCACTGTGTTATCTGTGGTGTTACATAGGACTGCAGGTGACATCTACTACATTATCTGTACTCAGAGAGTTATCACTGTGTTATCTGTGGTGTTACATAGGACTGCAGGTAACATCTACTACAGGTCCACATTGCTACATCCCACCTATATAATGTATATACATTCCTCTCACACAGTCAGACCATAGAGCTGAATTATCTTGTAGTATTGTACAGTGTAACAAGATTAATGTTAGTATTTGGGACATTATTTCATTACATCCTGCGGGATCAGCTGCGTTTCGGGAAAATTTATTTGACATTTCGCCTTCATTCTCTCATTCCACTATAAATAACAAAGGAAAACTCTCAATGAGATAAAACAATAAAATACAATTCTCTGGTACAAGATCCCGGACCCCCCCTCCCCCATACGTCTTGAATTATGCCAAATCCATAAAAGGTGAAATGTTGATGAGACAGAGGAACAACACCGCAGCAGCGCTCCATCTTGTTAATGGAGATGAGCACAGAGACGAATTTCGCCCTCCTCATCGCCATTCTCATTGGTCACAGGCTCCCAAATCTACAACAAAAAGCAAAATAAAAAATAACCCAACTAACAAATTCATAGTAAAAGTTCAGAATGCGGCAGCCCCGGGTCCCGGGAGGTGTCAGGATTTCTGATCATCTCATAATTCTGTTTCCTAGATTTGCAACATTTAAGAACCTTTGCTTGAGGTTATTGAATAGGAACCCAGAGGTTGAAAACTTGACCTCATCTGATACTTTCTATAGCTAAAGGTTTGTTACATTGTATCAGATCTGGACAATCCTCTCATCAGCAGCAAACAATTCTCTCTCATCTTGATTTGTTACAGTGTGTCAAGTTTCATCACAATACTCAGAAAAGAAAACCTTTTACAGTGCATTACAGGAGCTCATCGAGCCCCCCCAACTACCCCTTCCCAAGTTCTTAAAGGTACTATGTGCAATAGTGAGTGCAGCTCATGATGTGAATGGAGTATAAAACTTGATATAACTGCAGCTTTAAACAAATCATGTTTTGATGTTCTTTATTTAGTTGATGTCCTTATCTAGATTAAAAATGAATCTTAAAACCCTGCAGCTTTCCCACTGACCTTACGATAGTCTGACACTTCCTGTTCTGACAAGATGACTTTCTATAGTGATCACTGGCATTATTACAATAACAGGTAGCACCTAAACATGGATATCACTGAATCCTTTATTCATAATAGGTGATGGCCACAGCTCACCCCCTTGCTCTCCCAATACCCTCTTGTTAGGACACAGAGCATGCCCACAACACCCTTCCATAGAAGTCAGAAGGTGGTGCCACAGCCCTACTGCACATTGACCTCTGCACATGTCACAGAGCATGCTCACAACATTCTACCATTGAAGTCATTAGTTGATGTCACAGTTCTACTGCAAAATTACCTCTGCACAAGTCACAGAGCATTCCCACAACACTTTTCCATAGAAGTCATTAGGTGGTGTCACAGCTCCACTGCACACTAACTTCTGCACAGGTCACAGGTCATGCCCACAACACCCTCCCATAGAAGTCATTAGGTGAAGTCACAGTTCTACTGCAAAATGACCTCTGCACAAGTCAGAGCATGCCCACAACACTTTCCCATACAAGTCAGTGAGTTATTTACAAACTACAGATCCCTATGGTCCACATGACTGCTGTAAAGCAAATGTCTTAATGCTAAAAAAAACAAAAAAACATTTGTATGTATCCATTATCATCTCCAAGCCTTTAATAAAACCTGCAATCTATAAAGGCTAAGCATCCCATATAAAGCAGTGTGTCCCTTGTGAGCCCTGCTCATTTACGTCGCTGCCTATTTAGGGCATATCTCCTGGAGTGACCGGCAGATAAATGGCTAGAACATTTATTACGTTTCTAATAAAAAGAAATAATTCCACTTTATTTTTAGAACAATTTAGTTTTAGAATCGGATTAAGATCAAATTAAAATCTCTTTTATTTGGAATTTATGACACAAGATTCTTACAAGCCAAAGGTAGTTAAACTTTCCCTGACCCGAGAGACACACACACAAAACGTCTCCAAAGGAGGGGCAGCAGCTGCCAGGAGGAGAGTCTCAGGGACAGGAGGAGCACTGTAAAATAATGTAATAAATAGTGTAACCCATCGTTGTCATCTAATAAACCAGCAGACAACCATGTGATATATCTTCTTAGCAGATAATCAGAGATCCAATTACAGTAAGACACTGAAACGTAGGTGGGAAGTGGGAGGTGTAGCTGCAGATTCTCTCTTTCTGGAGTAAGACAGTGAATTATAGACAGGGAGGAGGGGGATGCAGCTGCAGATTCTCCTTTTCTGGAGTAAGACACTGAATCGTAGACAGGGTGGAGGGGGATGCAGCTGCACACAGGCTTGTGGAGTCGTTGTCAGGGACTGTTTTGAATGAAGTTGGAAAACAAATTATTTTTAATTATATTATGCAATTATTACTATTATATAATTCATTAGATTTATAATTTGTCACAAAATCATTAGCTTTTTTTGTGAATTAGAGGATCTTTACTGCTTCTATCTGACCATGGCTATCCGTCATTTTATGAAGGAGTCGGAGTCAGAGCAGGGGTCTGAGTCGGGCTGTGGAAAAATAGAGGAGTTGGAGTCGGTGCTGTGTCCTGCCAACTCCACAGCCCTGGCTGCAGATATTGTCTTCGTGGAGTTAGACACTGAATTGTAATCTGCGGATTACACAAACTACATCCTCAATACCCAGGAATCCAATGGCTTGATTGTTTACATACAATGTATCAGTCTAGAGGGCAGGCTAAGGCTAGGTTCACCTATGCACTGGGATCTCCGTCCTCCGTGAAGGACTTTTCTCTCCACCGATTTTCGGCGGTTTCTGCGGTGTATTCTCCAATGGAGGCTCTGAGCAGATGTGAACCTAACCTAAATGTGATATAAATGTAGCAATCTCTCAGCTGAGAAGCATCAGGTCTAGACAACTTGTAAGCTTCCGGATATAAGGTTTCCATTCACTGACAAACAGAAATTCTGAAAATAAAGGGGAAACAAGACACAAAGTTTATTGTCCATGTCTGATTTACAATGTCCTTATGGGGACGATTAGATGTTGCCAGCTAGGTCTACAGAGTTGCCCAGTTTTCCAGATACTTAGTGGAAAAGAAATCTTTTTCTCTATTACTGTATAAAATTCTAAACAACAGTGCGGATTTATCTGCCATTCAGGATTTGTAGACAGCTGGGTAACAACCTCTATGATGGCAGTGACTCCTGGTTGTCACCCAACAACTATCATTCATGAAGGAGACAAAGAGGATGAAGAGACAGATCCTTCAGCAGTTGGGTCTATATTGGTGGCTGTAAATTCTAGAATCTGCTCCCTCTGTATATATGTAGACTCTCTGTTCTGGGTTGTTAGCAGGCTGTAGCGCCGCCCTGGCACGGTGTATCCCCAGCTGCCTGCGTACATGGAGCCTTCACTAAACATCTCACTCTACTTGCAGCTTACACACGGAATAGTAAATGAAGGCGGCGCTGTGATGTGACACGGACGGGCAAGTTGTCGGCTCATTGTAAGACTCTATTCCCACCCGGCGGAGCTTTGTTCTGCGGCTTCTGATGGCGTCGATCACAAAGCTCGTCATGCCGCTCGCCTGACAGCTCCTGCCTCTTCGTCTCTATCCTTGGGGCGTCAACTGAAACAAATCACTTTGGCGCGCTCGCAGCACAAACCGAGGAGGTCAGGAGCCATTACTGCAAATGTTTGACTGAATTCTGAGTGGAAGAAATCAAAGAACAGCTACGATGGAAGTCATCCTGATACAAGATCCAAAACGTGCACGGCAACACATTGGGGGGCGCCCATCAAAACATCCACAAAGAGTCGGCTACCTACAGAAGCTTTAATACTGGTTGTCAGCGGACGGAGCTGCTGGAGTCACCTGGAGGGGTCATAAACCCAGTCTACATCGTGCAAGTGACGGGGAAGAAGCAGTGGACTCCAACCTTAAAGTCTACCTCCTCCCCCACTGTGTCACGGAGCACATTACAGTGATAAATAATATATGTCACATTTGTAGAAAAACAACTGCAAAGCAGTAAGTGCACTGGGGGCGCCTGTGAGTCTCCCTGCAAGAATAACCAGCAGGATTAGTTATGGGCGAACCTCGTGAGAATCGTTTAAAGAATAATCGACAGGAAATTTAGGTTCAGAACAAACTTCTTTGGTCTAAGCCAGAAGTGTAGGGTATAGCGGATTATTATACTGGTCCTTGGTGGTGTCTTGGTGGCCATAGAAGATGGAGGATATAACTGGAATGCTGAAGAATGCCATGGTGGGTGAGTAAATGTTTTGGTTTTTAATTTTTTTTTTTCTTTTTTTTAATCTTTTACACACCCTCCCTACCCTTCAGTAATTACACAGACTTTAGCAGTCACTTGGGGGGTGTCGATATCACCAGCCCTCAGGTCTCCGCTGAAGCCTGTGAATGGTGGTCAGCGGTTATTTTGGGGAGGGGGGGACGTCGAAATCATCGCACTTTGTTGTCCTCCCCGTGTGGCCAGTAAGGCCAACTCACAGGTCGCAGCAGTGACCCTTGAGCAGAAGATGATGGCAGATAACCCAGAAAGAAGACTGGAACATTATAGGATGCTGCCACACTGACCTGTAAAGATAAGGAAATGTTTTTTTGGATATTTACACAATTTCCCTCTGCCACATGGCTTCCATACTGCTGGCTTCATGAGAAGCAAACCCCAAAGATTTCGGGGACAATAGAAACTTCATAACAAACCCAACTAGTTACAAACCAGTTCACCTAACACTCCACAGGTTCTTTCAGGTGCAGAGTCTGTCTGGCAGGTCTAGGGGGCATGTGTGTGGCCATCAGGTTCCTCCTTCCCCCCCGCAGCCTTCTAGTGGGCCAAGTGAAAGCCAAGAACTTTTCCTAAGCTTAATGGAGCCCAATGATCCCCAACCATTACGGGGCCTTCTGATTTGCAGGCTAGAGGAAGGTCATTGGGACCCTTCTCATAGAGAGGCTTGCAATAGACCACAACCTGTGGCACTGTTCAATGACCCCTTCATGGTCCAGTTAGTAGGACAACACCCGGCTGGTGCCTGATATATAAGAACTAAAGACTTGCAGACATTCCCTACAATAAACAGAATCCACCCCTGGAGGAGGACATGTGACCAGAGCGGGCGCACTGACAGCGAACGTTGTACCTGGCTGCACGTTTCCTATATAAACCTATTCATACAAAATTATTCTACATTTCTTACTCTAAATATTTCAAGGAAAGTAGCATTTTTTACACATTTTTGTAAATTCCTGCACAACTAGACATGGCAGTGCGTCGGAGGCGCCTCCATTGTTCCTTTCTCCCGCTGTCTTCTAACAATCACTCCAATTTAACCTAAACTACTCATTTAGCGCTGACATTCTGCAGATTTGGATCTTCTTTTCGTGAATGCTGGAACTTTGGCACCACAGTCATCTGACAGCCGCGTTGTTCCCCATCCTTCGATACAACCGCGCACCTTATAATTTACAGATTAAACGCACCCCGTTTTCACCTCAGTTCTGTTGCCAACAAAATTCAGTGTAACAACAGGGAATAAAGAGAAAATCTTTGTATCTGCTCGTGACGAGACGATACAATGCCGCGGCGCCTTCTCCTCGCCGTTTGATGAACGGAGACTCTGACTTGGAAAGACAAAAGCAAAGTAATTTATTTCTCTGCAAAAACATGTCAATGGAACAGTACGAGGCGCCGACTTATTAGACAGAGAAACTTGCAGAACTCGGGGAGATTCTCAGGGAGATTCACGTCATGGAAGTTTAGAAATATCTGATCTATTCTAACATTCTGTACAATGAACAGCCCGTACCTACATGCCAAAACTTTCTAGGATCACCTGAGTTCAAGGGGCGATTCTTGGGTGTTTTCAGGTCTGATTTTACACAGTCAGGGGTTGCAGAGCAAAAAGAGAGAACCTTAAAGAGGACCTTTCACTACCTCCACTGACTCCGGCACAGTTGGAGTTTTTCTCTTGCCCCCACCATTCCTGAGCAATCACTACAGATAGTTTTGGTGTCTGAAATGCTAACTAGACTCCCTAATGTCAAGTGGGTGGTGTCAGGCAGGAGCAGACAATGGGGCGTGGTAATAATCTCTGACACTGCCCACTCACACCCCCTTGCCTGCTCCTCCCTGATATCACCCATGTGACATTAGAGGGTATAGTTAGCTTATCAGGCACCAAAACTGATTGCTCAGGAATGGTGGGGGTAAGAAAAAATTCCAACTGCCCTCGAGTCAGTGGCGGTGTGGCTTTTAAAAGATAAAAAGCTGGGGTTACTGGAGGCGATGAAAGGTCCTTTTTAACCAAATCCCAATGGTTCCTGTCCCTCCCTACCAAAATAAAAGGCACCCCTCTATTAAATCATCCTCAACCTGACAACTAATGGCAGCGGTCAGTGTTGACACCCTCCAGGCTTGATCTCCAAATCCATATTTGACTCTTGGGAGAGGTGCAGTTCAGCAGTGGCCCCCCACACCTCTGGGGCCCCTAGCGGTGGGATTATTATTATTACCAATGTCCTTCCTAAGCATAAACTGTCAAGTCTCGGCTCTCAGGGACTTCAAGCAACAGAAGTCCTTGTTCTGGAGGAAACCTCAACAGGAAGAAGCTTCCATCCCGCTGTTGTTCTTGGCAGGGAGCGCAGCATTAATATCTTATTAATATATTAATAATCTACTAGTCCTAATAGAAAACACAAAGAAAGTGAGCAGATCCCACCAGTGGGGCAGGATCCAGTCCGGTGAGGGCCACAGCTCAGCACATGCACTGGTTATGTCTATATAGATAACACTATGGTGGAGGGGGGGACAGGATCCAGTCCGGTGAGGGCCACAGCTCAGCACATATACTGGTTATGTCTATATAGATAACACTATGGAGGGGGGGACAGGATCCAGTCCAGTGAGGGCCACAGCTCAGCACATGCACTGGTTATGTCTATATAGATAACACTATGGTGGAGGGGGGGACAGGATCCAGTCCAGTGAGGGCCACAGCTCAGCACATGCACTGGTTATGTCTATATAGATAACACTATGGTGGAGGGGGGGACAGGATCCAGTCCGGTGAGGGCCACAGCTCAGCACATATACTGGTTATGTCTATATAGATAACACTATGGTGGAGGGGGGGACAGGATCCAGTCCGGTGAGGGCCACAGCTCAGCACATATACTGGTTATGTCTATATAGATAACACTATGGGAGGGGGGACAGGATCCAGTCCGGTGAGGGCCACAGCTCAGCACATGCACTGGTTATGTCTATATAGATAACACTATGGTGGAGGGGGGACAGGATCCAGCCCGGTGAGGGCCACAGCTCAGCACATGCACTGGTTATGTCTATATAGATAACACTATGGTGGGAGGGGGGACAGGATCCAGTCCGGTGAGGGCCACAGCTCAGCACATGCACTGGTTATATCTATATAGATAACACTATGGAGGGGGGGGGCAGGATCCAGTCCAGTGAGGGCCACAGCTCAGCACATGCACTGGTTATATCTATATAGATAACACTATGGAGGGGGGGGGCAGGATCCAGCCCGGTGAGGGCCACAGCTCAGCACATATACTGGTTATGTCTATATAGATAACACTATGGAGGGGGGGGGGCAAGATCCAGTCCAGTGAGGGCCACAGCTCAGCACATGCACTGGTTATATCTATATAGATAACACTATGGTGGAGGTGGGGGGGACAGGATCCAGCCCGGTGAGGGCCACAGCTCAGCACATGCACTGGTTATGTCTATATAGATAACACTATGGAGGGGGGGGCAGGATCCAGTCCAGTGAGGGCCACAGCTCAGCACATGCACTGGTTATGTCTATATAGATAACACTATGGAGGGGGGGGCAGGATCCAGTCCGGTGAGGGCCACAGCTCAGCACATGCACTGGTTATGTCTATATAGATAACACTATGGTGGAGGTGGGGGGGACAGGATCCCGCCCGGTGAGGGCCACAGCTCAGCACATGCACTGGTTAGATCTGGATAGTGCGCCGCACATTCTGTCCCTCTTTCTGTTCTTTGAAAGTTGGGATGGCACTGCATAGTAAGTATTGTATATATCTATTCCTACAGATACTGTATAGAACCAGTTATCTGGCCATTGTATGGTACTGTATATTATGTATATAAGTATTCTATATCCCTATTCATACAGATATTGTATAGCACCAGTTCTCTAGGCATTGTAAGGTACTGTATAGTATTATATATACAGATACTGTATACTATAGCATCAGTTATCTGTGCATTGTATGGTACTGTATAGTATGTATAGAAGTATTATACAGTCATGGCCAAAAGTTTTGAGAATGATACAAATATTAATTTTTACAAAGTCTACTGCTTCAGTTTTTCTAATGGCAATTTGCATATACTCCAGAATGTTATAAAGAGTGATCAGCTTAACAGCAATTACTTGCAAAGTCAATATTTGCCTAGAAAATGAACTTTATCCCCCAAAACACATTTCAACATCATTGCAGCCCTGCCTTAAAAGGACCACCTAACATCGTTTCAGTGATTGCTCCATTAACACAGGTGTGGGTGTTGATGAGGACAGGGCTGGAGATCAATCTGTCATGATTAAGTAAGAATGACACCACTGGACATTTTAAAAGGAGGCTGGTGCTTGCCATCATTGTTTCTCTTCTGTTAACCATGGTTATCTCTAAAGAAACACGTGCAGTCATCATTGCACTGCACAAAAATGGCCTAACTGGGAAGAGTATTGCAGCTAGAAAGATTGCACCTCAGTCAACAATCTATCGCATCATCAAGAACTTCAAGGAGAGAAGTTCCATTGGTGCCAAAAAGGCTCCAGGGCGCCCAAGAAAGACCAGCAAGCGGCAGGACCGTCTCTTAAAAGTGTTTCAGCTGCGGGATCGGGCTACCAGCAGTGCAGAGCTTGCTGAGGAATGGCAGCAGGCAGGTGTGAGTGCATCTGCACGCACTGTGAGGCGGAGACTCTTGGAGCAAGGCCTGGTCTCAAGGAGGGCAGCAAAGAAGCCACTTCTCTCCAGAAAAAACATCAGGGACAGACTGATATTCTGCAAAAGGTACAGGGAGTGGACTGCTGAGGACTGGGGGAAAGTCATTTTCTCTGATGAATCCCCTTTTCGATTGTTTGGAACATCTGGAAAACAGCTTATTCGGAGAAGAAGAGGTGAGCGCTACCACCAGTCTTGTCTCATGCCAACTGTAAAGCATCCTGAAACCATTCATGTGTGGGGTTGCTTCTCAGCCAAGGGAATCGGCTCTCTCACAGTCTTGCCATGAATAAAGAATGGTACCAGAATGTCCTCCAAGAGCAACTTCTCCCAACCGTCCAAGAGCAGTTTGGCGCTCAACAATGCCTTTTCCAGCATGATGGAGCACCTTGCCATAAAGCAAAGGTGATAACTAAATGGCTCAGGGAACAAAACATAGAGATTTTGGGTCCATGGCCTGGAAACTCCCCAGATCTTAATCCCATTGAGAACTTGTGGTCAATCATCAAGAGACGGGTGGACAAACAAAAACCAACAAATTCAGACAAAATGAAAGCATTGATTCTGCAAGAATGGACTGCTATCAGTCAGGATTTGGTCCAGAAGTTGATTGAGAGCATGCCAGGGAGAATTGCAGAGGTCCTGAAGAAGAAGGGTCAACACTGCAAATATTAACTTGCTGCATTAACTCATTCTAACTGTCAATATAAGCTTCTGTTACTCATAATATGAATGCAATTCTATTTCTGTATGTGATAAAAACATCTGACAAACACACATAAAAACCAGAGGGCAGCAGATCATGTGAAAATATCATATTTGTGTCATTCTCAAAACTTTTGGCCATGACTGTATATATTCATACAGTTACTGTATAGCACCAGTTATCTGTGCATTATGTGGCATTATTTGGGCACTATATCATTGACATCATATACATTATATCTGAAGGAGACAGTACAAAGCTCCCACCCTATATTAGCCCTGTGTGGCGTTGGGGGTGCCTGTATCACACAGCAGAGCCCTCCATTACGGTCCGGTCCAGTGGAAACATTCCAGTATTTCCTCCTGGCTGCTCGGCTGATAATTCCATTGGACGAGGGTTTCTTCCAAGTCCTTGAACACTTGGTCTTCATAAAGTGTGGACATTTCCTTGGCTGTGGAGTTCTTATTATTCTCAGTTTCTTACTACACAATGCAAATATTACAGCATTGTCCTGTCCTAAGATCCGTCTTCCCTTCCATCTGCAGCTGCTTCCTCCAGGTTTCCGCTTTGCTAATGATTGGAGTAACATTTTCGATACTTTATAGGCAAGATAAATAAATAATAATAATAATAATAATAATAATGATAATGATACTACTTTTCTTGGCTCCTTCTTCTAGATTGATCTTCTGCAGTATCCAGAGCAAGGTCCAAACTTCTGCTGGTCTCAAGTTAGCTGTCAAACTGCGGGAGCTCACTACTGCCCCCCACTGCATATTCTGCTGCAATGTATTTGGGACATGCAGAGTGCTATTTAGTAGTAGTTTTGTTATTGCATTTTTGTGTCAGTAAAAAGTAGATGTGACTATAAGGTTGTCCTTAAAGGCTATGACTTTTTCTAGGATGCAGATAGAGAGGTCAACAGATTACATGCTGAAGATTTTCATTGCAAAGCAAGACGATGGCGGTGTACAAGTCATTTCACTTCATAGCCATATAAATATATACTGCGACCCATGTACTAGCAAGATAAGCTAGTACATGGGTCGCAGTAAGCTCTGCAATTACTCCAAAATTTAGCAGACCCCCCTCCCAAAAAAAAAAAAAAATATGGTAGCATCAGAACCTGAGGCTGGGACCATCGATGACTGTATTAAGACAGAATGAGAGGCACCGCAGCCTCCAGCCTTACATAACCCGCTGGATTCTGCCGCCTCCTGTCCCCTAGGACTGGAGACCACTGACATGAAATAAAGAGCAGCAAAAGGGAGGGGGGGGGGACAAATGATGGATGGTACAGCAGTTAACCCCTCAATTGCTGGAGTCAGTTTATATTGTACACAGACAAGGTCTAAGGTTGAAGTCCAAAACTCCGGGGATCTGCTCAATCAAACCCAAAGAAAAGACAACCCCGTCTGCCCGGATGTGACATCTCACTCTCTGCTGTCCTCTGCCATTACTGTATATATGAGAATTCACCAAAAATTATAAAGGGGTATTCTGGGACTAAGGATAGGCCATCAATATCAGATCACTGGGGGTTTGATAACCAGCACCCCTGCAGATCATATAACTGAAGTGGTAGCGGCACTGCATAGGCCAGTGACATCAGTCACAAGGCCCGTCTGCAGCTCAGTCCTTTCCAAATAATAATAATAATAATAATATTATTATTATTATTATTATTAATAGTCCCACCATGGGGAAAGTCAGTGTGTTACAGCAGCAAAGATAAGCAGATACAAATACAAAATGGGACTGAGCTGGAATACCAAACAAAGTCACTATACAATGTACGGTGCTGTGTTTGGTAAGTAGTGAAGAGAACGCAGCTCTCACCCTAATGCTGGGCGTCAGGTTATGTTTTAATATCAAATTTACAGGGGTCTAAGAATAGAACATCAATATTTACTCCCAGAAAACCAATTCAAAAAAATGGGATAAGTGTCTAATTGCAGGCGGCAGACCCTCAGACCTCCACTCATAACGAGAAAAAAAAGTCACCCCATTTTAATGGAGCCATGGTCACACACGTGCGCTGCCACTGCATCTATAGTACTGCAAACATATCGAGTTAGGGGCCCAGCAGGGTAGGGGCAACTAACAGCTTCTATGTGACTGATATCAGTCCTCCTCTTATAACACTCCAGTACTGATATAACCTCAGAGACACTTACATCATATGTGACTGATATCAGTCCTCCTCTTATAACACTCCAGTACTGATATAACCTCAGAGACATTTACATCATATGTGACTGATATCAGTCCTCCTCTTATAACACTCCAGTACTGATATAACCTCAGAGACATTTACATCATATGTGACTGATATCAGTCCTCCTCTTATAATACCCCAGTACTGATATAACCTCCAGAGACATCTACATCATATGTGACTGATATCAGTCCTCCTCTTATAATACCCCAGTACTGATATAACCTCAGAGACACCTACATCATATTTGACTGATATCAGTCCTCCTCTTATAATACCCCAGTACTGATATAACCTCAGAGACACCTACATCATATGTGACTGATATCAGTCCTCCTCTTATAACGCCCCAGCACTGATATAACCTCAGAGACACTTACATCATATGTGACTGATATCAGTCCTCCTCTTATAATACCCCAGTACTGATATAACCTCCAGAGACATTTACATCATATGTGACTGATATCAGTCCTCCTCCTATAATACCCCAGTACTGATATAACCTCAGAGACACTTACATCATATGTGACTGATATCAGTCCTCCTCTTATAATACCCCAGTACTGATATAACCTCCAGAGACATTTACATCATATGTGACTGATATCAGTCCTCCTCTTATAACACTCCAGTACTGATATAACCTCCAGAGACATTTACATCATATGTGACTGATATCAGTCCTCCTCTTATAACACTCCAGTACTGATATAACCTCCAGAGACACCTACATCATATGTGACTGATATCAGTCCTCCTCTTATAATACCCCAGCACTGATATAACCTCAGAGACACCTACATCATATGTGACTGATATCAGTCCTCCTCTTATAATACCCCAGTACTGATATAACCTCCAGAGACATTTACATCATATGTGACTGATATCAGTCCTCCTCTTATAACACTCCAGTACTGATATAACCTCCAGAGACATTTACATCATATGTGACTGATATCAGTCCTCCTCTTATAACACTCCAGTACTGATATAACCTCCAGAGACATTTACATCATATGTGACTGATATCAGTCCTCCTCTTATAACACTCCAGTACTGATATAACCTCTAGAGACATCTACATCATATGTGACTGATATCAGTCCTCCTCTTATAATACTCCAGTACTGATATAACCTCCAGAGACATTTACATCATATATGACTGATATCAGTCCTCCTCTTATAACACTCCAGTACTGATATAACCTCCAGAGACATCTACATCATATGTGACTGATATCAGTCCTCCTCTTATAATACTCCAGTACTGATATAACCTCAGAGACATCTACATCATATGTGACTGATATCAGTCCTCCTCTTATAACACTCCAGCACTGATATAACCTCAGAGACACTTACATCATATGTGACTGATATCAGTCCTCCTCTTATAACACTCCAGCACTGATATAACCTCAGAGACACTTACATCATATGTGACTGATATCAGTCCTCCTCTTATAACACTCCAGTACTGATATAACCTCCAGAGACATTTACATCATATGTGACTGATATCAGTCCTCCTCTTATAACACTCCAGTAATGATATAACCTCAGAGACATCTACATCATATGTGACTGATATCAGTCCTCCTCTTATAACACTCCAGCACTGATATAACCTCAGAGACACTTACATCATATGTGACTGATATCAGTCCTCCTCTTATAACACTCCAGTACTGATATAACCTCCAGAGACACTTACATCATATGTGACTGATATCAGTCCTCCTCATAACACTCCAGACTGATATAACCCAGAGACATACATCATATGTGACTGATATCAGTCCTCCTCTTATAACACTCCAGTACTGATATAACCTCCAGAGACATTTACATCATATGTAACTGATATCAGTCCTCCTCTTATAACGCCCCAGCACTGATATAACCTCAGAGACACCTACATCATATGTGACTGATATCAGTCCTCCTCTTATAACACTCCAGCACTGATATAACCTCAGAGACACTTACATCATATGTGACTGATATCAGTCCTCCTCTTATAACACTCCAGTACTGATATAACCTCCAGAGACACATCATATGTGACTGATATCAGTCCTCCTCTTATAACACTCCAGTACTGATATAACCTCCAGAGACATTTACATCATATATGACTGATATCAGTCCTCCTCTTATAACACTCCAGTACTGATATAACCTCCAGAGACATCTACATCATATGTGACTGATATCAGTCCTCCTCTTATAACACTCCAGTACTGATATAACCTCAGAGACATCTACATCATATGTGACTGATATCAGTCCTCCTCTTATAACACTCCAGCACTGATATAACCTCAGAGACACTTACATCATATGTGACTGATATCAGTCCTCCTCTTATAACACTCCAGTACTGATATAACCTCCAGAGACATTTACATCATATGTAACTGATATCAGTCCTCCTCTTATAACGCCCCAGCACTGATATAACCTCAGAGACACCTACATCATATGTGACTGATATCAGTCCTCCTCTTATAACACTCCAGTACTGATATAACCTCAGAGACACTTACATCATATGTGACTGATATCAGTCCTCCTCTTATAACACTCCAGTACTGATATAACCTCCAGAGACATTTACATCATATATGACTGATATCAGTCCTCCTCTTATAACACTCCAGTACTGATATAACCTCAGAGACATTTACATCATATGTGACTGATAGCAGTCCTCCTCTTATAACACTCCAGTAATGATATAACCTCAGAGACATCTACATCATATGTGACTGATATCAGTCCTCCTCTTATAACACTCCAGCACTGATATAACCTCAGAGACACTTACATCATATGTGACTGATATCAGTCCTCCTCTTATAACACTCCAGTACTGATATAACCTCCAGAGACATTTACATCATATGTGACTGATATCAGTCCTCCTCTTATAACACTCCAGTACTGATATAACCTCCAGAGACATTTACATCATATGTGACTGATATCAGTCCTCCTCTTATAACGCTCCAGCACTGATATAACCTCAGAGACATCCTACATCATATGTGACTGATATCAGTCCTCCTCTTATAACACTCCAGTAATGATATAACCTCCAGAGACATCTACATCATATGTGACTGATATCAGTCCTCCTCTTATAACACTCCAGCACTGATATAACCTCAGAGACACTTACATCATATGTGACTGATATCAGTCCTCCTCTTATAACACTCCAGTACTGATATAACCTCCAGAGACACTTACATCATATGTGACTGATATCAGTCCTCCTCTTATAACACTCCAGCACTGATATAACCTCCAGAGACATTTACATCATATGTGACTGATATCAGTCCTCCTCTTATAACACTCCAGTACTGATATAACCTCAGAGACATCTACATCATATGTGACTGATATCAGTCCTCCTCTTATAACACTCCAGCACTGATATAACCTCAGAGACACTTACATCATATGTGACTGATATCAGTCCTCCTCTTATAACACTCCAGTACTGATATAACCTCCAGAGACATTTACATCATATGTGACTGATATCAGTCCTCCTCTTATAACACTCCAGTACTGATATAACCTCAGAGACATTTACATCATATGTGACTGATATCAGTCCTCCTCTTATAACACTCCAGCACTGATATAACCTCCAGAGACATTTACATCATATGTGACTGATATCAGTCCTCCTCTTATAACACTCCAGTACTGATATAACCTCAGAGACATTTACATCATATGTGACTGATATCAGTCCTCCTCTTATAACACTCCAGTACTGATATAACCTCCAGAGACATTTACATCATATGTGACTGATATCAGTCCTCCTCTTATAACGCCCCAGCACTGATATAACCTCAGAGACACTTACATCATATGTGACTGATAGCAGTCCTCCTCTTATAACACTCCAGTAATGATATAACCTCCAGAGACATCTACATCATATGTGACTGATATCAGTCCTCCTCTTATAACACTCCAGCACTGATATAACCTCAGAGACACTTACATCATATGTGACTGATATCAGTCCTCCTCTTATAACACTCCAGTACTGATATAACCTCCAGAGACATTTACATCATATGTGACTGATATCAGTCCTCCTCTTATAACACTCCAGTACTGATATAACCTCCAGAGACATTTACATCATATGTGACTGATATCAGTCCTCCTCTTATAACACTCCAGTACTGATATAACCTCCAGAGACATTTACATCATATGTGACTGATATCAGTCCTCCTCTTATAACACCCCAGTACTGATATAACCTCCAGAGACATTTACATCATATGTGACTGATATCAGTCCTCCTCTTATAATACCCCAGTACTGATATAACCTCAGAGACATTTACATCATATGTGACTGATATCAGTCCTCCTCTTATACTCCTGCACTATTATAAACTCTGGGTAAAACTATTAAGAACTGGCTGTTATGTTTCCCTGGGAATCGCCCTCTCATGTTACCCTGTGCTATTCCCCCTCTGAGGCCGATATTAATCATTGCCGCCTAGATCAAACATCAGGAAATGATGTGTTCTGGGTCAGTGACTCCAAGCTATGGCCGATGTCTAACAATAGTCAGAATGATCCCCAGAACGTGAGCACAATAATTGCTTCACATGTTAACAAGGAAATACACTGTATAGATGAAAGATGGAGGCTGGACCTCAATCGCTAATCTACTAAGGGATGTAGAGGCAAAGGTTACATACATGACAGGGACAGCGGGCTTTCAACACTTCTTCTATAATGAGAAGTTTTCCAACTTTCTAACAAACTTTTTGCTTTAATTCTAAATCCTTTTTCAGGTCTCTGCTTGCTGTAAAAAATCTCTCGCCTGCCCTGATAGTTTGTTACAATGTATCAGCATAGGTAGAATTACCTACATTGGGGATGTCAAGGCATTAAAGGAGGTGTAGTTCCAAAATAAGTAGAGAGCAGGGGGTCAGAGACCCCAGCCCTAAATGTTTAACTGTACAGAACAATTCCTAATGACTTTATTACCCTCCCCTCCCCCAGACCAGAAGGATCCAAGCAGCAGCCAAAAAATTTACCAAGTCAGGGTGCCTTTGAAGATATTTAATTAAAATCTAATCCCGCATTCTTAAAGGCTCACATAAATTAAGCTGTCAGTCCGGAGATTTATGCATTCCTATTTGCATATTACATACAATTCATCAATTACTCATGTTTGAAAGCAATTCCTTTCCCAGGGAACCGAGCTGCCAGACGTGCCAATGGGCGCCCTGAGACACCGATCCTGTACCCGCCGGTACCTTGGAGAGCGCCGCGTCCATATGTCCCCTGCCCACAGCCGATTTACAAGAGGGTCCCAACGTGACGAGGGACCCCATCCCCCGCACAATCTGTCAGGTTACAACAAACACTTGGCTCTTCCAGGAGGAGTAAGACGGTCACAACGCACGACAAGAGACTCGACCAGACACAAGACGGATCGAGAAGACTTATCCAAAGAGGGAGAGAATGGCGACTATTTATAGAAAGTATTGGGACGTCACTGGAAATAACGTGCCCCACAGTCATGGAGACAAAAGCGCCATTCGGACTTGGCTTCTGTAGTAACTTGGGGCAGTGCGAGCCTTAAAGGCAAAAGTTTCTGAGAAAAAAAAGAACTAAACACATTTTTTATGTTAAACCTGTTTTTAAAAGATTTGGGTGACTTTTTCCTTCTGATTTCCATGTCATTATCCAAACTATACAATAATCCTGAACTCTTGTGTTTCTGTTTGACACTTCCTGTTCTGTGGAGATCACTACAACGTGAAGAGACACTAGTAGTATAGACAACACATAGCTAGTAGGTCCCAGAACCTTCATGTTATGCCTCTACCACTGACAAAAGGTTATTGTCACAGCTCACCTCCTCCCTAAACAATGGCCTCTACAAAGATCAAAGAGCATGCCCACAACATTCTTCCATAGAGGTCTATAGATGATGTCACAGCTCACCTCTTCCTCCTCCCTTCACAATGACCTCTGCACAGATCGCAGAACATGATCAAACACTCTCCTATAGAAGCCAATAGATGACGGTCACAGCTCATCTCCTCCCCAGACCCGCACAATAACCTTCACACAAATGACAGAGCATGCCCACAACACTTCACCAAAGTAGCCAATAGGTGATAGTCACAGCTCACATCCTCTTTCTCCCTGCATAATGACCTCTGCACAGATCACTGAGCATGTCCACAACAATCTTTCATAGAATTCAATTCTCCCCAGATCTGCACAATGATCTCTGAAATGTCACAAAGCATGCCCACAACACTCTCTCATAGAAGTTGATGGGTGATGAGCACAGTTCACCTCTTCTCTAAACAATGACTTCTGCACAGACCACAAAGCATGCCCACAACAGTCTCTCATAAAAGTCAATAGGAGGCAGACACAGCTCACTCCTGCTGTTCAACTCCATTCACGGTGAATTTGACACAGATCACAGCATGCCCACCATTTCCAATTCCTATGCTCCGTCTGACTGCTGTAAAGCAAATCTGTTAAAAAAGAACTCCAGTAAATAATGTAGTGTAATGTTATTGAATAACTTACTGACAGCTTTATTGTGAAGTTATGTGCTCCTACTGTATGAATAAGAGGTCAAACTCACAATGCAAATCTATGGGGCTCAGAACAAGGCTTTAATGGGCTTGCATTGTGAGTATAACCTCCTGTTCATACATGAAACACTCTGAGGAAAGGAAAAAGGAGGTCAGTGCTCCAGAGAGGAGCACATAACTTCCCGATAAAGCTGTCAGTAAGCTCTTCAATAACATTACAGTACACACAGGCTCATATACAAACTGAGGAGAAAAAAAAACTGACGAAAAAACCTTCAGCAGTTAATAAAAACATTATAAAAAATAATTTGTGTCCTTATCTTCATTTAATTAGTAAAAATATAAAAATAGATAATTTCTCTAAGTCACATGACTAAACAGCATACAGGGCAGTGTACATGTGTCCGTGTGCTAGCCGTGTTTTTCGGTTGTGTGTGCGTCGCCTTATGCTGTAAACATTGGAGAAGTTTCTCAGGATCAGTAGGACACAGTTTGCTACAATGTATCAGTATGGACTGAAGTAGAAAGTTTAAAATGTGACTCTGCTCTTTATGGATTAGGAGAGAGAAATACATTCAATAAAACTGCAACATAATTGTTACAATGTGATCTCCTCAATCACATCCAGTGACCTGGACACTCTGATAATCCGGCACACAGGTTGCATTGATGCTGGACTGAAAGAATTTTCCCGGCTACGACTCTGCATACAGTAGATTCATGTACAGGAATCAATCCCTTATTACAGGTCTACTGACATGTGACTGCGACGCACATGGCAGGGTAAGGGTTAACGTCTCCTCCATTGTCCGCCCTCCAGCAACTCATTTTTTTCCTTCTTTTTCGGATGAAGTCTCACAATGGCCATTAAATCAGCGCTTACTTTTAATTAAAGTGCAACCCACCCGGTAACCTCTGGACGCAGCCGCCCGGATCGGGGGAAATTAGAAGCCATGTCATTTACTTAAGTGGAATAGTTTTAACAAAGGAACGATTCAGAAATGAGCTTGTTAAGGAGACGACTATTAATGGACACCACAATGCGCTGGACGGTGCAAAAACGCGTCTCAAATCCATCTCGAACCAGTAAAATCAGCCCGGCGCTGGCTGCACCCTGTGTATATGGGACTGAAGTTCCAGGGGCAAAACCATCATTACAATCGAGGAAAATTTCACCTGGAACTTTTTGTACATTTTTGAATTGCTTTTCCCAGCGCACCCATAAATTGTGGCCATGTAACTAGGTATCTGCATGTAATCATATTGCCACCCTATGTCTTCCATTCATTATCTGAAAGGACCCTAGAGCCCTGCTCATCCTGAGCCTTCAGGTTCATGAACAGAATGCCAAGACTCAGACTACGACTACAAACATGTGCTTTATCAGAGTGCCAAATGTGTTTTTAGTGGTGCAGACAATCCTCTGCAAGATAAACTCAGCAGCAGCACAAAAATCCCTCCCTGTCCTGAGACTTTGATACAAAGTATCAGTGCAAAGAAAACGCATCAACCTGAAGTGCAGAAAGTTTGGTTCATTAATTACAACTGTAACAAACTTGCAGCTGTGAAAAGTAGTAGGTTATAGGGGGATGTCCAGCAGGTAATTGATACTGTTGAACTATCCACAGGAATCATCATCAGTATCAGATCGGTTGGGGACCCAAAGCCGCTGGAAGCCATATTCTATATGGCCAGAAGAAGTCGTGTTCAAGTGAATGGGAGAGGGACTGCAGTTCCAGGCGCCACCACTAAAGGGCTCTGCACACTGTATACAGCTTCCAGTCCGTACACTGTAGTGGTGGTGCCTGGAACTGAAAACCCTCTGAGGATAGGTCATCAGTATCAATTACCTTCAGATCCTGGACAATCCCTGTAAATGGATTTGGCTGTAAACAGAGTAAGCAGAGATCTTGAAAAAAATGAGGCGCAGAAACACAAAGGTCCAGAATTAGAAGACTCGAGTTCCTCGCACCAGTCTTTAGAGCCCCTCCACATTGGAGGACATTTACATTCTCACTCATATGTTACCGATTTTGTAACATTTTGACGAATTGTCTCATCTATGGCAATGAAGTCCTTGAAGTCACAGTGATCGCCGCACTTTCCGATCTTCGCCGTGTTACCGAGATGCTGCACTACCATTTTATTGGCGGCGCGTCCATTTACATTTTAAGTCTTCATTTTAAGGATTGTATTAAATATCCGACCACACTCCGGCTCCTGACTTAGCCACTGAGAGTTTGAGTTGGCAGCGAGCCAGCGAGATCCTCCGCGCTCGTGAAATAACACTATAGGACTAATCTCCTCTGCTGATTGTGCTGCTTAATATTGAGTTTGGCAACTGTGAACGGCGGGAAGTTCATGGGGCGACTGCGAGCTCAGCCTTAAATAACCGACTTCTCCTGGTGTTTATTATTGATATGTATTATAGGAAGAGGCATTAAGGGGCTTATTGAAGCGGAGTCAGATACTAGGTGGTCCGGCAGAGGATTAAAGAGACAGAGAAGTCTTCCTTCCTCTCCCAAGTAATCAAGTAACTATCTCCTACAAAACTCAGATCTCTATGACCTACTCAAAAAATACACACGTGACAACCTCTCAGGCATGATATATACAGCTGGGTGTCAGTAGTAATAGATGAATAGCTGTACTGTAGTATAAGGTGTGCGGATCTCATGTCTGATCACATGTCATTATATCAGTGATGTCAGTAACAGGGGCGGGGCTGTGACAACCTCTCACACATGATATATACAGCTGGTTGTCAGTAGTAATAGTGAATAGCTGTACTGTAGTATGGTGTGGGATCTCTGTCTGATCACATGTATTATATCAGTGATGTCAGTAAGGGGCGGGCTGTCCCTCTCAGACATGATATATACAGCTGGGTGTCAGTAGTAATAGATGAATAGCTGTACTGTAGTATAAGGTGTGCGGATCTCATGTCTGATCACATGTCATTATATTATATCAGTGATGTCAGTAACAGGGGGCGGGGCTGTGACAACCTCTCAGACATGATATATACAGCTGGTTGTCAGTAGTAATAGATGAATAGCTGTACTGTAGTATAAGGTGTGCGGATCTCATGTCTGATCACATGTCATTATATCAGTGATGTCAGTACAGGGGGGGGGGCTGTGACAACCTCTCACACATGATATATACAGCTGGTTGTCAGTAGTAATAGATGAATAGCTGTACTGTAGTATAAGGTGTGCGGATCTCATGTCTGATCACATGTCATTATATCAGTGATGTCAGTAACAGGGGGCGGGGCTGTGACAACCTCTCAGACATGATATATACAGCTGGGTGTCAGTAGTAATAGATGAATAGCTGTACTGTAGTATAAGGTGTGCGGATCTCATGTCTGATCACATGTCATTATATTATATCAGTGATGTCAGTAACAGGGGGCGGGGCTGTGACAACCTCTCAGACATGATATATACAGCTGGTTGTCAGTAGTAATAGATGAATAGCTGTACTGTAGTATAAGGTGTGCGGATCTCATGTCTGATCACATGTCATTATATTATATCAGTGATGTCAGTAACAGGGGGCGGGGCTGTGACAACCTCTCAGACATGATATATACAGCTGGTTGTCAGTAGTAATAGATGAATAGCTGTACTGTAGTATAAGGTGTGCGGATCTCATGTCTGATCACATGTCATTATATTTTCAGTGATGTCAGTAACAGGGGGCGGGGCTGTGACAACCTCTCAGACATGATATATACAGCTGGTTGTCAGTAGTAATAGATGAATAGCTGTACTGTAGTATAAGGTGTGCGGATCTCATGTCTGATCACGTGATCATATTATATCAGTGATGTCAGTAACAGGGGGCGGGGCTGTGACAACCTCTCAGACATGATATATACAGCTGGGTGTCAGTAGTAATAGATGAATAGCTGTACTGTAGTATAAGGTGTGCGGATCTCATGTCTGATCACATGTCATTATATCAGTGATGTCAGTAACAGGGGGCGGGGCTGTGACAACCTCTCAGACATGATATATACAGCTGGTTGTCAGTAGTAATAGATGAATAGCTGTACTGTAGTATAAGGTGTGCGGATCTCATGTCTGATCACATGTCATTATATTATATCAGTGATGTCAGTAACAGGGGGCGGGGGCTGTGACAACCTCTCACACATGATATATACAGCTGGGTGTCAGTAGTAATAGATGAATAGCTGTACTGTAGTATAAGGTGTGCAGATCTCATGTCTGATCACATGTCATTATATTATATCAGTGATGTCAGTAACAGGAGGGCGGGGCTGTGACAACCTCTCACACATGATATATACAGCTGGGTGTCAGTAGTAATAGATGAATAGCTGTACTGTAGTATAAGGTGTGCGGATCTCATGTCTGATCACATGTCATTATATCAGTGATGTCAGTAACAGGGGGCGGGGCTGTGACAACCTCTCAGACATGATATATACAGCTGGTTGTCAGTAGTAATAGATGAATAGCTGTACAGTAGTATAAGGTGTGCGGATCTCATGTCTGATCACATGTCATTATATTATATCAGTGATGTCAGTAACAGGGGCGGGGCTGTGACAACCCTCAGACATGAATATACAGGCTGGTTGTCAGTAGTAAAGAGAGCTGACGTAGATGGGTGCGGTCCTGCTGATCCTGTCTTTATCGTGTGTCGCGGGGTGGGGCTGTGACAACCTCTCAGACATTATATACACAGCTGGTTGTCAGTAGTAATAGAATATACTTCCCTAGTTACAGATCTGTATTGTAGCCTGCGGCATACATCCCCTATCACATTGGTTCCTGTGTCGCCTGCTCCTTCCTACATTTTATTAACTGTTCCTCTGGGAATCTTCCTGGCGATGATCGTTGTAACAATGTAGCCGCGTTGAACTTTCTCATCACCACCAACTGGATCTCCAGGCAAAATCTCATCTTTAATTTATAAAAGAGAAATTGCATCTCGGGGATCGGAAAATAAAGATAAACATTTTGCTGTTTGTTTTTTTGCGCGGTGCGGCGGCGGCCCCCTCCCCATTCGCCCGGCACTCACATTGGAGTGACATTTACAAACACTCGGTGTTGACGGTACACGGGTCACATCCATCAGACGCCGCGGCTCAATGACACTTTGTTAAATAAACTGTCATGAAAGATTTATTGAGAATTTGATAAAAGTGAAGAAGATCTAGTCCGGCTCCTGGAGACGCAGCGAATCTTTCTGGAGGGAAAACATATAGAACAGCGTCAGGTGGAGAGCGGACTGAGGGCTGCGGGCACAAGATGGAGGCCCGGTGGGCACGGAAAAGGTGGACATGGCGGTGGCCACACCTGGAAGGGCTGCTGCAGACTCCTGTAATGTAGAACTTTCTTATGGGTGGATTCAATAAGACCAATGTGTTTTACCTCAGTCTTAATGTCTCCTGCGCCAGTGGAGGGCGCTCTTACAGAAACCCGGGGCTGCTGTAGATTTTACCACTTTTGTGACATAAATGTTGATAAATATTTTAGTCGTAAATGGCGTTAAATAATCGCAAATCAACTATTGGAACTATTTTATTTTAGACTTCTCACAGATGAGAGTTTGTTTCACTTGGATCCAGTCAGAGGAGAAGCCTTAGGGGGTGAAGATGTTGCCCTCGCTTCCAGGCCCCACTACCCAGTATTATAAATGACACCCAGAATTTTCGATTACACCCCTGTATCCAGTTTAGCCCTATTTTGAACAGTCCTGTTCCCACTGCCTGAGTGTTTAGGGTTAAAGGGCAATCGAAAAATATTTTGGACTATGGGATGTAATCTATACAATGTATCCAGTCTAGGTGATCACCTAAAGATATAACAAAAGACTGATTACAGTGGATGCTACTGTGACGAAACCTCAGCGGTAGAACGCAGTGCCAATACTTTAATTTACCCCACAGTTACTTCCCCCTCCTCTGGGCATGCAAAGAGTATTCTGATGGGTCTTGTGGGGTATCACCTGAGCTCTGCCCACCCCTCACTTTCAAGCGGAGCTGCATTAAGCCCCTCAGAGCAGCACTCCTCTCCCCTCCCTCTTAGTAACTGAGGTTTGCAGTGAATCCTCAGTAAATCTCCAGTTAATATTTTGCCTCTCTGACTCCGGACACAGAAATATCTCCCGGATTTTCCACAATCTGAAACATTAAAGAATTAATGACAATCAAGAGCAGGAAATGCCGGAGCTTCACTTTCCCATGGACGGAGCATCACTTAATAATAAACCCTGTGATGTCATCCTGAGAAAACACAAAACCCTGAACCATCTGAAGATTTAGTGAAGAAGGGGTGATCTCCACCGAGGGGAGCGGAGAGGGTTACAAATGGAACAAAATTATAGGGGTTCGCCATAAAAGTGGAGTAATTGTAAAGAGCTCTGAAACTTTATGACATTACTCATCTGTTACAAGGTCTCTGCTTGCTGTCAGTGAATGGAAACCCTCCAGCTGACATCCAGAGTCTACAAGTCCATGGCAAGTGAATGCATCTCACAGCTGAGGGCTCTGGTACAATGTAACAGTCCAGGTTATCCTATGTGGACTACACAGCCCAGAAGGTAAACTTCTAAACTACTGGTCATGTGGGAGGCCACAGACCGAGAATGATACAATGGAAGAAAGAGGGTCCCCAGCAGAGCACAGAGTATTTCAGGAGAGGAGAGTGCTGAGCATGTGCAAGGTCGCAGTGTAGGAGTTACACAGTGGATGGATCAGAGTCCCCAGCAGCACAAAGTATTTCAGGACAGGAAACCCAGCACAGAATATTTCAGGAGAGGAATGTGCAGACTATATGGAAAGTACAGACTGGCGCTAGGTTCACACCTGCGTTCGAGTTTCCCCAAGCGGACACCCCGAACAGAAACCTAATACGCTTAAAAAAGCGGTTACCCGTGGAAATCCACAGACCCCATAGACAATAATGGGGTCCGCCGGGTTTCTACCCGAAAAGGGGAGAAAAACGCGGAGAGAAAAGCGCTGCTCTCTCCTCATTTTTCAAGCGGAATGGGGAACGGAATCCCTGAGCGGAGACCGGGCGCAAGTGTGAACCCAGCCTGAGAGTTACATAGAGGAAAGAACAGGGTGCACAGCAGTACAGAGGATTTCAGGAGAGGAGTGTGCTGATCTTATAGAGAAAGTCACAGACTGAGTTACAGAGTAGAACAGAAGGGCCTCGAGCAGTACAGAGCATTTCAGCAGATGAGATGAAGGAAATGTCATGATATGAGGACAGGAGGCCACAATATATATCACTTCTGCCCTAAGGTCTTCTCAGGCCTCCTTACGCCTCCTCTCTTAAAATTTGCAGATTTCATCCCAGCACAAGTCAGAGATGATTTTCTCTTCGTCTGACAGAATTACGACATCCACGGTGACATCGATAAAAACCAACAAGGAGCCTTCGCAGCTCTACAGGCACCAAGTCACTTACATCCCAGGACCATAAAAAAAAAAGGCGCGCTCCCTCCTCCGATTATTCTTCTCAAGGATTTCTCACTGCTAAATTCTATATTGATCACATCTTAAAGAGCAAAAACAAAACATTTCAGAATGTAATTAAGGTGCATTAAACCCTACAAGGACCTCACCATACAGACAACCAAAGGGACCTCCAACAATCACTAAAAGTCTACAATCTCACAGTGAATTGTCTAGACTGGATACACTGTAACAAACCCTCATCTATGAGAAGTATTAGGTCATATATAAGACGCGCCCTCTGCCAGATCCGGGACTGTGAAGACCGACCAGTCTTCATAAACCTGCCCCAATGAGCTTGTCATAATGAAGAGATGAGCAGGGAGACGTCGACGCCACCTCCACCGCCAAGTCACTTACGTCTCTGCATAATATAAGTCATTACAGAGGTTTCCACCAGTACTAATGCAAAAACAGGAGTGAAAAACAAAGACACATTAACAATCCTCCACTGTATACAACAATGTCTGCGCCACCTGACAGTTCCCTCATGTCACCGCCGACATCCGTAAATGCATGTTACATGTTCACTAGGATTTTACATCTCTTCAGAGATATAGCAAAGACTTACACAAGGGCGGAGAATTCTCATCATTTCTAGGGCGATTCCCGAGATTCTCTTTGTATTTGATCCTTCAGATTATTAAACTGGAAACATTCTAAAAAAAGAAAATCTAAAACTTTCTAATTCTTTCTGAGTTAATTTATAAGACCTCAGAATCCTTCCTGACCTACAGCAACTTCGACAAAGAGCTCTGATATACTGTAAAGCTAGTGAGCGCAGCTCTGGAGTATAATACAGGATGTAACTCAGGATCAGTACAGGATAAGTAATGTAATGTATGTACACAGTGACTGTACCAGCAGAATAGTGAGCGCAGCTCTGGAGTATAATACAGGATGTAACTCAGGATCAGTACAGGATAAGTAATGTAATGTATGTACACAGTGACAGTACCAGCAGAATAGTGAGTGCAGCTCTGGGGTATAATACAGGATGTAACTCAGGATCAGTACAGGATAAGTAATGTAATGTATGTACACAGTGACTGTACCAGCAGAATAGTGAGGCGCTCTGGAGTATAATACAGGATGTAACTCAGGATCAGTACAGGATAAGTAATGTAATGTTGTACACAGTGCTGTACCAGCAGAATAGTGGCGCAGCTCTGGGGTATAATCAGGATAAGAAATGTAATGTATGTACACAGTGACTGTACCAGCAGAATAGTGAGTGCAGCTCTGGAGTATAATACAGGATAAGTAATGTAATGTATGTACACAGTGACTGCACCAGCAGAATAGTGAGTGCAGCTCTGGAGTATAATACAGGATGTAACTCAGGATCAGTACAGGATAAGTAATGTAATGTATGTACACCGTGACTGTACCAGCAGAATAGTGAGCGCAGCTCTGGAGTATAATACAGGATGTAACTCAGGAATAGTACAGGATAAGTAATGTAATGTATGTACACAGTGACTGCACCAGCAGAATAGTGAGTGCAGCTCTGGAGGATAATACAGGATGTAACTCAGGATCAGTACAGGATAAGTAATGTAATGTATGTACACAGTGACTGCACCAGCAGAATAGTGAGTGCAGCTCTGGAGTATAATACAGGATGTAACTCAGGATCAGTACAGGATAAGTAATGTAATGTATGTACACCGTGACTGTACCAGCAGAATAGTGAGCGCAGCTCTGGAGTATAATACAGGATGTAACTCAGGATTAGTACAGGATAAGTAATGTAATGTATGTACACAGTGACTGCACCAGCAGAATAGTGAGTGCAGCTCTGGAGGATAATACAGGATGTAACTCAGGATCAGTACAGGATAAGTAATGTAATGTATGTACACAGTGACTGCACCAGCAGAATAGTGAGGGTAGCTCTGGAGTATAATACAGGATATAACTCAGGATCAGTACAGGATAAGTAATGTAATGTATGTACACAGTGACTGTACCAGCAGAATAGTGAGCGAAGCTCTGGAGTATAATACAGGATAAGTAATGTAATGTATGTACACAGTGACTGTACCAGCAGAATAGTGAGTGCAGCTCTGGAGTATAATACAGGATGTAACTCAGGATCAGTACAGGATAAGTAATGTAATGTATGTACACAGTGACTGTACCAGCAGAATAGTGAGTGCAGCTCTGGAGTATAATACAGGATGTAACTCAGGATCAGTACAGGATAAGTAATGTAATGTATGTACACAGTGACTGTACCAGCAGAATAGTGAGCGCAGCTCTGGAGTATAATACAGGATGTAACTCAGGATCAGTACAGGATAAGTAATGTAATGTATGTACACAGTGACTGTACCAGCAGAATAGTGAGCGCAGCTCTGGAGTATAATACAGGATGTAACTCAGGATCAGTACAGGATAAGTAATGTAATGTATGTACACAGTGACTGTACCAGCAGAATAGTGAGTGCAGCTCTGGAGTATAATACAGGATGTAACTCAGGATCAGTACATGATAAGTAATGTAATGTATGTACACAGTGAGTGTACCAGCAGAATAGTAAGTGCAGCTCTGGAGCATAATATAAATCAGTAAAAGTAATGGACACATCTGCAGTTTATCTTTTTATATGTAACCTATTGAATAGTGATTGTAGCTGAAATATACTCAGCTATAAGTAATGTATAGGTTCTGGAAGAAACAGCCAAGTAATGAGATGACACTATTACGGCAGGAGATGTGAGTTATCAGACAGATTGGTCGATCATTCTGTGGATAATTCCAGCATTAAACATCTGTATCCAGGTTGCAGAATCCCCCAAACTATCAAACATTTGGTTATTTTGCCATTTATTTTTCCATTCGAGGAATTCTTGGACATTTTGGTCATTTACAGATAAAATGATGAAGATTTTCTGGATGTACAAACAATTAATGCAGATAAGATAACTGAGAAGGGAACATTTACTGGCCCTATAAACCGGGGGGGTTGGCTACTTTCTGCCATGTTCCATAATCTGGACAATTCTGCGTTATTTGTTCTCATCACTTGCAGCAGTTCATCCAGTAACAGTAACTGTATCGCTGATAACTACAGAGCGACAGACGAGCCGTGTCACATCTTGTGATTTTTGCTACAATTTTCTTAAAACTGCAGAAAAATTCAAGACATGCAAACTGAAGCGGTTTACAACCTGCGAGGTCCGCAGGATGAATATTACATGGTGTATGATGGTAGTATATGCAGAGGGGCGATACATATCTGATTGGTGGGACCCCCCCTGAGCATGAGTATAAGGGTGCATTAATTCCGTGTGAATGGCGCGGTAACGCACATACGTGAGCACTGCTATATTCAATTTTATGGGAGACAGCAGATTACAAGACTCCATCAGTCTCACAGAGGTGAATGGAGCATTTGGTCACACATGTGCACTATGGCCCCCACACACAGTGGGCTCAGGACCCCCTTCTAGTGAATGTTGGGTATCCCTATGGTTGTCTGTAATAACCTTCCTGCGATAATACATGTGGATAGAAGAAGTTCACTAATGCCCAATCTAAGAACTTAAAGAATATAAAGCTCATCTCATCGGGGAGCTTATTGTGCTGTTCACCCTGAGCCTCCTGGTTCATTAATCCAAATGATAAAACCACAGTGTAGACTGACACATAGAGAGACAAGGGGGATGTAACTGTATTGGACGTTGCTGTTCCTTTGGGATCTGCTACCTGTGTAGCTCTAGGCAGGGTGCAGAAGTAGCAATCACTACCGGGCCCTGGAGTCTCAGGAGCCCAAAGGCCTGTCTATAACATATGACAGGATCAGCATTATACGCATCACATGGATATTATATAGATATTATAGATATGCTAGATGTTATAGAATTATATCAATATTCTAGACAGCACATGGTAAATGGGGGTCCCATCTCATATTTGGGGCCCAAGAATTTTGGAGATACTCCTCTGGCTCTGTACACATTCAATTACAGCGCTGTTCAGACTCTACAGCTGCAGATCAGATACATTGTATCAGCGTCTCCACTCTTCGATACATTCCAAGCTTCGTGTAACCCCCGATGCTCGCTTTCGTCCCCGACCACATTTCCCTTTGATTTAAAGGCGCTGAAGCTTTAACCCCAAAACTGATATCATGTAAAATTCCTGCTAGAAAGTCACCGATCCGGCGCCAGAGACGAGCAGCACCTGCGAGCACAGGCTGTTAGTCGGGGTACGCAGCCCCCTGGGCCTTCGGGATGCAGCTGCTGGGGAAGGAAGCAGTTGGAAGCGCTAGCGGCTCACTTCAGCTCTCGGGGGGATTCTACTGACTGCTCCTGAACGGATTAACACAAGACAACTCCTCCTGTCAGACTGACAACAGGGTGAAGCTTTCAAGAGAGGAGGAGTCACCATGTAGGTGTAATATACAGCTATATACAACTCCACATCCTGCAAGAATCCTCAGCAGGGGTACAGCTATTGTGGGTGCAGAGGTACCAACAGTGACAGGGCCCTGGAGCCTCTGGGGGCCCAAAGGTCACTCCGCAATATAAGAACACACCAGTACTTTAGATAGTACATGGTAAGTGGGGGGCCCATTACATATTTAGCATTGGGGCCCAGGAGATTCAAGCTACACCTCTGATCCCGTTATATAATGGAGAGTTTTGCAACTTTCTAATAGACTTAGCATTTTTATTTTTAAAAGTCTCAAGATTTCTGCTTGTTGTCAGTGAATGGGAACACCGAGAGCTTCAAGGTAGCAGGACAGAGCTCTCTCCAATCCTAAATTTAATGCTGATGACTCTTCTCTCTTCTGCTACATTGTAACAAACCCTGAAGATACAACAACTAAGCTTTAGTTACATTGTATACCAACTTCTACATCACTCTCAAGTCTTACGTTACAGATTGCATCAAACAAAAACATCACAATCTGCGGAAGTCCTTACAAAATCAGATTTGTGTCAAATTGCCACAGATATGGAATTTCCATATTGTCAGTGTCTGGACAAGCCTTCACTTTTAACAGAATTATCTTCATTTCTTTTATTGGGAGCACAAGCCATGTGGCCCTAATTTGTCACCCAGTTTTCCCAATACCCTGATTGACAGGTTTTTAAGCTGCTTTGCTATAGAGAGCCACACGCTTCCTCTCTGTCGACGTGTCAGTCCTTACTGCACTAGTATTCTATTCAGCTATTGTAAACCCCTTTAGGATTAGAATTTTGGCGCTGCTCAGTCAAGTGCTCGCTCTCACGTGCAAATTGTTGATACAAAGGAAGCTCCATCCGCGATTGGTCGCCACTGCGGGTGCTGGTGGTCGCACTAGTGTTACACCATGACCTCGCGCCTTAAAGGCAGCGACTGCAAAACTAATTAGTTAAGTTGAAAATTCTCTAAACAAGCGCGGTTATTATTCATTCCGTCCGGCGCTACGAATGTGGGAGGACGTTTTAAGTGATAAATTAAGCATGAACGGCTTTAATCTGTAAACTGAACATGTTAGCGAGAGGCCTGCATTTGTAATTAGTATCTGCGGCCACAGGAGAGTGACTCTTTTATAACGGTGACAGGAAATTGATCAGTTTAAGTTGCCATGGCAACCGGCGTCCTCCCTCGTATCTCTTCCTCTGGCGTGTTTCGCTGGGTCGCGCTACATCCATGTTTAGAAACACATTTGTGAGCGGCGCAGAGAGAACTGCTCAATAATGCAGAAACGCCGCCACGTCCAAATGTCACCAGCGCTCTGTCAGGGCGAACGGTTGAATAAGTGATAAGATGCGAAACAAAACAGAAATTTTTTTCTACTTTTTTTTTTTTTTCTTCCTAAAACCTTTTCATGTCGTTGTTTAAAATAGAGAAAACAACAAAAAAAAAAGGCCCCAAATGCGAATGGAGGCCGCGCGGCGTGAGGCTATCAAAATCATAATAACCGCTCATAATGATGGGTGATTTATGAGACGACGCCATGGAAACCGCATCGCCCCGCGCCCCTGGTTACTTTTATCAAGGAGATTCAGACTTTGGGACGATCGGTCACGCAATATTAACCTCTTCATCACTGGCGACAGTTCACACATTTACTTTTACTATAGGGATTGGTTTACTTTGATGCCTTATTAAAGATTTTAGCATTTTTAAAATTCATATTTTTGGAGGAAGAGGGAAAGGACAGGATCAGATATTGTATTTATATTACTTTATTATGTTCTTTGGGGGGGTGGGATTTATTAATATTATTTTTTTCTTTAATTTGCACATTTTTTTCTTATTATTAATGTGTGGTATTTTGGTGGAATCAGAAGAGGCAACTAACATTTTTTTTATTATTATTTTATTATTATATTTTGTATTTTATTGTATACTTTTTTGGTATAGATAATATATATAAATTTAATTGTCATTTTGTAATTAAAATTAGAACATGAGGAAATCCCAAGAATTATACTAGATTTGCATCAATTGTCCTGATCCATCATCATCCTCTGTTTTATCTGAAAACCTTCCAGTTTTGGACACATGATGGGTCAAACATAGCACAAATGTTTCAATACACCAGGTTCCTCGGGCGCAGTACACACTGCACATAGATGGAGGCAAAGATCCAGTCACCCCCGTTATATTCTGCTGTAATCTTAGGTGACATGTCATTTTGTTTATTGGCCTCTTTACACACCAGGGTGCATCTATCGCTGAAAACATTTAACACCGTCTATTAACCAGCCCACCAGGGGGAGCCACAGGGCACAGACCGGAGCACTCAGACCAGTTTATCCTGCAGAGAAGAGTCCCCAGAGAGGAGCAGAGCAGCTGCAGCAAAACAGATGAGCAAACAAGAGTGGTGTGTAGGGCATACAATGTATGGATGAATGATACAAGATGTGCGGGTCTCATACATTATTACAGGGGGTATATATTATATTATTACTGGGGTATAGAATACCATTAAAAGAGATAGAATGCTAGATCATTACAAGCAGTTTATCTTTTTATATCAGTACAGGGATCCTATTAGCTTTCTACTCTCTTATTAGACTACAGGTAATTGTATATTGCAAGGTTCACACGACCGTCGACCTATCTGTCGGAGGACCAGAACAACAGATAGGCGTATATAGCTACAACAGCGCCTACCTTCGGAGCCCAGAAGATCCCCCCCATTAACTATAATTGGATCTGCCGGGTGTTCGCTCTTCTAAACTGAAGCCAACGGATGAAAATATCGGACTTGCAGGACTTTTTCGTTTTGGACACACACTGAGACTCCAATGTGGATGTGAATGTGGTCCTAATCAGGACTAATCATTACTGGTCGAGTGTTTGAAGGATACCCGGATTTATTACATTGTTATAATATTACGGGGTGATACAATGTTTTATTACTGCAGGGAGAATTTTCTGTAACATGATAGTGAGGCGGCTATAATGTATCAATGTAATAGGGGATACAATAAGCCATTTTAGGCAGGGGGACACATTGTGCACATATCTTTGAAGCTGTCAATAAAATCTTAATCCTTGTATCCTGTCCATGGCCTGATAGTACCATGAAGAAGCCTGTATTTGGGGTCGCACTGATAACGCTGGTCCCTTTAATGGCTGATTCCATGTCTCCTGCAGAATGGCACATTATTATGCCAGCCGAGGCCCCGGGATCTTAGTATTCACAGGATTATGGTAATTAAGCCGCCTTCACTTAGGGTGATGTGACACTTGCTTGACTATAATGTCACTCCACTTAATGTCTGTGTAAACAATATTATCTTCCTCACTCCGCATTACATTCCCAACCGAGAGCAGAATTACAAGGTCAAAGTGGACGGGGATATAGGTAATTCTGAGGAGACGCCATGTAAATACATAGAGTGTGTCATATGGAGAGTGTAGGGGCTGATCCAACAAGACCGGCAGGGGGCTGACGACAGGAGGCCAGGAGCAGAACAAAATACGTGACATTTACCGCAGAAACAGAATAGCCAAGTTATTCTAAAAAAAAAAAGCATCTACATCGGTCATGTGACTGGCATATTATATACATAGTGTATTCCTTTAGAATAGGGCTACATGGCGACTTTTAATATTAAGACCTCTAATGTCGCACCTAATGTTAGTGAATACAAGCAAGGCAGAAGTCCCTATAGGGAAGGTTTTCTGCGGACTGTCTTCGGCACCAGGCAGGCCGCATTATCATCCCATTCACTATCATTAGGTGTGATTCTGTAGCGCAATATTACGATCTTCTACCGATATGTCGCCCTAATTCATCAGAAACTCGGAACTGTGAGAAATGAAAAACAGGAATAAAACTAAATCTATAACCATTTGTAGATGAACATGGTGTGTGAACATTTCCCACAAGTCACTTCCTCTGAAGATTTACACAATGCCACCATTTCTAAAATTTCCACTTCCCCAAAAGGCACCTGCAAGATGCATAAGACACTGTTCACACACTGCACCACATACAGAGCCACAAAAGTCAATAAAGCTGAAAAGTTTCCTGTGGTTTTGTCACAATTTCTGGTAATTCTGTAAATATAATCTGCACTGCCTGCAATATTACAATAATCCAAAATGCCAGAGCAAAATATTCTACAGACAATGCTACTAAAATATCCCTCTGCAGAAAGGGACAAATGAAAGACTCGTCTTCCAACATCATTGTCTTGTGTTTATTTGTTATTATTTCTCTGTTCTTTTGTTTATACATTTGTGTTTCTTTAACTGCTTTCCTAAACCTGAAGAAGAGACCTGACTAGTCTAGAAAGATCAACTCGAGACAGATTTATATCATTTATCCATTAAAAGGTATCACAACTGCAGACAGATATTTTCAGAATAAGTAATGTAATGTATGTACACAGTGACTGCACCAGCAGAATAGTGAGTGCAGCTCTGGAGTATAATACAGGATGTAACTCAGGATCAGTACAGGATAAGTAATGTAATGTATGTACACAGTGACTGCACCAGCAGAATAGTGAGCGCAGCTCTGGAGTATAATACAGGATGTAACTCAGGATCAGTACAGGATAAGTAATGTAATGTATGTACACAGTGACTGCACAGCAGAATAGTGAGCGCAGCTCTGGAGTATAATACAGGATGTAACTCAGGATCAGTACAGGATAAGTAATGTAATGTACTGTACACAGTGACTGCACCAGCAGAATAGTGAGCGCAGCTCTGGAGTATAATACAGGATGTAACTCAGGATCAGTACAGGATAAGTAATGTAATGTATGTACACAGTGACTGCACCAGCAGCATAGTGAGCGCAGCTCTGGAGTATAATACAGGATGTAACTCAGGATCAGTACAGGATAAGTAATGTAATGTATGTACACAGTGACTGCACCAGCAGAATAGTGAGTGCAGCTCTGGAGTATAATACAGGATGTAACTCAGGATCAGTACAGGATAAGTAATGTAATGTATGTACACAGTGACTGCACCAGCAGAATAGTGAGTGCAGCATTTTCAGGTCTATTTTGAGCTGTACATTATACCTACAAATGGAAACTCTGCTTTGGTTTCGGACACTTTATGCAATCATTGTAGTACTTTCTTGGCACTGTATTAAATGTATATGACAGGATTTGCCGCTCCTCTGACATGATGATGGTACACCAGGAGATGATTGTACAGGCAGAACTAGAGGAAAATAGGAACATGAATTACGCAGATGAGATGAATGAGGTTAAAAGTGAGATGTCTGATGGGATAAATCTCACCATGTATCATTAGTTCTGCAGCTTCTCCTGTCTCGGGGTTACACTGTTGGTTTAGCGCAGGTCATGAAATGTGAATGGTAAAACTGGCAGAGGGGGCACATACTTATTCATAGTAAACAATAGTCACATTAAAAAAGAAATACATTTTAGTTTCCATCAGGGAAATTACCAACTGAAGTTACACCAAAGTCACAAAAGAAACAGATGTACATAGATATAAGTGGAGTCATCACACAGCTGTATACTGGAGCACATCACCGGTTTGTTCTCAGTCCCTTCCTGGTGTCCAGTGGTTTTGCCAACCAGTCTGATACTTGTTAATTAGTGATTTATCATCAAGCCTGTCCCTTACTATCTAGCCAGTGGTCTAGTAACCAGATCCACCCTGGTGTCCAGTGGTCTAGTAACCAGATCCACCCTGGTGTACAGTGGTCTAGTAACCAGATCCTCCCCGGTGTCCAATGGTTTACAGCCCCGGATCCTCCCTGGTGTCCAATGGTTTACAGCCCCGGATCCTCCCTGGTGTCCAATGGTTTACAGCCCCGGATCCTATCTGGTGTCCAGTGGTTTACAGCCCCGGATCCTCCCTGGTGTCCAGTGGTTTGCAGCCCCAGATCTCCCCGAGTGTCCAATGGTTTACAGCCCCGGATCCTCCCTGGTGTCCAGTGGTTTACAGCCCCGGATCCTCCCTGGTGTCCAATGGTTTACAGCCCCGGATCCTCCCTGGTGTCCAATGGTTTACAGCCCCGGATCCTCCCTGGTGTCCAATGGTTTACAGCCCCGGATCCTCTCTGGTGTCCAATGGTTTACAGCCCCGGATCCTCCCTGGTGTCCAGTGGTTTACAGCCCCGGATCCTCCCTGGTGTCCAGTGGTTTACAGCCCCAGATCTCCCCGAGTGTCCAATGGTTTACAGCCCCGGATCCTCCCTGGTGTCCAATGGTTTACAGCCCCGGATCCTCCCTGGTGTCCAATGGTTTACAGCCCCGGATCCTCTCTGGTGTCCAATGGTTTACAGCCCCATATCCTCCCTGGTGTCCAGTGGTTTACAGCCCCGGATCCTCCCTGGTGTCCAGTGGTTTACAGCCCCAGATCTCCCCGAGTGTCCAATGGTTTACAGCCCGTGATCCTCCCTGGTGTCCAGTGGTTTACAGCCCCGGATCCTCCCTGGTGTCCAATGGTTTACAGCCCCGGATCCTCCCTGGTGTCCAATGGTTTACAGCCCCGGATCCTCCCTGGTGTCCAGTGGTTTACAGAACCAGATCTCCCCAAGTGTCCAATGGTTTACAGCCCCAGATCTCCCCCAGGGTCCAGTGGTTTACAGTCCCACATCCTCCATGGAGTCCAGGGCTTATAGCCCCAGATCTTCCCCTGTGTCCAGTGGTTTATAGACTCCAGATCCTACCTGGTGTCCAGAGGCTTATTATCTCAGTATTTTCCCACTGTCTAATGTTTACTAATATTACTTTCCCTCTTCCTCACTGTTGTGTTCAGTACAAGGTTTCTGCACTTCTATCCAAGACATGACCATTGATGAAACCACCAGATGAACTGCAAGTTTGTTACAGACATTCCTGTAATTGGAATTCACTTTCATACATCTGTAGGGGATATTTGGGGCAAATACCTGAAGTTCTTCAATAACCATTCAGATCACCAGAGACGATGAGGAATTACTACAGAAGATCTGACATGTGTGAACTGATGTGTGAGACAGCATATACAATATCCCAACCCCTGCACTAAAAATACAATAAAAATAACTTGGTGCTCCCTTGAAGCCCATGGATGTCTTCTTAGGAGAGATTGCACAGAGATCGAGGATGGTTCAGCATTCTGTGTGTCCTCGCCCTCGATTCCATCCCAGAAGCCGGCTAAATGCTGTATGTTTTTCTTCGGAGAGGTGGTTTTACTCCAGAGCTGGCCACTTCGTAGTCTCCATCAGTACAAATACACAGCTGGATTAAAGCTGATGAAAGGGGGATATGGATGTCAAAAGGGCTGCAATCGAGAACGGATTAAGTGCTTACGAGCGAGGTATGGGCTCACCAGGAGCTGTGGGGTCCTGGAACCCGAGTCACATGAACCCTCATAAAGAGCACAGCGCAAGATGAAGGAAATTTGTTTCATCTGCATTAATGTGTGTTATTCAAATAAATGCAAAACTTTATTAACTACTCAAAATAATGACACATCTGATAATCTGGAGGGAAACTGTGAGAAAGAGAAAACCTGGAATCTCACCCCAAACAAGGAATTAAAGTAACAGGAGGGAAAGGACAGCAAAGGCAAATTTAAAACATAGAGGGCGGGAGTATGGGAGTCAAATTCTTATATAGAGACAGATGAACTGGTTTGCAACTAACCAAATTCAACCCAAATTTTTCAAAACGTTTTGATTTCCAACAAAACAATCTAATGGATTTGATTTTGGATGAACCCGGATAACATTGTGCCGGAGCATCCGGAGGCCTCCCACATCTCCCAGAGTCCCTAACAAATGATCCATAAGGCAGCTATACACCAGCAACTACATCATCCAGTGTGCATGGGTAGGAGCAGTATTATAGTAGTTATATTCTAGTACATAGTAGTATTATAGTAGTTATATTCTTGTACATAGGAGCAGTATTATAGTAGTTATATTCTTGTACATAGGAGCAGTATTATAGTAGTTATATTCTTGTACATAGGAGGTAGTATTATAGTAGTTATATTCTTGTACATAGGAGCAGTATTATAGTAGTTATATTCTTGTACATAGGAGCAGTATTATAGTAGTTATATTCTTGTACATAGGAGCAGTATTATAGTAGTTATATTCTTGTACATAGGAGCAGTATTATAGTAGTTATATTCTTGTACATAGGAGCAGTATTATAGTAGTTATACTCTAGTACATAGTAGTAGTATTATAGTAGTTATATTCTTGTACATAGGAGGTAGTATTATAGTAGTTATATTCTTGTACGTAGGAGCAGTATTATAGTAGTTATATTCTTGTACATAGGAGTAGTATTATAATAGTTATGTCCTTGTACATAGGAGCGGTATTATAGTAGTTATATTCTTGTACATAGGAGCAGTATTATAGTAGTTATATTCTTGTACATAGGAGCAGTATTATAGTAGTTATATTCTTGTATATAGGGGGCAGTATTATAGTAGTTATATTCTTGTACATAGGAGCAGTATTATAGTAGTTATATTCTTGTACATAGGGGCAGTATTATAGTAGTTATATTCTTGTACATAGGAGGTAGTATTATAGTAGTTATATTCTTGTACATAGGAGGTAGTGTTATAGTAGTTATATTCTTGTACATAGGAGCAGTATTATAGTAGTTATATTCTTGTACATAGGAGCAGTATTATAGTAGTTATATTCTTGTACATAGGAGCAGTATTATAGTAGTTATATTCTTATACATAGGGGGCAGTATTATAGTAGTTATATTCTTGTACATAGGAGGTAGTATTATAGTAGTTATATTCTTGTACATAGGGCAGTATTATAGTAGTTATATTCTTGTACATAGGAGCAGTATTATAGTAGTTATATTCTTGTACATAGGAGCAGTATTATAGTAGTTATATTCTTGTACATAGGAGCAGTATTATAGTAGTTATATTCTTGTACATAAGGGTAGTATTATAGTAGTTATATTCTTGTACATATGAGGTAGTATTATAGTAGTTATATTCTTGTACATAGGAGTAGTATTATAGTAGTTATATTCTTGTACATAGGAGCAGTATTATAGTAGTTATATTCTTGTACATAGGAGCAGTATTATAGTAGTTATATTCTTGTACATAGGAGCAGAATTATAGTAGTTATATTCTTGTACATAGGAGCAGTATTATAGTAGTTATATTCTTGTACATAAGGGTAGTATTATAGTAGTTATATTCTTGTACATATGAGGTAGTATTATAGTAGTTATATTCTTGTACATAGGAGTAGTATTATAGTAGTTATATTCTTGTACATAGGAGCAGTATTATAGTAGTTATATTCTTGTACATAGGGGTAGTATTATAGTAGTTATATTCTTGTACATATGAGGTAGTATTATAGTAGTTATATTCTTGTACATAGGAGGTAGTATTATAGTAGTTATATTCTTGTACATAGGAGGCAGTATTATAGTAGTTATATTCTTGTACATAGGAGCAGTATTATAGTAGTTATATTCTTGTACATAGGAGGTAGTATTATAGTAGTTATATTCTTGTACATAGGAGCAGTATTATAGTAGTTATATTCTTGTACATAGGAGGCAGTATTATAGTAGTTATATTCTTGTACATAGGAGCAGTATTATAGTAGTTATATTCTTGTACATAGGAGCAGTATTATAGTAGTTATATTCTTGTACATAGGAGCAGTATTATAGTAGTTATATTCTTGTACATAGGAGCAGTATTATAGTAGTTATATTCTTGTACATAGGGGCAGTATTATAGTAGTTATATTCTTGTACATAGGGGGCAGTATTATAGTAGTTATATTCTTGTACATAGGGGGCAGTATTATAGTAGTTATATTCTTGTACATAGGAGCAGTATTATAGTACTTATATTCTTGTACATAGGGGCAGTATTATAGTAGTTATATTCTTGTACATAGGAGCAGTATTATAGTAGTTATATTCTTGCACATAGGAGCAGTATTATAGTAGTTATATTCTTGTACATAGGAGGTAGTATTATAGTAGTTATATTCTTGTACATAGGAGCAGTATTATAGTAGTTACAGTCATATGAAAAAGTTTGGGCACCCCTATTAATCTTAATCATTTTTAGTTCTAAATATTTGGGTGTTTGCAACAGCCATTTCAATTTGATATATCTAATAACTGATGGACACAGTAATATTTCAGGATTGAAATGAGGTTTATTGTACTAACAGAAAATGTGCAATATGCATTAAACCAAAATTTGACCGGTGCAAAAATTTGGGTACCCTTATCATTTTATTGATTTGAATACTCCTAACTACTTTTTACTGACTTACTGACGCACAAAATTGGTTTTGTAACCTCACTGAGCTTTGAACTTCATAGCCAGGTGTATCCAATCATGAGAAAAGGTATTTAAGGTGGCCAATTGCAAGTTGTTCTCCTATTTGAATCTCCTCTGAAGAGTGGCATCATGGGCTCCTCAAAACAACTCTCAAATGATCTGAAAACAAAGATTGTTCAACATAGTTGTTCAGGGGAAGGATACAAAAAGTTGTCTCAGAGATTTAACCTGTCAGTTTCCACTGTGAGGAACATAGTAAGGAAATGGAAGACCACAGGGACAGTTCTTGTTAAGCCCAGAAGTGGCAGGCCAAGAAAAATATCAGAAAGGCAGAGAAGAAGAATGGTGAGAACAGTCACGGACAATCCACAGACCACCTCCAAAGAGCTGCAGCATCATCTTGCTGCAGATGGTGTCACTGTGCATCGGTCAACAATACAGCACACTTTGCACAAGGAGAAGCTGTATGGGAGAGTGATGCGAAAGAAGCCATTTCTGAAAGCGCGCCACAAACAGAGTCGCCTGAGGTATGCAAAAGCACATTTGGACAAGCCAGCTTCATTTTGGAAGAAGGTCCTGTGGACTGATGAAACAAAGATTGAGTTGTTTGGTCATACAAAAAGGCGTTATGCATGGCGTCAAAAAACACAGCATTCCAAGAAAAACACTTGCTACCCACTGTAAAATTTGGTGGAGGTTCCATCATGCTTTGGGGCTGTGTGGCCAATGCCGGCACCGGGAATCTTGTTAAAGTTGAGGGTTGCATGGATTCAACTCAGTATCAGCAGATTCTTGAGAATAATGTACAAGAATCAGTGACGAATTTGAAGTTACGCCGGGGATGGATATTTCAGCAAGACAATGATCCAAAACACAGCTCCAAATCTACTCAGGCATTCATGCAGAGGAACAATTACAATGTTCTGGAATGGCCATCCCAGTCCCCAGACCTGAATATCATTGAACATCTGTGGGATAATTTGAAGCGGACTGTCCATGCTCGGCGACCATCAAACTTAACTGAACTGGAATTGTTTTGTAAAGAGGAATGGTCAAAAATACCTTCATCCAGGATCCAGGAACTGATTAAAAGCTACAGGAAGCGACTAGAGGCAAAAGGAGGATCTACTAAATATTAATGTCACTTTTCTGTTGAGGTGCCCATACTTTTGCACCGGTCAAATTTTGGTTTAATGCATATTGCACATTTTCTGTTAGTACAATAAACCTCATTTCAATCCTGAAATATTACTGTGTCCATCAGTTATTAGATATATCAAATTGAAATGGCTGTTGCAAACACCCAAATATTTAGAACTAAAAATGATTAAGATTAATAGGGGTGCCCAAACTTTTTCATATGACTGTATATTCTTGTACATAGGAGTAGTATTATAGTAGTTATATTCCTGTACATAGGAGCAGTATTATAGTAGTTATATTCTTCTACGTAGGAGCAGTATTATAGTAGTTATATTCTTGTACGTAGGAGCAGTATTATAGTAGTTATATTCTTGTACGTAGGAGCAGTATTATAGTAGTTATATTCTTGTACGTAGAAGCAGTATTATAGTAGTTATATTCTTGTACGTAGGAGCAGTATTATAGTAGTTATATTCTTGTACATAGGAGCAGTATTATAGTAGTTATATTCTTGTACGTAGGAGCAATATTATAGTAGTTATATTCTTGTACGTAGGAGCAGTATTATAGTAGTTATATTCTTGTACATAGGAGCAGTATTATAGTAGTTATATTCTTGTACATAGGAGGTAGTATTATAGTAGTTATATTCTTGTACATAGGAGGTAGTATTATAGTAGTTATATTCTTGTACAAAGGAGGTAGTATTATAGTAGTTATATTCTTGAACATAGGAGCAGTATTATAGTAGTTATATTCTTGTACATAGGAGCAGTATTATAGTAGTTATATCCTTGTACATAGGAGCAGTATTATAGTAGTTATATTCTTGTACATAGGAGCAGTATTATAGTAGTTATATTCTTGTACATAGGAGTAGTATTATAGTAGTTATATTCTTGTACATAGGAGCAGTATTATAGTAGTTATATTCTTGTACATAGGGGCAGTATTATAGTAGTTATATTCTTGTACATAGGAGCAGTATTATAGTAGTTATATTCTTGTACATAGGAGCAGTATTATAGTAGTTATATTCTTGTACATAGGAGCAGTATTATAGTAGTTATATTCTTGTACATAGGAGTAGTATTATAGTAGTTATATTCTTATACATAGCAACAGTATTATAGTAGTTATATTCTTGTACACAGGGGCAGTATTATAGTAGTTATATTCTTGTACATAGGAACAGTATTATAGTAGTTATATTCTTGTACATAGGAGCAGTATTATAGTAGTTATATTCTTGTACATAGGAGGCAGTATTATAGTAGTTATATTCTTGTACATAGTAGCATTATTATAGTAGTTATATTCTTGTACATAGGGGCAGTATTACAGTAGTTATATTCTTGTACATACAAACAGTATTATAGTAGTTATATTCTTGTACATAAGAGGTAGTATTATAGTAGTTATATTCTTGTACATAGGAGCAGTATTATAGTAGTTATATTCTTGTACATAGGGGCAGTATTATAGTAGTTATATTCTTGTACATAGGTAGTAGTATTATAGTAGTTATATTCTTGTACATAGGAGGCAGTATTATAGTAGTTACAGTCATATGAAAAAGTTTGGGCACCCCTATTAATCTTAATCATTTTTAGTTCTAAATATTTGGGTGTTTGCAACAGCCATTTCAATTTGATATATCTAATAACTGATGGACACAGTAATATTTCAGGATTGAAATGAGGTTTATTGTACTAACAGAAAATGTGCAATATGCATTAAACCAAAATTTGACCGGTGCAAAAGTATGGGCACCTCAACAGAAAAGTGACATTAATATTTAGTAGATCCTCCTTTTGCAAAAATAACAGCCTCTAGTCGCTTCCTGTAGCTTTTAATCAGTTCCTGGATCCTGGATGAAGGTATTTTGACCATTCCTCTTTACAAAACAATTCCAGTTCAGTTAAGTTTGATGGTCGCCGAGCATGGACAGCCCGCTTCAAATAATCCCACAGATGTTCAATGATATTCAGGTCTGGGGACTGGGATGGCCATTCCAGAACATTGTAATTGTTCCTCTGCATGAATGCCTGAGTAGATTTGGAGCTGTGTTTTGGATCATTGTCTTGCTGAAATATCCATCCCCGGCGTAACTTCAAATTCGTCACTGATTCTTGTACATTATTCTCAAGAATCTGCTGATACTGAGTTGAATCCATGCGACCCTCAACTTTAACAAGATTCCCGGTGCCAGCATTGGCCACACAGCCCCAAAGCATGATGGAACCTCCACCAAATTTTACAGTGGGTAGCAAGTGTTTTTCTTGGAATGCTGTGTTTTTTGGACGCCATGCATAACGCCTTTTTGTATGACCAAACAACTCAATCTTTGTTTCCTCAGTCCACAGGACCTTCTTCCAAAATGAAGCTTGCTTGTCCAAATGTGCTTTTGCATACCTCAGGCGACTCTGTTTGTGGCGTGCTTTCAGAAACGGCTTCTTTCGCATCACTCTCCCATACAGCTTCTCCTTGTGCAAAGTGTACTGTATTGTTGACCGATGCACAGTGACACCATCTGCAGCAAGATGATGCTGCAGCTCTTTGGAGGTGGTCTGTGGATTGTCCTTGACTGTTCTCACCATTCTTCTTCTCTGCCTTTCTGATATTTTTCTTGGCCTGCCACTTCTGGGCTTAACATGAACTGTCCCTGTGGTCTTCCATTTCCTTACTATGTTCCTCACAGTGGAAACTGACAGGTTAAATCTCTGAGACAACTTTTTGTATCCTTCCCCTGAACAACTATGTTGAACAATCTTTGTTTTCAGATCATTTGAGAGATGTTTTGAGGAGCCCATGATGCCACTCACTCTTCAGAGGAGATTCAAATAGGAGAACAACTTGCAATTGGCCACCTTAAATACATTTTCTCATGATTGGATACACCTGGCTATGAAGTTCAAAGCTCAGTGAGGTTACAAAACCAATTTTGTGCTTCAGTAAGTCAGTAAAAAGTAGTTAGGAGTATTCAAATCAATAAAATGATAAGGGTACCCAAATGTTTGCACCGGTCAAATTTTGGTTTAATGCATATTGCACATTTTCTGTTAGTACAATAAACCTCATTTCAATCCTGAAATATTACTGTGTCCATCAGTTATTAGATATATCAAATTGAAATGGCTGTTGCAAACACCCAAATATTTAGAACTAAAAATGATTAAGATTAATAGGGGTGCCCAAACTTTTTCATATGACTGTATATTCTTGCACATAGGAGCGGTATTATAGTAGTTATATTCTTGTACAAAGGGGGCAGTATTATAGTAGTTATATTCTTGTACATAGGAGCAGTATTATAGTAGTTATATTCTTGTACATAGGGGGCAGTATTATAGTAGTTATATTCTTGTACATAGGAGCAGTATTATAGTAGTTATATTCTTGTACATAGGAGGTAGTATTATAGTAGTTATATTCTTGTACATAGGAGGTAGTATTATAGTAGTTATATTCTTGTACATAGGAGGCAGTATTATAGTAGTTATATTCTTGTACATAGGAGCAGTATTATGGTAGTTATATTCTTGTACATAGGAGCAGTATTATAGTAGTTATATTCTTGTACATAGGAGGCAGTATTATAGTAGTTATATTCTTGTACATAGGGGGCAGTATTATAGTAGTTATATTCTTGTACATAGGGGGCAGTATTATAGTAGTTATATTCTTGTACATAGGAGGTAGTATTATAGTAGTTATATTCTTGTACATAGGGGGCAGTATTATAGTAGTTATATTCTTGTACATAGGAGGCAGTATTATAGTAGTTATATTCTTGTACATAGGAGCAGTATTATAGTAGTTATATTCTTGTACATAGGAGCAGTATTATAGTAGTTATATTCTTGTACATAGGAGCAGTATTATAGTAGTTATATTCTTGTACATAGTAGGGTATTATAGTAGTTATATTCTTGTACATAGTAGTATTATAGTAGTTATATTCTTGTACATAGGAGCAGTATTATAGTAGTTATATTCTTGTACATAGGAGCAGTATTATAGTAGTTATATTCTTGTACATAGGAGGCAGTATTATAGTAGTTATATTCTTGTACATAGGAGTAGTATTATAGTAGTTATATTCTTGTACATAGGAGCAGTATTATAGTAGTTATATTCTTGTACATAGGAGCAGTATTATAGTAGTTATATTCTTGTACATAGGAGCAGTATTATAGTAGTTATATTCTTGTACATAGGAGGTAGTATTATAGTAGTTATATTCTTCTACATAGGGGGTAGTATTATAGTAGTTATATTCTTGTACATAGGAGGTAGTATTATAGTAGTTATATTCTTCTACATAGGGGGCAGTATTATAGTAGTTATATTCTTGTACATAGGAGCAGTATTATAGTAGTTATATTCTTGTACATAGGAGGTAGTATTATAGTAGTTATATTCTTGTACATAGGAGGTAGTATTATAGTAGTTATATTCTTGTACATAGGAGCAGTATTATAGTAGTTATATTCTTGTACATAGGAGCAGTATTATAGTAGTTATATTCTTGTACATAGGAGCAGTATTATAGTAGTTATATTCTTGTACATAGGAGTAGTATTATAGTAGTTATATTCTTGTACATAGGAGCAGTATTATAGTAGTTATATTCTTGTACATAGGGGGCAGTATTATAGTAGTTATATTCTTGTACATAGGAGGTAGTATTATAGTAGTTATATTCTTGTGCATAGGAGCAGTATTATAGTAGTTATATTCTTGTACATAGGAGCAGTATTATAGTAGTTATATTCTTGTACATAGGGGCAGTATTATAGTAGTTATATTCTTGTACATAGGGCAGTATTATAGTAGTTATATTCTTGTGCATAGGAGCAGTATTATAGTAGTTATATTCTTGTACATAGGAGCAGTATTATAGTAGTTATATTCTTGTACATAGGAGGTAGTATAGCAGTTATATTCTTGTACATAGGAGCAGTATTATAGTAGTTATATTCTTCTACATAGGGGCAGTATTATAGTAGTTATATTCTTGTAGATAGATATAGTATTATAGTACAGTATAGTACTACTTTTTTTATTATATGCATAGCAATAAAATAGAAAAAAAAAGTGTAAATCAGTTTGAGGATGCTTTGGAAAGCCATTGACTTATTTTCTTCTTTTGGGATCTGATACATGGTAGAATTTTAGTCACCTCTAAGAACATGACAAGCTCCCCCTAGAGTAAGAAGAATATATTTGCTTTTCCTGACTGGATTGGGGGAGCTTATATCTGGTGAATATAGTATCTAGAGGAATATCTGCAGTATTCTGAGACAGTAGCAGATGTTGGGATTCCTGTAGCTGCTCTGATTGGGACAAACATGAACTTGCAGCAGAGACAGAAAAATCTAAGGCCAGAGATTTATGGCCGTGGCATTATGTGTGATGTCACTGTACTGGTAACATGACAGCTGGGGGTTTCACACTTCATTAGCTGGCACTCTATGTCAATGGGTAAAGCAAACTTCTTTTGTTGAATAGTCCTTGAGTGAATGGTCTTACCATGGAGGTAAAGAGGGCCAAAAAGGTAAGACATGTGACCGCTGCAGATGACACATTATGGCATAAGGATAATGGGTGAATTTTTACAACTCTTGTCACCTGACCCTTCATGAATACACCACGCTATATGATATCAATTAAGCGCGACTCTTTAATAGACTTCACTTTCTGGAAACTGTTTTTTTTTTATCGTGTAGCTGAAAGCAAGAACTCATCAAATATTTTTCCCAGATGAAGGTTTGTTACAATTAGACCAAATTTAGTCGATTCTGATACAATGTATCAGTGATGAACTAAATGTAGCAAACTATAAGGACAGATATTTATGATGGTGATATCTTTATCTCACAGAGGATGGATGTGCTGTCGAATCTGCTATTACTGTTCTATGATAAACCTTCCCACCCGGCGAGCGCGTCCTGCCTTGTGCGTTGTCCATTTCTCGTACACATCAGAGATAATTGAAATCTGCAACAGTTCCCATCTCTTTGGTTTTCAGGGGTTAGTTTACCTTTAGTGGCCGTGACGCTGTAACCTCGCTCTGCAGTATCTCCGGGTATTGTCGCCTTTATTGTTATTTAATTACAGTCTTGTCATCTCACCGACCTAATCTCTTTACTAGCGGAGAATTGTGGCCGACCGGATTACGAATGTAATGGCCTCCATGTTTGTCTTGTGACAAAACCTAATACGGTCGCAAGTACAAATGTGGAAAATGACATTGTGTCTGATAATTGAGGCCGGAGGAGAATGACGGTCATTGTAGCGGAGCAGAGTCTGTCATGTACCACAAAGAAGTTATCAGTGTTACATAGGACTGCAGGTGACATCTACTACATTGTCTGTACTCAGAGAGTTATCACTGTGTTATCTGTGGTGTTACATAGGACTGCAGGTGACATCTACTACATTATCTGTACTCAGAGAGTTATCACTGTGTTATCTGTGGTGTTACATAGGACTGCAGGTGACATCTACTACATTATCTGTACTCAGAGAGTTATCACTGTGTTATCTGTGGTGTTACATAGGACTGCAGGTGACATCTACTACATTATCTGTACTCAGAGAGTTATCACTGTGTGTTATCTGTGGTGTTACATAGGACTGCAGGTGACATCTACTACATTATCTGTACTCAGAGAGTTATCACTGTGTGTTATCTGTGGTGTTACATAGGACTGCAGGTGACACTACTACATTATCTGTACTCAGAGAGTTATCACTGTGTGTTATCTGTGGTGTTACATAGGACTGCAGGTGACATCTACTACATTATCTGTACTCAGAGAGTTATCACTGTGTTATCTGTGGTGTTACATAGGACTGCAGGTGACATCTACTACATTATCTGTACTCAGAGAGTTATCACTGTGTGTTATCTGTGGTGTTACATAGGACTGCAGGTGACATCTACTACATTATCTGTACTCAGAGAGTTATCACTGTGTTATCTGTGGTGTTACATAGGACTGCAGGTGACATCTACTACATTATCTGTACTCAGAGAGTTATCACTGTGTTATCTGTGGTGTTACATAGGACTGCAGGTGACATCTACTACATTATCTGTACTCAGAGAGTTATCACTGTGTTACCTGTGGTGTTACATAGGACTGCAGGTGACACTACTACATTATCTGTACTCAGAGAGTTATCACTGTGTTATCTGTGGTGTTACATAGGACTGCAGGTGACATCTACTACATTATCTGTACTCAGAGAGTTATCACTGTGTTATCTGTGGTGTTACATAGGACTGCAGGTGACATCTACTACATTATCTGTACTCAGAGAGTTATCACTGTGTTATTTGTGGTGTTACATAGGACTGCAGGTGACATCTACTACATTATGTGTACTCAGAGAGTTATCACTGTGTGTTATCTGTGGTGTTACATAGGACTGCAGGTGACATCTACTACATTATCTGTACTCAGAGAGTTATCACTGTGTTATCTGTGGTGTTACATAGGACTGCAGGTGACATCTACTACATTATCTGTACTCAGAGAGTTATCACTGTGTTATATGTGGTGTTACATAGGACTGCAGGTGACATCTACTACATTATCTGTACTCAGAGAGTTATCACTGTGTTATCTGTGGTGTTACATAGGACTGCAGGTGACATCTACTACATTATCTGTACTCAGAGAGTTATCACTGTGTTATCTGTGGTGTTACATAGGACTGCAGGTGACATCTACTACATTATCTGTACTCAGAGAGTTATCACTGTGTTATCTGTGGTGTTACATAGGACTGCAGGTGACATCTACTACATTATCTGTACTCAGAGAGTTATCACTGTGTGTTATCTGTGGTGTTACATAGGACTGCAGGTGACACTACTACATTATCTGTACTCAGAGAGTTATCACTGTGTTATCTGTGGTGTTACATAGGACTGCAGGTGACATCTACTACATTATCTGTACTCAGAGAGTTATCACTGTGTGTTATCTGTGGTGTTACATAGGACTGCAGGTGACATCTACTACATTATCTGTACTCAGAGAGTTATCACTGTGTTATCTGTAGTGTTACATAGGACTGCAGGTGACATCTACTACATTATCTGTACTCAGAGAGTTATCACTGTGTGTTATCTGTGGTGTTACATAGGACTGCAGGTGACACTACTACATTATCTGTACTCAGAGAGTTATCACTGTGTGTTATCTGTGGTGTTACATAGGACTGCAGGTGACATCTACTACATTATCTGTACTCAGAGAGTTATCACTGTGTTATCTGTGGTGTTACATAGGACTGCAGGTGACATCTACTACATTATCTGTACTCAGAGAGTTATCACTGTGTTATCTGTGGTGTTACATAGGACTGCAGGTGACACCTACTACATTATCTGTACTCAGAGAGTTATCACTGTGTTATCTGTGGTGTTACATAGGACTGCAGGTAACAGGACAGATCATCTATTCCGAGCACCAGAAGCTGCTGTAGTGGATGGGCAGTGCGTACAGGCTGCTCCTAGTAGATAGGTCATCAGTATGAAAACTCCATTTGATGCCAGAATTCCCCTTTAACACAGAATTGCACAGAGAGGACATTATAAGCTGATGGTTTCCAAAAAATGTTTTAACCCTTGCAGCAGTCGCTCACACCCATGTATTTGGATTGCACATTCTATCTGTAATTGTCCCCCCTAATCTATTATGTGTGGCACACGATTATTTTCTTACAATGGCTGCTCCCCGGGGTAATGACATCATGGCTGTGTGGTTTTCTGTTCAGTCTTCACCATGTCTTACTGAACATCCCATTATTTGACCTGAGCTCCGGGTAGAGGTCCTGATCCTACCAGACAGGCGGTAGATCCCTGCAATGAGGACCTGGAGGTAGGAGGTCTAGTACAGACTCGTGTCTCCCCTTAAGCAGATTCCCAGTTCTGCACCCACATAACAATAAAATACAACAGCACCCAGAATACAATAACAGGTCATTGAGTAAATGACTCTAGAAAACACACATGTTACAGCCCTGTTTCTACATTATAGCAGCTTGTTACTGTTCACACTATACTTTCAGACTCCGACCCATATTACCATTTACTTATGCAGGAGGAGGCGACTACTTGAGGGCTGAAGGAGGTCCCTAAAGGAATACTGCCAGAAAAGTTGATATATTGGTGGAATTCATCAAACCCTCTATAGATTCTGGTGTAGAGAGATGTTATTGTGGTGCACATTTGGTGCAAGTCCCTTTCTGGTTTGCTATTTTATATTGTGTGAATATTATCGGCCTGGGAATGACAAATTCAACAATTTTCTGGAGTGAATTATAAAGGAAATCTACTCTATTTCCTAGCTGTAGTAGAGCTCCATTTTGGCGCAGCATCTTCATAAATCGCTTGGGCCCTGCGCCAGTGGGGCCCTTTATTAAGATTGGTGTATGATACGCCAGACTTAATAAATCTGCTCCATTGTTGCAGGGTTTGATGTAACTAACCATGACCTTTTTTTGGGTGTAATGGAGTCATGCTTCATCTCCGTTGGCCCCTGCACTGGAGACAATGTATCAGTTTAGCTCAGATCGTTTCATTATGTACAAGAAGGAAACTTTACTTTTTATGAGCTTTTAACTTTCCTTTCAAGTCAGTGAGCATGAGTAGAGAAAGGAAGAGAAGAATCCCATTGTTAAAGGAGTTCTCCACTTCTTCCTTAAGGTGACTGAGACAGAAGTGATGGAAAATGATTTATATTGGGGGGTGATGGCCGGGAGTGTATGTCGGGAAGGAAATTCTGAATATTTGGCTGATCCCACAGACGTCATTGAGGACCAGACCCCGAAGAAGTCAAGGAACCAACTTAACTATCACTGACAACTTCTCATCAGGGCCTAAGGGAAGGAGTGACCCCGAGTGACAGAGCTCCACTTTAAAGTCACTTCCGGGCACAACAAATTATAAAAGCCGACCCTGCGCCATCACTGATGTGTGGTAATGACTTCCTCGTAGACAACATGGCGGCCCTGAACTCTGGAAGTTCATGCAGAGATCATCTTCCCTCCATCAGATCCATTTATTTATGCTGGGTCTGGCGGAGGGCTCAGCGGGGACGCAGCTCGCAGCTGCCTGGAAGCAGATCTTGTTTATAAGGATAGAAATATGAAAGATGGGAATACGCTCTAAACAAACAAACAGCAAAAATCTCCGATCCGCAAAAGCAAACAGGCAGGATAGCTTTCATCTCGCTGAGCAAACACTCGCAGGTTCCTCAGCAGCTCCAGTAAGAGCGAGAACTTCATGAAGGAAAACTAAAAGTTGCCAGTGCAGGAGAAAACTTTACACAAACTTAAGTGCCCGGTGAACGCGGTGATGCTGGGGCCGGGGCCTTCTGGGATTTACTCCTAGTGGAAAAGTCAAGGATGAAAAAAATCTGCCGCGATCTAAGGCAATTCACTGACAACCTGCGGACTGTTGGGTCCTTTGCTACTGATTAGAGATGAGCAAATCAAAGCTGCAGAAGTGGAATTCGATCTGAATTTCAGGAAATATTCGATTCACATCGAATCCGAATTTCCTCACGCTTTGTCATTTGCATTTAGTTCAAAATGGCTGCTGTACATATTAGGACATGGGGCAAGGAACTCTGGGAACGCGGGATCACCCACCATGCCATGCATGCAGCCAATCAGCAGCCAGCCCTGTGATGTCACATCCCTTTAACCCCTTCGCGAGCGCACACGGCATGTTTGACCGCAGCATCCAAAATCTTAAATCCCCCCGATCGGATATAGAGCAGGGTGTTAGCTGTAACTGACACCTAACACCCTGCTCCATAACCGATGGGGAGTTTTAACACCATGGATGCCGCGGTCAAACACGACTGCGGCATCGAAGAGGTTCCGCCATTTTGACACCCACTTGCCCACCCTGGCTCTCTGCAGCCAATAAATAGCTGTTTTTGTTACGCGATTCGCCGCGATTTAATTCGGATTGAATAGAATTGTATCGTGAAATTCGGAGAAGTGGCTGAATCGAATTTTCAAATACGCTCATTTCTACTACTGATATTTGGACAGGATTCACACATGCAGCTTTTAGTGCATTCTTTTTAGTCCTACATACTTGGGCTTAAGACTAGATCAATGACGTGATTGCGGCTTATTTCCATTTATCGATATTACATCAGGCCGCGCTTTATTATGGTTAATGTCCACATGTGACATGCGTCACCAAGTTGGACAGGGAAGAAGTTTGCTGCCATAAATACTATTGCACAGGAGACCTTTATCTTCCAAGGGTAAGGTATCTTCCAGGGTATCTTAGAGGCCCCTAAATACTACAGTCAGTGTCCATCATTAAAACGTCTGCTAACTGGTGTGTGAACTACACGAAACATTGTAACTATCACTTAAGGGCTTATTCACATGCTGTAATCTTACATCCCATAATGACTGCAATGAATGAATAAGCCTCCCTTTGAGCAGCCCTATGAGAACCACCATTTATTGACTATCCTTACAACCCTCACATTTGCTCGCCGTGAGTGACGCTGTGGCTTGGTTTCTGCTCAGAAATCACTCAGGGAAGCGATTCTGACCTCTGAAATATCCCTCGATAAATCAGCGATTTCTACCCATGGAGTGGCATATTACTAATTGAGCAAGGCCATAATTCCTGTAATGTAGCGACGCGGCAGCATTGTCCCATTGTTTCCCGGTCAGTGAGATGACAACGTGCACAATATCGATACAAAGTGTAACAGTTTATTTATTACCGGGCGAGGAACGCGCCAAGACCAGCTGAGAAGCGATCTGTGCACTGACTACAGGTCCCAGCCTTAAGGCATGGGAAACACGGGGTTAAAAGGGGCATTTATAAAACTACTAACCTGTCCTTAGTATGGGTCATATGTGTCAGATCACCAATCTGCCATTCCAGGCATCCTCCAGCTATGTTATGCAGGCAATGGGGTGGAAGCAGAAGGCGCTGTCCAATGTATAGCGGCCATGTACTGCAACTCTGCGGGGTCCAGGTCCCTCTCCAATCTGATGTCCCATTGCGAAGATAGGATATCAGGATCAAAAGTGTTGCCCAAGCCAGAAAACACCTTTAATACATTATAGATTCATCAGGTATAGTTAAGTCCCTGCTCTGCAGCATTTTCATAGGGGGAAACTACAGCTATATTCATCCTGAGCTTGCTGGTTCATGAATAGAAAACTATAAAAGTGACATAGAAACAGCTAAAATGAGAAGAAAGAACAATCATCTAAAAGGAAATGTCAATGTATCTAATCCCATCATGTGTGATACTGTCTACTGAGCTGCTGTATCTAATCCCATCATCTGTGCTACTGTCTACTGAGCTGCCGTATCTAATCCCATCATGTGTGATACTGTCTACTGAGCTGCTGTATCTAATCCCATGTGTGGTACTGTCTACTGAGCTGCAGTATCTAATCTTGCCATGTGTGATACCATCTGCTGAGCTGCTGTATCTAATCCCATCATGTGTGATACTGTCTACTGAGCCGCTGTATCTAATCCCATCATCTGTGCTACTGTCTACTGAGCTGCCGTATCTAATCCCATCATGTGTGATACCATCTGCTGAGCTGCTGTATCTAATCCCATCATGTGTGATACTGTCTACTGAGCTGCTGTATCTAATCCCATCATGTGTGATACTGTCTACTGAGCTGCTGTATCTAATCCCATCATGCGTGATACTGTCTACTGAGCCGCTGTATCTAATCCCATCATGCGTGATACTGTCTACTGAGCTTCAGTATCTAATCTTGCCATGTGTGATACCATCTGCTGAGCTGCTGTATCTAATCCCATCATGTGTGATATTGTCTACTGAGCTGCTGTATCTAATCCCATGTGTGATACTGTCTACTGAGCTGCAGTATCTAATCCCATCATGCGTGATACTGTCTACTGAGCCGCTGTATCTAATCCCATCATGCGTGATACTGTCTACTGAGCTTCAGTATCTAATCTTGTCATGTGTGATACCATCTGCTGAGCTGCTGTATCTAATCCCATCATGTGTGATATTGTCTACTGAGCTGCTGTATCTAATCCCATGTGTGATACTGTCTACTGAGCTGCAGTATCTAATCTTGCCATGTGTGATACCATCTGCTGAGCTGCTGTATCTAATCCCATCATGTGTAATACTGTCTACTGAGCCGCTGTATCTAATCCCATCATCTGTGCTACTGTCTACTGAGCTGCCGTATCTAATCCCATCATGTGTGATACCATCTGCTGAGCTGCTGTATCTAATCCCATCATGTGTGATACTGTCTACTGAGCTGCTGTATCTAATCCCATCATGTGTGATACTGTCTACTGAGCTGCTGTATCTAATCCCATCATGCGTGATACTGTCTACTGAGCCGCTGTATCTAATCCCATCATGCGTGATACTGTCTACTGAGCTTCAGTATCTAATCTTGCCATGTGTGATACCATCTGCTGAGCTGCTGTATCTAATCCCATCATGTGTGATACTGTCTACTGAGCTGCTGTATCTAATCCCATCATGCGTGATACTGTCTACTGAGCTTCAGTATCTAATCTTGCCATGTGTGATACCATCTGCTGAGCTGCTGTATCTAATCCCATCATGCGTGATACCTTCTGCTGATATCCTGCTCCATTATAAACTGCAGGTGCTGAAGGTACGAGGGGTTAAAGCCAGTAGCTGGAGAACAATTTGGCTCCTGGAGGATAAAAATCATCAATTGGCTTCATATCAAATGGAAATAATATCCCAGGAACAAATTTCACTATTTCTTAAACCTATATAAACATAATAAAGGTAATAAAGTTTTAATATCAGAGAATTAATGTAACAATTAAATAACTTTTTTTTTTTTTATCCCTGAAGGGTTAACCCGCGCTGTGCATACAGAGGCAGAAGACACAAATGTCACTTTCTCAGCTGCATCGCCAGCATTTCTTCTGTTTATTTGGAAAGGGACGATAAGTCTTTAATTATTAAAAGAATCGCATTTAGCAGATGGTCAAAGAAAAGTACTTAAAAAAAAAAAAAAAGGGGAAAAAAAAAGTTGCCCAGAGGGTTATATAAACGAACACGAGAGAAAAAGCCGCCAGCTGGTGCGTGAAATCAATAATGGGAAAATGAGTTCTACTGTATCTTAGTTTTCATTGTCTGGACAGTCAGGACGGGAGAAGGGGCAGATAATCAAGCGGCGAGCCGAGCGGCTGAAAGGAATTACGTGCCTTTAATTACAGAACAGAACAACAACTGGTCGCCGTGAGGCTGGCGCTGGCGGATTTATAGAGGGGCCGACCTGATCAACAAGGGGACGTGAGAAGCTACACCTGTCTGACAACGATGGGTCTGGAAGAAGCAAATGGAAAGATAAAACACCACTGGGAGTAATGGAGCCCAAAAATCTGGGAGGAAAAGTAACATTCTGCAAGGAGGAGCCGCATTACACGAGGGGACTTGCTGTGCAGACTGGTAAAACCTCACACATTTGTTAAAGGTCTAAAACCTCAGATTTCGGCCACAGCATGGTGGATCTGCAATATTCACAGCCCCCCAAATAAATATAGGTTATGGCCACTTTTGTTGAGCGACTTTATTTCACAAGTCTGCATATTAAAAAGTCCCATTGAAATGAGAGAATGCAACCATCTTGTTATCACCTCCACAGCTCAGATCATCAGGCTGTTATAACCGGATATGGCAAACTGCGACAATGTCATTACAGCAAGAAGATCTGATCCTTACAGGATTCATACAGAAGTCAGAATTAGGAAAAATAACCCCATAAATGTTCAGAGCCTGCAAACCCTACATAGCAGAGAGCAGCAGACATCAGGTCTCCGGCGCAGGCAGGTGTCACAGTGTGTCAGTCTGTAATAGAGCCCATGAGAATGGCAGGACGCCCCACACAAAGAGCAGCACATGGATGAGCCAAGGGGAGAATGCTGTGGGAATGGAATTCAGCGTCCAAGGATGCGGCCATTGTTCAGTCAGCAATGTGGTCAATAACAAAAGATGCAAATGTGACAGGAGGAGGGAAAGGGTGCAGCATGTGGTGGTGTGGGATCGCTGCGAGAAGGGGACGGGTGCCCGGATACCGCTCTGATTACCCAGAAAACACTGCATAGGAAGCGCAACGTTCTGCTCAATTTGTAAAACTTCTGTAAAAATGTTACAAAGTATCAACATCCAAAATGTATCATCTGTTTACAGGACCCTTTACACTAGGGCATGGTAAAAGATACATTGGAGGAGTAAAAGGGTGGAATGTGTTTGGAACCGGCCCACTCATAAGTCTGAGGTTTCCCTCTGAGGCTCTTCACTAGCTCCCCAAGACTCAAGGCACTGTATAAACAAATTATTCTGGGGTACCACAGCCATGGGATAATTTAGCAACTATAAATACATTATGGGGGATTGTTTAAAGGAACCTCCTAGATACACTATTGGGTTGGATCCTTAGCTGTTATCTTGGTACCTGGTCCAGTGACTGCAGCAAGGCTCTGATTTTGTCGGGCCATACCACACATGCCAGTCACATGGCCAACGGTGCCGACTTCCAGATATTGATGCTGCTTCAATTGTGCTTTCAGAAAGACTAAAACCCACAATTCCTGGCACTGCGACAGTTAATGTCCAAGTGTAAAATGATAACAATAAGATGAGCAAAAACAGAGGTGCAGAATGGAAGCCGCGCAGCAATGGAGCAATTAGACGTCGTCCAGAGATAACATCAGTAATCAGAAGGATATTTGACCAAGGATATTGTGCACTGCCGCCGCCACCTCCCCGACCCGTCACAGCAAATAACAGGCGAGATGTTGCAGATACATCAGGGGGGTTCCGTTTTTTCATTACAAGTTTATGCAAGTTTTTGGCTACAATTTATCATATTCATTTTCTGTTATGTTCACTACAGCTGTTTTGCAACAAACGGCTGTCTCCATTCACACAGGGAAGTTGTGTACAGCGCGTTTCGGAGCCCTCACCATCTGTATTGTCTTCTCTACCCCAATGGTTATACAGCATGATTCCCCATATCTGACAGCAGATGCAGCGAGGTCACCAGCAGTACAGTGAAATCTCCATTTTATATAAGCGACACGTTTCCAGGTTGCACTCATCGTCTTCCTGGGAATCCATACAGCAAATCAGGATCATGTGAATTGTTTCCATACTATCAGGGAAAAACCCAAACAAATGGAGGAAGATGTGAACAGTGGCCCTCACTGACAGTGACCAGGGGAAGAAAAAGGTTTAAAGGGGTTGTCTAGGACTAGGATAGGTCATCACTTAAAGACTGGCAGGGGTCAGATATCCGGGCCCCTGGCCGATCAGCTGTTTGGTAATCAAATAGTAAGTCCCAGAATACAAGTATTATGAGGTCCACACACTTTAGGTTGATATTAGTCCCAGGAAACCCAAATTACTACTAGTGAGGGTCTGTGTAATGACAAAACTTACCACCATACTTGTAGCCTATACCTGTCCTCAATTTCTTGAACGAATACCCATTCCTCACTTGGAGCCGTAACGCTAACAGGTGCCAGACTATGTATGAGACCTGAGTCCAGAACTTTCTACTTGTTAAAAATCCCTTCTAGGAAGAAGCTGTCACCTCTCCCATCCTACTGGAGGAGGTCGGTCATTTCCAATTGACATCCCCTCCCCTCCTCACTGTTGCCTTTACTTGTCCGGGACGAGTCCCCATATATATATATATATATATCCAGTAGAGAAATCAAGACACCATGGTGAGATCTGTGGGACTTGTACTAGTTGAACAATCTAGCTCCACGTGTATGGGAAACTTAGATTTTCTATTTGGAGACCTGTGATTTTAGATTTTGGGATCATCTCTAGTTGCAACACACCATGGATTTACTTCCTTCTTACTCTACCTGTTTGTAGTCTTGGAGGGTGATCATTGGATTACCAGATTATAAAACAATGGAAAATGAATGGATGGTGGGAGAGGGAAGGAATGATCCAATGATTATATATGATGTGGCCATTCATCCGAAGGGACGGTGTTATTAACCCTTTCCATGGTAAACCATGAATAAGTTCCTCCGAAAGTGTGGCACAGAAATAAAACTCTGCATCTAATAAGAAACATTCTAAAACTGCTTAATAAGGGTCAACAAGATCCAGCCCTCGCGGTTCCCGCCGTGTTCATCCCGCCTAGACCAATCTGACATGACAATAGGCGCTCCCTGGTTTCCCACTGTAGTGAGCGCTCCCCTCCGTACACGAGCCTTCTCGGAGCGGCGCGCGCACAGCAAGGTCAGACGTTTTTAACATTCCAGGATTAATGCTGAGCGCTGCAGCGTGTTTAGACAAGGTCACGACCCCAGGCATCCATTTAATCAAATTTCTCTGCCGCGCGTCCCAATGGAATCATCACGTCCAGAAATTCTCTCAATGAAAGAAAATGGGAAAGGAGAAGACGAGAGAAAAGGTAAAGGAACAGAATCGACGCTCTTCACTTCTCCTGTGTTTACATGCTATTAAGTAATGATTTCACTCCTCGACCCCCACTGGTCATCGATGGTCAAGTCACCTCCACGGAGGCGGCAGAAAATAGCTTACTTGGCTCGACGAGATACAGTCATCCATCGTACAAGTCGCATTTAGCTGGAAGACTTTGAGAGAGTCTTGAAGGACACGGTGAGGCCAGCGCTAATGATTTCACTAATTACACAGAATCTGATTCTTCACGTGTTTCGTTGTCGCTGCCGCGCCTCGGGTCTCATGCATGTCCCACTAGCCAAGGTCTGACGTTCGCCCCATTAACATTACGAGTGGGTGTAGGGGATGACTCCTTGCAAGTCATTACAGCATATAAAAAGCAAAACTGATATCAGGGGGATCAAAATGAAAACCGACCAAAGAAACAATCAGTGAAAGAAGAAAACATCAGATCCAAGAACCAATCCCAGCTCACAACACTCTGGAGGTCAAATGTCAAATGGCACAAAGTTACAGAATTCTACACTCCTATACTATGTCAAAATTCATGAATAATAATCTGAGTGTTATCAGTTAGGGGGGTGTCCCTGTCCAATCAGTGCTGGCAATATAAGAATATACAAGGACACACCCTATTGGCAAGAAGAATGATAACACCCTGTTGTCACTTTATTCATAAATTTCTAAACGGAATAACAGAGGAACAGAAAAACACAAAATTATATGAAAAGATGCTCCAGAATTGCTATTTTCTAGAGGATTTACTAAAACAGACATTTCAATTTATTCAGCGCTCTAAAACCCCTAATTTTTTTCTTACAGCTATCCATAGTAAAAATTCTAGCCCCCTGCAGTCACCACTAGGGGGAACTCAGGAGCCTATTGCATATTTTATTTTTGAGTATACACAAATTGTAGTGAGCTCCCCCTAGTGGTGACTGTATAATCTGTATGTAGTGAGCTCCCTCTAGTGGTGACTGTATAATCTGTATGTAGTGAGCTCCCTCTAGTGGTGACTGTATAATCTGTATGTAGTGAGCTCCCTCTAGTGGTGACTGTATAATCTGTATGTAGTGAGCTCCTCCTAGTGGTGACTGTATAATCTGTATGTAGTGAGCTCCCTCTAGTGGTGACTGTATAATCTGTATGTAGTGAGCTCCTCCTAGTGGTGACTGTATAATCTGTATGTAGTGAGCTCCCTCTAGTGGTGACTGTATAATCTGTATGTAGTGTGCTCCTCCTAGTGGTGACTGTATAATCTGTATGTAGTGAGCTCCTCCTAGTGGTGACTGTATAATCTGTATGTAGTGAGCTCCCCCTAGTGGTGACTGTATAATCTGTATGTAGTGAGCTCCCCCTAGTGGTGGCTGTATAATCTGTATGTAGTGAGCTCCCTCTAGTGGTGATTGTATAATCTGTATGTAGTGAGCTCCCCCTAGTGGTGACTGTATAATCTGTATGTAGTGAGCTCCCTCTAGTGGTGACTGTATAATCTGTATGTAGTGAGCTCCTCCTAGTGGTGACTGTATAATCTGTATGTAGTGAGCTCCCTCTAGTGGTGACTGTATAATCTGTATGTAGTGAGCTCCTCCTAGTGGTGACTGTATAATCTGTATGTAGTGAGCTCCCTCTAGTGGTGACTGTATAATCTGTATGTAGTGTGCTCCTCCTAGTGGTGACTGTATAATCTGTATGTAGTGAGCTCCCCCTAGTGGTGACTGTATAATCTGTATGTAGTGAGCTCCCCCTAGTGGTGACTGTATAATCTGTATGTAGTGAGCTCCCCCTAGTGGTGGCTGTATAATCTGTATGTAGTGAGCTCCCTCTAGTGGTGATTGTATAATCTGTATGTAGTGAGCTCCCCCTAGTGGTGACTGTATAATCTGTATGTAGTGAGCTCCCTCTAGTGGTGACTGTATAATCTGTATATAGTGAGCTCCCTCTAGTGGTGACTGTATAATCTCTATGTAATGAGCTCCCTCTAGTGGTGACTGTATAATCTGTATGTAGTGAGCTCCTCCTAGTGGTGACTGTATAATCTGTATGTAGTGAGCTCCTCCTAGTGGTGACTGTATAATCTGTATGTAGTGAGCTCCCCCTAGTGGTGACTGTATAATCTGTATGTAGTGAGCTCCCTCTAGTGGTGGCTGTATAATATGTATGTAGTGAGCTCCCTCTAGTGGTGACTGTATAATCTGTATGTAGTGAGCTCCTCCTAGTGGTGACTGTATAATCTGTATGTAGTGAGCTCCTCCTAGTGGTGACTGTATAATCTGTATGTAGTGAGCTCCCCCTAGTGGTGACTGTATAATCTGTATGTAGTGAGCTCCCTCTAGTGGTGGCTGTATAATATGTATGTAGTGAGCTCCCTCTAGTGGTGACTGTATAATCTGTATATAGTGAGCTCCCTCTAGTGGTGACTGTATAATCTCTATGTAATGAGCTCCCTCTAGTGGTGACTGTATAATCTGTATGTAGTGAGCTCCCTCTAGTGATGACTGTATAATCTGTATGTAGTGAGCTCCTCCTAGTGGTGACTGTATAATCTGTATGTAGTGAGCGCCTCCTAGTGGTGACTGTATAATCTGTATGTAGTGAGCTCCTCCTAGTAGTGACTGTATAATCTGTATGTAGTGATCTCCCCCTAGTGGTGACTGTATAATCTGTATGTAGTGATCTCCCCCTAGTGGTGACTGTATAATCTGTATGTAGTGAGCTCCTAGTGGTGACTGTATAATCTGTATGTAGTGAGCTCCCTCTAGTGGTGACTGTATAATCTGTATGTAGTGAGTTCCCTCTAGTGATGACTGTATAATCTGTATGTAGTGAGCTCCCTCTAGTGGTGACTGTATAATCTGTATGTAGTGAGTTCCCTCTAGTGATGGCTGTATATATACTGTATGTAGTGAGCTCCCCCTAGTGGTGACTGTATAATCTGTATGTAGTGAGTTCCCTCTAGTGATGGCTGTATATATACTGTATGTAGTGAGCTCCCCCTAGTGGTGGCTGTATAATCTGTATGTAGTGAGCTCCCCCTAGTGGTGGCTGTATAATCTGTATGTAGTGAACTCTCCTAATGTTTTTTTGCAGACAGACATAAATATTATCCTGTAACTTTCTAGTTGTGTAACGGAAAGCAGAGGATATGGTGCTCTGTATGAGAAAAAGGGAGTGCTTTCTGCTATGTATACAATATACAGGTGAGGTATATACCTATTTACTGCCGTGTTTTGGCTTACTTACTAATACCTCTTTATATTCACAGCATCATGGAGAATAAGCGCCATCGCCCTAACAATTCAATCTCCATAAGTGATTCAATATGGACCTGGCACGATAGGTTTGGATGTCTGCTGTACGTTGTCACTTGCGCTACTGAAATACGACGCGGTTACAGAACTGTGCAGCCAACTTCAATTAACCCCTGCAGGCTCCGGTAACAGATGCGATAAAGCTGCTTCACTGCTACATTGTTCTAGCCTTCTATGCCATTAGCGCCTGCAGAAACCACTTCATTGACGGCAGAAGTTGCTTAACATTTGCTGAGCCGTCCCCCATAAGTCTCATCTTGAATGCAGAACCTGCGCGGGTCAAAGTGCGGCAGAAAAGCAGCCGGGTAATAAAGAATGAGTTTGCCGCGGCGTAATAGCTCAATCAGTCAGAGTAATAGAGATGGATAAATTTGTAACCTGTTCACCCGACTCTTCCTAATTGCTCTCCTGAAAAGCTCGCAGCGGAGCCGGGGCCAGGCGAAAAGTTTAGATCTAATTGCGGTTCAGAAATTAGAGGTGAATGAGTAAAAAGTATAATCTGCCGACACCACGATCCTAGGCGGAGAGAGGCGTCCGCGCCATGAGAAGCCATGACCGCGGAAACGCACGGGTAAAATATCGACAACAGCCCGAGGACTCTACATTTCTCATTGCTGCCTGCGCTTTGCTTTTCTGCCGACGTCTGCAGTTCCCGCCTGTCACTCTGTAACCGGTTCTGGCACTCGGTTCCAAAATACAAAAAGTACAAGATATTTAATGATACGTCTGATGATGAAAAAAGGGAGACTTGGATTGATATTCGGCGTCTTCCATGGCGCCATTTATTAACTCTTTTTACTACTTTGCCAGAAAAGTGTCTGCGGAGCATTCCAAGGTGGATGCTACATGGAGGGGTTAAAAGCTTCCATTTTTTGTTTTGCCCTCCTAAAATGCATAACCTTTTTAGTTTTCTGTTCACAGACTTCTATAAGGGATTATTTTCTGTGGGACAATTTTTACTTCATGGCGGTTACCACTTAATATTCCGTAAAATGTTTCGGGAAGGTGGAAAAATTCTCAATGGGGTGGAATTAGAAAAAAAAAATACACATTTGCACTATTTTCTTATGAGTTTTGTTTTTATACCAGCTTTTATGTTCGGCTCCATTCAGATCACGTTTTTTGCATCCATTTCACTTAACAGGTGCAAAAAACACACAAACAGATGGCCATTCATTTACATAGAGACCAATGCTTAACCACTTCCGGACCACAGGTTATAGCCCCACCCTCGACCACACCATACAAAATAAAAATTACCGTAATGGAGAGGAAAAACTATTTTATAAAGTTTTTTAGCAGCACTTTGTGTTATTAAATAAAAAAAAAAATGAAAAGTAAAAACCAGACACGTTTTCCCTCCTTTTGTTTATATTTTCCCGGATATAAAAAAAAATGAAAACACCTGCAAAAAGAAAAGCAACAATAAAATAAAGCCCTATGTGTCAGCGAAAAAAGACGCAGAAATTAGTTAAATAACGCAAATGATAAAAATGTTACAGCACTCAAAACCGCACATACAAAAAAAAACCAAAATGTGTCTGGTCCTGGACCAGAAATTGGCCCAGTAATGAAGTGGTTAAAAAATAAATTAAAAAACGGATCAGTTCATTTATTTATTTTTTATTTAATTTTGCTCTTAATGTATCAGATCAACGAAACGGATGTAAAAAAAACAGGATCTGAATGGAGCCTTAGCTATGTGGTAAGACTGCGGCAATACCAAATGTATATTATTTTGCAAAGTTTTAACCCCAACCCCCAAAGAAAAATCGAGAACTTTGAAAAATAAAATTTCTCGAGAGTCGCCAAAATTCTAACACCCAAAAGTTTATCATATTTCCGTGTATCTTTTTTTTTTTGTAGTTGTACTTCTTATTTATGCCATTTTGGGGATTGTCTGAGGTCACTTTTTACAAAATTTTTTGAGGGGGGGCAAAACAGTGGCAAAAAATTTTTTTTCTCCGATAAATGTTTTTATATGTTTATAGTTCAGGCATTTTTAGAGGTGGGGATACCTGGTGTGTTGCTGTTTATGTTTATTTGGCATCTAGAGATGATTTGAAATGTTTTTTTTTTTTTTTTTATATATATATTTTTTTTTTAATTATTATTTATTTATTTATTTAGACGTTACCCCCCCTCCCCCCCCAAATACCCCACCATGAGAACCTGAACCATATACTGCAATAGTGAAGACAGGCCTGGAAGCCTTCAATGTTCCACCAGCTGTTATGGGGACAGATTGTCACCCCCTCAGGTCTCGTTCCAGGGTACAGTGATCGCCTTCAACATGGCGGTGCCCGGGTAATAACCTATCAATGCCCGCAATCAGAGAAAAGACCATTTGTAGACTTTGCCATGATGTCGCTGCGATGTGATACAGCCATGTTTAAAGTGCCAATATCCGCCTGGGCAAGGAACTAAAAGTAGGTTCTTCTTGGCATGATGTTGATCCAGTGGATGGCGCTGCCCTGGCTCTGGGCACGTCACACCCTCAGCCTTGGTATTTGTTGTAGCAGAGCGGTCCATGTCACAGTAACTCTGCCTCTCCTAAATGCAACCCTACCCCACCTGGTTTGACATGGAAACAGGGGGTGGTGCCCAATACTAACAGTCACAGTAGGCAGCATAAACACCAGAGCTTAAACACAGCGCCACCTACTGGATCCAGGCCAAGGAGAACCTACACAAGCAAGTGCAGACCAATGAGAATCAAGGATTTAATCTGATTGGACGTTACGGACTGACTAAGTGCTACGGCTGCTCACGTCTATTGGAATCAACGTGAAAAGAAGAAAAATCTTGTGTCTTGAACTGTGTAGCAACAGTTTCACATCTTCTCCAGATTTCTGAATGCAGCCTGCAGTGTAAAGGATGGAGGTTTTACCATAACCATATCCAAACATATGCAGATAGTACTAGGGTCACTGAGGCAGATTTATTAAGGCCTCATGCCCACATTCATCATTAATTGATGAAGCGGTCCGTTTCATTGGTCTTTCCCAACTCTGGGTACCTCAGACTGGAAAAACAGATCAAAATAGGACGTCCTACCATGTAACAGACATGTGAATGTGCCCATTGACTTCTATTGTTCTAAAAACGGATGTATGATGGATGTTAAAAAAAATCTCCGTCGCATGTCCATTTTTCGCTGTAGTGTGCATGTGACATTATACTAGGGCTGGATAATTATGACCTAAATCACAATTAATTGGGTATTTAACCTCGATTACGATGAATAGCGATTACTTAGGTCACACCCCATACAGTATGAGTATGTGTAGGCCAAAGCGTGCAAGATTCGTTTTGTGAGGTTCGCTGGTGTTTTCTTTCAGACCAAACACAGCCGAACCGGACTGGCTATTATCCTGTGGGGGTCTCTTCAGACCTCCAAGAAGTATAATAATAGTTCCGATTAGGATGTCTTCGGTCCAAAATAAAATACTACAGTTAGAACCTCGCAAATATTGTAATAACCGAACCGAAATAACCAGCATGAAAAAAATCCAGTTTGGTTACCGTAGTTAATGTTCCTTTTGGGTTATTTTTCGAATAATTGTCCAGCCCTACCTTATATGGTCTAATATTTACACACAGCAGAAATTTATCAGGCAAAATGAACCAGAATTCTGGCATAATATGAAGCAAAAAACAGCATCAGGCACTGTGATAAATCTGGTGTAGTAGAAGATCTATTAGCCTAACTATAAACTTATACCAGACAGCATAAAGATGAACAAGATCTATCAGAGTGGCTCATACTCAATAGTAAGAGTTTGCCACATTTTTGTGAAGGTTATAGGCCCTTTCCTGCTAAGCCAAACCCCTTTGACATGGAAGATGCAAAACGTGTCTCAAACACAATGTGAATGTAGAGTACGGCTTTAAAAGTAAGACAGACTTCTGGTGCACTGAGTTTAGCAAATCTTCTCCTGGTCCTAAACCTTCAGTACAATAGTATGTAAGTACAGGCCAGATGATACATTGTATCCACATAGTGAATGTATCCACAACAACCAGAGTCATAACAGGTCATGTAACCCCTAGAATAACCTGAGGCATAAACACACTGTGCCGAGTCTGCTCTACGATAAACCCAGAGGAGCCAGAGTCATGAAAGAGTTAATCAGAAGTGAAAGCAAAATTACTAATGAAGAAAGTGCCGAGGAGGCAGAAACATCCCGATATGTAAAGATGAAGGAGAGAGCGCTCCTGTCACCGGTCACATCCATCACATGACAAGAGACCGCCGCCCCGGGGAATCAATAAAAATCATTATATATATTGTTATACTCTGGCCGCTACCTCATCGATAATGTCACATGAGATATAAAACTGTGGAATCGCAATATCACGTATAAACGCCGCCATGACATGATCCGAGCAGGCAAATATTTACATCAATCCAGAAATCTGATAATCCAGAAAGTCTGATATAATCCAACACTTGTGTCCAGACCAGAAGACCGAGAAAACTGCAAGGAAATCACACAAGGCAGATTAAGATTTATGTGATGAATTAGCTGAATCAATTCCTATAAGTAACCAATACATAGACATATCCATAATATCCTCCATATAGACCATGAACACACAGGTGCTTATATATCCAGATACATCAGGGTCTCCCAATACTTCAGTTTACACATCGCTCTGTCTGTGCATTTCTACATTTCCTTTTAACTCAGGACCATTGCCTAATAATAGAAGAAATAACACAGACAAAACAGAGCGGAGCGTGCAGCGGGGATTTCAGAATATTACTTCATGCAAGCGACTATTGCACAGAACTGCCTGTTAGCATCTCAGTTTACAACACCGAGACATGAGACACAATCTACCGGCATGTAAAGAGAACTACAACTACATGAGCACTGTATGTATGTACACAGTGACTGCACCAGCAGAAAGGGTGCGCTCTGGGTTAATACACGATAGGAGTAAGTGTACACGTGACTGCACCAGCAGAATAGTGAGCGAAGCTCTGGAGTATAATACAGGATGTAACTCAGGATCAGTACAGGATAAGTAATGTAATGTATGTAAACAGTGACTGCACCAGCAGAATAGTGAGCGCAGCTCTGGAGTATAATACAGGATGTAACTCAGGATCAGTACAGGATAAGTAATGTAATGTATGTACACAGGGACTGTACCAGCAGAATAGTGAGTGCAGCTCTGGAGTATAATACAGGATGTAACCAGGATCAGTACAGGATAAGTAATGTAATGTATGTACACAGTGACTGCACCAGCAGAATAGTGAGTGCAGCTCTGGAGTATAATACAGGATAAGTAATGTAATGTATGTACACAGTGACTGCACCAGCAGAATAGTGAGTGCAGCTCTGGAGTATAATACAGGATGTAACTCAGGATCAGTACAGGATAAGTAATGTAATGTATGTACACAGGGACTGCACCAGCAGAATAGTGAGCGCAGCTCTGGAGTATAATACAGGATGTAACGTAATGTATGTACACAGTGACTGCACCAGCAGAATAGTGAGTGCAGCTCTGGAGTATAATACAGGATGTAACTCAGGATCAGTACAGGATAAGTAATGTAATGTATGTACACAGTGACTGTACCAGCAGAATAGTGAGTGCAGCTCTGGAGTATAGTACAGGATAAGTAATGTAATGTATGTACACAGTGACTGCACCAGCAGAATAGTGAGCGCAGCTCTGCAGTATAATACAGGATGTAACTCAGGATCAGTACAGGATAAGTAATGTAATGTATGTACACAGTGACTGCACCAGCAGAATAGTGAGCGCAGCTCTGGAGTATAATACAGGATGTAACTCAGGATTAGTACAGAATAAGTAATGTAATGTATGTACACAGTGACTGTACCAGCAGAATAGTGAGTGCAGCTCTGGAGTATAATACAGGATGTAACTCAGGATCAGTACAGGATAAGTAATGTAATGTATGTACACAGTGACTGCACAAGCAGAATAGTGAGCGCAGCTCTGGAGTATAATACAGGATGTAACTCAGGATCAGTACAGAATAAGTAATGTAATGTATGTACACAGTGACTGTACCAGCAGAATAGTGAGTGCAGCTCTGGAGTATAATACAGAATAAGTAATGTAATGTATGTACACAGTGACTGCACCAGCAGAATAGTGAGTACAGCTCTGGAGTATAATACAGGATGTAACTCAGGATCAGTACAGGATAAGTAATGTAATGTATGTACACAGTGACTGTACCAGCAGAATAGTGAGTGCAGCTCTGGAGTATAATACAGGATGTAACTCAGGATCAGTACAGGATCAGTAATGTAATATATGTACACAGTGACTGCACCAGCAGAATAGTGAGCGCAGCTCTGGAGTATAATACAGGATGTAACTCAGGATCAGTACAGGATAAGTAATGTAATGTATGTACACAGTGACTGCACCAGCAGAATAGTGAGCGCAGCTCTGGAGTATAATACAGGATGTAACTCAGGATCAGTACAGGATAAGTAATGTAATGTATGTACACAGTGACTGTACCAGCAGAATAGTGAGTGCAGCTCTGGAGTATAATACAGGATGTAACTCAGGATCAGTACAGGATAAGTAATGTAATGTATGTACACAGTGACTGCACCAGCAGAATAGTGAGCGCAGCTCTGGAGGGTTTATAGAATACAGGATAAGTAATGTAATGTATGTACACAGTGACTGCACCAGCAGAATAGTGAGTGCAGCTCTGGAGTATAAGTACAGGATAAGTAATGTAATGTATGTACAAAGTGACTGCACCAGCAGAATAGTGAGCGCAGCTCTGGAGTATAATACAGGATGTAACTCAGGATCAGTACAGGATAAGTAATGTAATGTATGTACACAGTGACTGCACCAGCAGAATAGTGAGCGCAGCTCTGGAGTATAATGCAGGATAAGTAATGTAATGTATGTACACAGTGACTGCACCAGCAGAATAGTGAGTGCAGCTCTGGAGTATAATACAGGATAAGTAATGTAATGTATGTACACAGTGACTGCACCAGCAGAATAGTGAGCGCAGCTCTGGAGTATAATACAGGATATAACTCAGGATCAGTACAGGATAAGTAATGTAATGTATGTACACAGTGACTGCACCAGCAGAATAGTGAGCGCAGCTCTGGAGTATAATACAGGATGTAACTCAGGATCAGTACAGGATAAGTAATGTATGTACACAGTGACTGTACCAGCAGAATAGTGAGTGCAGCTCTGTAATATTTGGAAATTTGCAGACTTTTTTGTCATACGCCTGCTATGGCAGGTCACTTCTCCTGAGTGTTGAGAGGAACCAGGAGTAAAGACTGACAGGGACCCAGGACTGTTGAGGCATCAACAAAGTAAATAGGACTTATTCCAGCTCATACCCCTCTGATAATTTTCTGATCATTTTTCTGACCTGACCACTCCTTTAAATACCATTACCATAAGTTTGGATGAGCCATTTCCTTTATGATTCTGCAGAACATTCACTGCCATCACCTGAGCCCCAAGAACAAGGAGGAATATAGAAAGCAGAATACTTCTCTCCGGCACGTGTCCGGATCCAAATTCCTCCTGATGGACCCCGAGTGACTTCCTCAGTGAATAAATGGATTTAGATTATTAAATATATGATTTCTAGTCGCAGTGCTGGGGCCGGACGCTCGCCTCCATCCCCCATAACATCTATTTTGGGCAGAGTCTATCTCCCTTTGTCATTACCAAGTCCCCTGTGGATGAATTGTATATTCAGGAGCTTTCAATGGTTTCATATTCTGAATTTCTATTGCCCCACAGCACATGAGCGGAGAGATATACATAGAAATCCATGTAGATGCATGTGACTCCCCAGCAGCGGAGTCCTGCGCCCTGAAAGAAGCAACACAGATAGAAAAGATTCCAAGAAATCGCCACAAAATGGTAAAATCTGACGCTCACTTCCAGGCAGTTAAAGTCTCCTTATGTTAATGCCTGATTATTACTATGTCACAATTGTGTGCAGAAATATTTATAGGGGTCTGAGCTGACAGAGCTCCAAATCCTCCTACAGTCCAAGGAACAATATTTTAAATCAAGCTTTTATGATACAGATATTTAAGAATTTGGATCATTTATTAAAAAACTTTTCCATGACACTATATTTTTAAAAATATTTCACTCTGGCCACTAAGCCTAATAATAGCCTGACATTTGCAAGTTCAAGAAAGGTTTTCTTTGCAGCAGTCACCTCATTAACATGACAGATAGAATTACGAAAGAGGTTAACACCTCTATAGATAACACCACTGAGCCATCATTACATCCAATACTCCTCCCACTCCCTGCTCAGACCATGTCTAGAAAGATCTCAATCTGTTAGCTCCAGTTTATTGCTGCCTATAGCCATGCTTACGGTGTAAAGAGTATCACTAAATGCTGTTTAGAGCAAAGGAGAATCTCAGGCAAAATGGCCGCCCCATAATCATGTACAGAAAATAGAATATAAAAAATAAAAAACTACAATCAGAAAAATGAAAAAAATAAAATATATTAAACAACTGGTGACGCATTCCTTATAAGCACAGTTTGGCAAAATAAGTAGTTCAGATTATGTACATGAGAAGTAACTCAATTTATGGCCAATATACAGCATTTATTCCACAGTTTTCCCAATCTGCAGGCTCTAGCTGTAGTTTGCGGTTCTCTCTGAGCTGGTGGCGGGAGACTAGCTGTCATTCACTGCACACAGTAAGTAGAGGAGAATCTGCTCTATAACAGTCTCTCACTCAGAAACAGCTACAGGACCATGCAGGATATTTAGAGAGAGAAGTCATGACCTGTGCCAATGTGAAGATAGTACTTTGGTTGTGATAGAAAGCTCTTGTTTAACTCCAGCATCAGGCTATGCCTGTGTTTCGTCTGCCATCTCCTGCACTTTCTGCTCACTCCTTTCCCTTCCCTTTCTGTGCTATTTGTTTATGGGAAGATAATTAAAAAGATACTGCCCACTTGGGGAGCTCAGGAGCATACCGAATATAGTGTTAGTCTCTCTCTATATATGTATATATATGTATATATACACACACACACACACACACACACACACACACACACTAGACACTCTTGAGCTCACCCTAGTGGTGGCTGCAGGTGAAGAGATTATTATCCTGGTACTTTAGGTATATATAAAGGGTTTGGAGTTCTCCATCACGAAATCTGAGCTTTGAGCACTATAGAGATAGAATATGGAAATAACCAAAATAGAATTTGGACCAAAACTGGAATCTCCATTGAAATTGAAGGGAAACCATTTGCAAAGCCTGCAGCCAGGGGAGGGCTGTCATGTGGTCATTCCCACCCCAGTTTACATCTTGACACCCCACTGTTCTGGGTAAACTTGATGGCCATTTCACTCTCCATGTGCAGTGTCTATATATACTTGTATAAGTGGGGGGCTGAGAAAGACGGGGGAAGCAGTATATGACTGATTGTGGCTGCTGTGACAGTGAGAAGAGCAGCTCTGGAGCACAAACTACAGCAATGTAACAACGATGTAACAACTATGTTGCAGAATAAAGCCACAGCATTGAACGCCCATCTGATAACCCAGAGATTAGGACCCACTGAAGGTGATCCAAGCGGAGAGCGGCTTCTCTGCAGTGAAGATATAGTAAAAGTAGAAAAGTATCTGCAGGTTTTCCTCGGGTTCTTCGGGGGACTTGCATACTTCTGTTTTTTTCTCTTTCATCCAAATATATTTTTAGCCACAGAACATCAATTACGTTTTTTCTTCTCCTTCGCCGGCGCTGTAAACTTCTCTGATCCATGTATGATTTTAAGTCAATTTAATGTTGTGTAAGAAGTGCTGATACAATAAAATTCTCCAGCGAGTGACAGAAAACGTGGCTGACAACCTGCGCATTATGCAATTACGAGCGGCGCTTTATTACTGTTATTAATTTATTAGAATAATTGCGCTTTTTTTTTTTTTTTTTTGTCTCCTCAATGTCAGAATGTGATTATAAAGGACTTGTCATTATGAAGTTAACCTCCAAACATCTCTGACCCCAGGGGAGGAAGCGCGGATCTCTCCATCCAAAATAAGCTGTCACTTGCAGGAGAGCATCGTGATGACTACATTATCTCGTAATTAAATGTCTCCAGAAACTTCTGGCGTGATTGACAGGCGTCGGGGCCCACGGTTGACCACAGGGCAAGTCTCTTTATTTTGATTTTAAGAGAGAATAATTTCCCGGCATTGTGCGCAGAAGACAAGACATCAAGAAAATAATACAAGATTACAGAACAATCCAAATGTGTAACTTGGAAGACAATCCCCCCTCCCCCCGACGCATTTTGTGTTTTGTTACGTTACCGTCTTTGTGTCCCTATGACAAGAATGATTGATTAAGGAGATTGTAACAGCTTCTTGTCATTAGAAGTGAAATGTTCCTGTCTGCCCCCCTGTGAATCGCGGGACTTATTAGCGGAGTGAACAAAGTAAAGTTTATTTTGGCAAAAGAAAGTTTGGTTGATTTTTGTTTGTTGGAAGAAGATCAAAGAAAACTGAGAAGATGAAGAAGAAGAATGAGGTCATAGGCCCGAGACTGGCCAGAGCTGCACGACCATAGCAATGTACTGAGAGCTGCAGCACACACAAACATTACAGAATTATAGCTGGTGTAATAAAGAATCTCATGAAATCTCAGGCATCAGTCACATGGGGAAAAGCTGTAGTCAATGTGCACATACGTGACCTATTCTATACTGTATACTTTCTGTATTATACTCCAGAGCTGAACTCACTATTCTGCAGGTACAGTCACTGTGTACATACATTACATTACTTATCCTGTACTGATCCTGAGTTACATCCTGTATTATACTCCAGAGCTGCACTCACTATTCTGCAGGTGCAGTCACTGTGTACATACATTACATTACTTATCCTGTACTGATCCTGAGTTACATCCTGTATTATACTCCAGAGCTGCACTCACTATTCTGCTGGTGCAGTCACTGTGTACATACATTACATTACTTATCCTGTACTGATCCTGAGTTACATCCTGTATTATACTCCAGAGCTGCACTCACTATTCTGCTGGTACAGTCACTGTGTACATACATTACATTACCTATCCTGTACTGGTCCTGAGTTACATCCTGTATTATACTCCAGAGCTGCACTCACTATTCTGCTGGTACAGTCACTGTGTACATACATTACATTACTTATCCTGTACTGATCCTGAGTTATATCCTGTATTATACTCCAGAGCTGCGCTCACTATTCTGCTGGTGCAGTCACTGTGTACATACATTACATTACTTATCCTGTACTGATCCTGAGTTATATCCTGTATTATACTCCAGAGCTGCGCTCACTATTCTGCTGGTACAGTCACTGTGTACATACATTACATTACTTATCCTGTATGATCCTGAGTTACATCCTGTATTATACTCCAGAGCTGCACTCACTATTCTGCTGGTGCAGTCACTGTGTACATACATTACATTACTTATCCTGTATGGTTCTGTATTATACTCCAGAGCTGCACTCACTATTCTGCTGGTACAGTCACTGTGTACATACATTACATTACTTATCCTGTACTGATCCTGAGTTACATCCTGTATTATACTCCAGAGCTGCTGGAGAAAATTAATTATTATATTATCCGGCTGCACTCACTATTCTGCTGGTGCAGTCACTGTGTACATACATTACATTACTTATCCTGTACTGATCCTGAGTTACATCCTGTATTATACTCCAGAGCTGCGCTCACTATTCTGCTGGTGCGGTCACTGTGTACATACATTACATTACTTATCCTGTATATACTCCAGGCTGCCCTCACTTTTCTGTTGGTACAGTCACTGTGTACATACATTACATTACTTATCCTGTACTGATCCTGAGTTATATCCTGTATTATACTCCAGAGCTGCGCTCACTATTCTGCTGGTACAGTCACTGTGTACATACATTACATTACTTATCCTGTATGTCCTGAGTCTCCTGCTTATACTCCAGAGCTGCGCTCACTATTCTGCTGGTGCAGTCACTGTGTACATACATTACATTACTTATCCTGTACTGATCCTGAGTTATATCCTGTATTATACTCCAGAGCTGCACTCACTATTCTGCTGGTACAGTCACTGTGTACATACATTACATTACTTATCCTGTATTATACTCCAGAGCTGCGCTCGGACTATTCTGCTGGTGCAGTCACTGTGTACATACATTACATTACTTATCCTGTACTGGTCCTGAGTTACATCCTGTATTATACTCCAGAGCTGCGCTCACTATTCTGCTGGTGCAGTCACTGTGTACATACATTACATTACTTATCCTGTATTATACTCCAGAGCTGCACTCACTATTCTGCTGGTGGACTGTACTGTTTGATTGGGTCAGTAAATGTGTTATTTTCTGGGGTAATAATCGGGGTGATGCAGTTTCCATCTTCTTTTGCCTCTTGCACATGGAGGATTTTCCGGGGATGCAGCCGCAGTTGTCTCTCCTCCCTCTACTTGTCTTCCCTCCTGTGCAGTAATTCATCAGTGAGCTAACCTATAGACATGTGAAGGTTGTGAACACCTCTGAGGAGCCGTTGACCTTCACCAACCAGAAGATCTGGAGTTCGAGGCTTCGTCAATATATATTTATCTTTCTGTTGGGACCATTACGAGTGCGCCAGGATTGCTGACCTTGAAACTTCTAGAGCAAGATGCAGTAAAATAAGGATCCCAGAAGAGAGGGATATAAAACACGGGAAGAGTCTCGCCCCTCCCCCGCACATTACTAAATAAAACTTTCCTTTAAGGAGGTGGCGGAGAGTCACTGCTCATCTGTACTGTAGAGAGGGAGAAGTTACAATGTATCACCTGAAGGGCACAACATTGATACTTTGTTTGCGCATTGTGACAGACGAGGAGTCACTGCCGGTATCTGCCATCCAACAGTTCGGCTCCTGCCTGGATTTGATGGGGGAAAGTTTTACTATATAGGCTAAATACAGCTAAAAGTATGTGCCCCCCATCCCAGACATCTGAGCATGCATGTTAAGTATCTCACGTGGGCAATAATGTAAATCTGGGGTTCTGCACTTGTTCACGTGATGTTGGGTGCTCAGGATGGCATTATATGGGGCTCGGCTCCTGCCAGGTTCTTCTCCACCTGACCATTTCTAGATACCTGTGGGTTCCCAGAAACATTTGGGCGCTCAATTCTCTAGAAGTTGATTCTGCAGCATCAAAAAGTCACTGGATCTGATGTCCCAAACGTGAAGCCCCAGCCTTCATTCCTGCTCCACCAGATGTCTCCCATCACTGGGCCCCTGCTTCTATCTATGGGGCCACAGGGCTCAGCGCTGATATCTACACTCCTGGTTAGTAATGACTGAATCCTCCAGATTCGGAGCAGTAGTTACTTCACGTCCGCCTCTCCTCCGCACTCTCTCGATGTCTCCTTTCCCGGGGGCGCAGAGTATAATGTGCCGCCATCCATCTCGATCATGGAGCTCGCGCTTCACCGATTTCATGTACAGTCTACGGTCACGGATTACATTCTCTGCCCGGCGGCCATTTCTAGTGACAATGCTGAAAACTCACAGCGTTCACTCTCGGATTATGCAGGTTACACCCCATAAAAAGAAAGACAACACTGAGAAGGTGGTAACAGGCGCCGCTGCTCTTAAAAAGACATTGCCCCAAAATAAAAGCTGCCAAACTCTTATACTAGATGGCCCTAAAGCTTGTCAACCATCTTTACAGGGATCCTGAATGGCATGTAAATCTGCACTGGTATAAAGACATGCACAACTCGGCCACATGCTTAGTGCTGAGGCCGTGTGTCAGTCTTCACTGCACTCTTGGTATTGTAGTCCTAGACCTGGGAGCTCAGGATGAACACTGCTATAGGTTTCTCTCTTTTACATTTCCATATATCTGTCCTTGTTTTCACATTTCTGACACCTGACAACCCTTTCAAATTCAGTCTTCTGCTCTGGCTATTAAATTGTCAGTGTAAGGTCAACAAGGCCTACTTGTCATTGGCAATCAGGAGGTACTGATTGTGACGCCATGTTCATCTTGCTTCTGTGCAGTGCTTCAATGCCTATGTGTCAGTCTTCACCGAACTCGTGGCATTCTGTTCATGGCGACTCAGAATGAACAGTGCTGCAGGTTCCTTCCCAGGAGCAGCTCAGTTTCCATATAGAATCTATGTTCATCCATAATCTCCTGACACCCAGCCCTTCAGTATTAACCCTTTTGCCCTGCGGTTTAGCGCAGTCAGCAGGTAGGTTTAGAGTGCTAATCGTCACTTATCACTACATATCACACACCAGCTGCTCTATTATCACATCTCACTAATATTAAAGCAGCGCTATTTACTCTTCTGCGGCCGGCGGTGGCGGAGACGATTTTATTAGTTTTCTGCCGTTTTGTCTCTTTCTTCCTCGTGAGCTCGGAAACGCCGATGCCTCCCATAATAAATCTTCCCAATTTGCTCGTCTCTGCCAACAATGGTTTTAATCTTCATTTACGACTTGCAGCGTCCGTTTTGTGGGAAGAGTTTGATAAAATACTCAATTACAATCTTGTGCGTTTTTTTTTTTTTGTTCTGCGGTTCAATCACTGCTCTGATAAAAAATAAAAAAACTCAAAGTCCCAAGATAAACTGCAAATAATTCTCCGAGAACAAATGTCAGAGGCGCAGAGTCACAATGGATGGGAGCGCACCGCCACCGATTATTCTCACAGTGAAGTGACAGACGCTTCAATATTTATTTTGCTGAAAATGTCATTTAAATACTTTGTGACATCTGCTCCCCGCAGCCGGGGGCTCAGCATGGGGGGCCGGGGACAAACTATAGAGGACTGGGGGGCCAGAGCTCAGAACAGAGGGAGTGGGCTCAGCACAGAGAGCCAGGGACTACTGCACAGGACTGGGGGGCCAGAGCTCAGAACAGAGGGAGAGGGCTCAGCACAGAGAGCCAGGGACTACTGCACAGGACTGGGGGGCCAGAGCTCAGAACAGAGGGAGAGGGCTCAGCACAGAGAGCCAGGGACTCACTGCACAGGACTGGGGGGCCAGAGCTCAGAACAGAGGGAGAGGGCCAGCACAGAGAGCCAGGGACTACTGCACAGGACTGGGGGGCCAGAGCTCAGAACAGAGGGAGAGGGCTCAGCACAGAGAGCCAGGGACTCACTGCACAGGACTGGGGGGCCACAGCTCAGAACAGAGGGAGAGGGCTCAGCACAGAGAGCCAGGGACTCAATACACGGGACTGGGGGGCCACAGCTCAGAACAGAGGGAGAGGGCTCAGCGGAGAGAGCCAGGGACTCACTGCACAGGACTGGGGGGCCACAGCTCAGAACAGAGGGAGAGGGCTCAGCACAGAGAGCCAGGGACTACTGCACGGGACTGGGGGGCCACAGCTCAGAACAGAGGGAGAGGGTCAGCAAGTGGGACTACTCCAAGACTGGGGGGCCACAGCTCAGAACAGAGGGAGAGGGCTCAGCGGAGAGAGCCAGGGACTCACTGCACGGGACTGGGGGGCCAGAGCTCAGAACAGAGGGAGAGGGCTCAGGACAGAGAGCCAGGGACTCACTACACAGGACTGGGGGGCCAGAGCTCAGAACAGAGGGAGAGGGCTCAGCACAGAGAGCCAGGGACTAAATACACGGGACTGGGGGGCCAGAGCTCAGAACAGAGGGAGAGGGCTCAGCACAGAGAGCCAGGGACTACATGCACAGGACTGGGGGGCCAGAGCTCAGAACAGAGGGAGTGGGCTCAGCACAGAGAGCCAGGGACTCACTGCACAGGACTGGGGGGCCAGAGCTCAGAACAGAGGGAGAGGGACAAGTACTACAAGACTGGGGGGGCCACAGCTCAGAACAGAGGGAGAGGGCTCAGGATAGAGAGCCAGGGACTACTGCACAGGACTGGGGGGCCACAGCTCAGAACAGAGGGAGAGGGCTCAGGATAGAGAGCCAGGGACTCACTGCACAGGACTGGGGGGCCAGAGCTCAGAACAGAGGGAGAGGGCTCAGCACAGAGAGCCAGGGACTCAATACAAGGGACTGGGGGGCCAGAGCTCAGAAAAGGGGCCTGGGATCACACCGGTCAGAACAAGGGGCCAGGGGTTTAGCATGGGGGCCAGGACCACACTGCACAGGATGGGGTGAAGGGGGCTAAGAAGTGGGTTCGGGACTGCATAGCACAGGACAGGGGTCAGGGAGTTAGCATGGGGGCAGGGGATTCAACACAGAATGGGATGAAGGGGGCTCAGCATGGGGGCATGGACCACACTTCACAGGACGAGGACCAGGGGGTCAGGACAAAGGACCTGGGCTGTACTGTACAGGTCCGGTGGGTTGCAGACAGCACTGCACAGGATAAGGTGTGGGGCTCATCAACATGGGGTGTGGGAGCTCAGCACAGGACGGGGTGCTGGGCCGCACTGCCTAGGATGGGGGGCCCCTTTGCTCAGAGGGTGGAAAAACCATGGTGCACAAAACAGGGGGGGATATACTACACTACACAGGCCTGTGTGTCTATAGACTGGTGGTCCCTGATAGTGAGCTCTGGGGGGGGGGGTCCCAATATATCATCATTCTGGGTACCTACAGAGCTACAGCCGATATCTGGCCAGTCGCAACGCGTGACAAATCAGATCTTCTGTAGGTTCCCTATGGGCCTAATACACACACGTTACTGCTGCATATAGGGCTGTAATATGGTGTCCAGACACTTCTGTGTATACAGTATCACTAATGATCACGTCACACAGAACCAACCCTGCAGCAGTGACACAGGAGATTTACCACACCTGGGTTATTTCTGCCTGGAGTACTGGATGCTGGATTATAGGAATGTAACAGCTCAGGCTATGCTGGTGTCGCTCGTCCTTCTTTGTATCACTTACAGTAATGATGTCATGTACAGTCATGTGATCACTATAACCAATCCGTCAGGGCCACCAGTTCATTGGAGCCGGAGCGAATTTCCTTATAACTTTGTGTCATGCCATCCCTCTGATATTCTTACAGGAAATCTCTCCGGTCAGTTCAGATAAAGCCAAACTTTATTATGGGAATGGAACCAACCACTTGTCAACATATGAATATATTTCCAGGAGGAATAACAGAGGGATATCACAAAGCAGTATTAATATTCAATGGGAGATGGAAAAATGTACTATAAACAGACATGTCAGGAGAGGTGACACATTCTCTAAGAGCTGTCAGTGCATGCTGGGAGTTGTAGTTTCATAAACTTGGGCTTTAAACCTGTAATATCTTGTAAGGGCCGATTTTCCTAGAAAGAATTCTGAGCCGGCTTCTGAGAGACTCCACGTAGACGGAGGCGCAATGAGTCATTACAGAGCAGGCTTTTTCCCGGCGCAGCCTCCTGCGGTTCTATTCAGACATCATTACTTTGGCGCTGCGTGCGGCGATTCTGTTCGTCATGCTTGGAAACAAGTGCAGCACGAGGATTAAACACGATCTATATCCACATAAATCATTAGATAAATGAATCATGAAATTAATATGTAAATTGTGTGTTTAACCTCTATTTATACGGCGCTGTCTGTCACCGAGCTGTAAATCTGAATCTAATTGCAAATTCACAACTCGAACAAAAGGGGAAAAACATTCGCAGCCGCGTAAATCCTGACATATTTATTAACTAAGACGCCGCACTACACCGAGCCGCTAATTAACACGCGGCAAAGACAATCCGACTCAGCGCAGATGTCAACTGCGGAACAGGACTGCAGCCACCTAGGACCACCCCCTCATATCCATCATCCGGGGCAGGAAATTATTGTATTTAATAATTAAGAAAACTCACAAACAAGGGGCAGTGCAAAAGAAGCTCCAGCAAAGGATGTCAGAATTAAAGGGGAAGCGCCCCCCCCCCCCCCCCTACCCCCTACTGACCTGCCTGCGTAGCTCTGAAAATTCCATTTGTGAAACAAGAGGCTCAGGATATCCAAAGCAATAGGACCTTCATCCAGTCCTTTATGCACCTTAACACAGCTAGCCTATAGCATTGTATGCATTATTATCTACAGTCATTACTTATCCTGTATTACACTCCAGAGCTGCACTCACTATTCTGCCTTCAGCATAGTGTACATATATTGCGTTACTTATTCTGTACTGATCCTGAGTTACATCCTGTATTATACCCTAGAGCTGCGCTCACTATTCTGCTGGTGCAGTCACTGTGTACATACATTACATTACTTATCCTGTACTGATCCTGAGTTACATCCTGTATTATACTCCAGAGCTGCACTCACTATTCTGCTGGTGCAGTCACTGTGTACATACATTACATTACTTATCCTGTACTGATCCTGAGTTACATCCTGTATTATACTCCAGAGCTGCACTCACTATTCTGCTGGTGCAGTCACTGTGTACATACATTACATTACTTATCCTGTACTGATCCTGAGTTACATCCTGTATTATACTCCAGAGCTGCGCTCACTATTCTGCTGGTACAGTCACTGGGTACATACATTACATTACTTATCCTGTACTGATCCTGAGTTACATCCTGTATTATACTCCAGAGCTGCGCTCACTATTCTGCTGGTACAGTCACTGTGTACATACATTACATTACTTATCCTGTACTGATCCTGAGTTACATCCTGTATTATACTGCAGAGCTGCACTCACTATTCTGCTGGTACAGTCACTGTGTACATACATTACATTACTTATCCTGTACTGATCCTGAGTTATATCCTGTATTATACTCCAGAGCTGCGCTCACTATTCTGCTGGTACAGTCACTGTGTACATACATTACATTACTTATCCTGTACTGATCCTGAGTTACATCCTGTATTATACTCCAGAGCTGCGCTCACTATTCTGCTGGTACAGTCACTGTGTACATACATTACTTATCCTGTACTGATCCTGAGTTACATCCTGTATTATACTCCAGAGCTGCACTCACTATTCTGCTGGTACAGTCACTGGGTACATACATTACATTACTTATCCTGTACTGATCCTGAGTTACATCCTGTATTATACTCCAGAGCTGCACTCACTATTCTGCTGGTGCAGTCACTGTGTACATACATTACATTACTTATCCTGTACTGATCCTGAGTTACATCCTGTATTATACTCCAGAGCTGCGCTCACTATTCTGCTGGTGCAGTCACTGTGTACATACATTACATTACTTATCCTGTACTGGTCCTGAGTTACATCCTGTATTATACTCCAGAGCTGCACTCACTATTCTGCTGGGGCAGTCACTGTGTACATACATTACATTACTTATCCTGTACTGATCCTGAGTTACATCCTGTATTATACTCCAGAGCTGTGCTCACTATTCTGCTGGTGCAGTCACTGTGTACATACATTACATTACTTATCCTGTATTATACTCCAGAGCTGCGCTCACTATTCTGCTGGTGCAGTCACTGTGTACATACATTACATTACTTATCCTGTACTGATCCTGAGTTACATCCTGTATTATACTCCAGAGCTGCGCTCATTATTCTGCTGGTGCAGTCACTGTGTACATACATTACATTACTTATCCTGTACTGATCCTGAGTTACATCCTGTATTATACTCCAGAGCTGCACTCACTATTCTGCTGGTGCAGTCACTGTGTACATACATTACATTACTTATCCTGTATTATACTCCAGAGCTGCACTCACTATTCTGCTGGTGCAGTCACTGTGTACATACATTACATTACTTATCCTGTACTGATCCTGAGGTACATCCTGTATTATACTCCAGAGCTGCGCTCACTATTCTGCTGGTACAGTCACTGTGTACATACATTACATTACTTACCCTGTACTGATCCTGAGTTACATCCTGTATTATACTCCAGAGCTGCGCTCACTATTCTGCTGGTACAGTCACTGTGTACATACATTACATTACTTATCCTGTACTGATCCTGAGTTACATCCTGTATTATACTCCAGAGCTGTGCTCACTATTCTGCTGGTACAGTCACTGTGTAAATACATTACATTACTTATCCTGTACTGATCCTGAGTTACATCCTGTATTATACTCCAGAGCTGCACTCACTATTCTGCTGGTACAGTCACTGTGTACATACATTATATTACTTATCCTGTACTGATCCTGAGTTACATCCTGTATTATACTCCAGAGCTGCACTCACTATTCTGCTGGTGCAGTCACTGTGTACATACATTACATTACTTATCCTGTACTGATCCTGAGTTACATCCTGTATTATACTGCAGAGCTGCACTCACTATTCTACTGGTGCAGTCACTGTTTACATACAGTACATTACTTACACTGAATTAAATCCTCTATTATACTCCAGAGCTGCACTAATTTCCACAATTGCCATCCACTCACAGCAAGCAGAGATCTACAACAGGAGCAGATTTTCTAATACGATCTAAGTATTTATACTACACCAGATCTATCACAGTGCCTAATACTGGTTGATAGATTTGTTACATTATTACACTGTTTAGTATAATTTTACACAACCTGTTGGCTTTGTTCACACCAGAAAAATGTGCCACCATCACAGCTTAGGCCACACCCACTTTCCTCAAGGTTTCCCGTAATGCCATACCCTTTTTTCACTAATCATAAAACTGTCTAAGTGTGTCTACAACACGAATGTAATGCACAATTTCTTTCTTTTTTTTTTTTTTTAATTCTGGCACATTTTGCTTAGTAAATGTTCTCAAGTGAATAAATGAAACAAAGTCTGTTGGAAAGTTCTATAAGTCTGGGAAACCCCTTGAGTAGTAATCTCATCGGTCACACTCTACACTGCCTGGATACTACCTGGTGTCAGGCTGCGCACAACAAGCTCTGCTACAACACAGCCGGAGACGTAGGGGCCGGTCTATAGGCAGCACACACATGGATTATTGTCCACACGCTTGCATTAGGGGATATGATGGATGGGGTCTCCACTGAGCGATGCATCGATCTCTGCAGCAAGGCTCTCTGGGAATTCTCCCCGTAGCGTCCGCCTTCATCTATTTCAGCGGAACTTTCTGGTATTGACATGAAATTTCATGGTAGACTCGTATCACTTCTCAGGCAGGATCAGCCGAGCTGACAGAACAGATGTCAGGAAGGAGGAGACACAAGACGCAGATATTATACTCAATGTCGCTTGCGGAGAGGTCAAGTGGCAGCTTCCTCCTGCGGCTCCTCCTGTCGCTGGGATATATTCATCACCGATACTTTGAAGCCTTTTATAAAAGTATCGGATCTCCCCGATCTCCTGCAGATCATTCCAGCAAAACAACCAGAATCTGGGGTGGAGGATTTCCCAAATAAATTCCAGTAACAAGTCCGATACAGAGGGGTCCAAGCTGCTCCGAGGGTCTCCACGAATGTTACCGGAGCCCGGACAAGAACGCAGCGCCCCATGCAGGACAGACGAGTGTAATACCATGTAATATATTGCATACATCTTTCCATTTCAATCCTCCCGCACTTCTCTGCGTTATCATTACCTATTAAATCCCTCCAGTTAGCCCTGAGACCTCTCCCCCACCAAGAGCTGCCCTCCTTGTTCTTCTGTATGTCCCTCCAGTACTGCTGAAGATATCATTTCTGCCCCAGGTGAGTCCCTGCAAAGTCTTAAAACTCCCCTGATTCACACTAAACATTCTGTGTATGCTGTGTGCAGAACTTCCAGTGTATCCTATTAAATGCAGCTTCACACAGCTTCCAGACTGACTCATACGGTGTTGTATTCAGACTATCCGCTTTATATCTGCAAAGCCAGAGGCATGATGGGAAATGTAGTTTTCCATTGAGGAGCATTATCAGAGGAGAAAAAAGAAATCAAGGTGACAGAGAACCTGTAAATGTCATATCAGCTAAATCTAGCATATACAACGCACCAGAATCCGTAATTATTCAATACGTAGGCACAAAAATAAATTGCCGGAGTGTTCCTTTAAATATTCACAGTTTGTGAGATGTAAGACAGATATGTGGGTATCTATAAGGTAGGGACCTACAGCAGTGCTCATCCTGAGCCTCCTGCTTCATGCAAAGAATGGCAGAACACAGCAGTAGTAAAGGGGGAACTGGCGGCATTAATACAAAGTAAAACATACAAATTTGTGTCATTCAGGATCTGAGGAAAGCTGGGACAGGCCCCTAAGGTTAGCTATGACACAGGGGCTGATATTTGGGGTATTGCTTTATTCTGGAGGCTCCCATGATTATATAAGTGGCGCCTCCCTATGAAGCCCTCGGCCAGGGATGTGTGATCTACACAATGGCGACAGATTCACGTTGGTTACAATGTAACAAGTCTCGCTTTTCGTGAACCCGCGTCTCCCATGAACGCTGCTCTTTTTAATCTCATTTTCCATTTAATCCCCAGAAACAAAGTAACGGAAAGTGTTGGGTATCGTGTTACTAAATCAGCTTAGGAACACAATCCGTGGATATTTATAGCCGCCGTAGTAACGCCACCCCCTCCTCCAATCGTCGCGTAAATATTTTCTGGTAACAAATTTACACCTGAATGTCAGCAAAAAAAAAAAAACCTACTGGTTATAAATTCGCACATTGGCACCTGGTCATGTGACACACAGGGGGCGCTAATGACGTGCCAATGTAATAGCCTGCGCCTGTAATTAATATTCAGAGTATTCGCGTAATCTGCAGAAAATAAAGCTACTTACATGGATCAAAATATAACAATCTGGAATAAAGCTCCGACGCCAAATATCAACATTCCCCAAATGGATTCCAATCAAAATTAAAAGGGAACCTGCAACCCCCCCCCAACACACACACACACACACACACTTGCACCCCATGTAATGGCACCCATATAACACTCCAATAATAGTGAGCTGGAGGGGGCATCGTCATCTGTAATCATTTATACTGCATAATTATACAATGTTACCACCCCCTGCTCCATCAATCCTGCTGCTCTGCTTGTGTCAGTTTGTACTGTAGTACCTGCATTCTATTCATGAACCAGATCGCACAGGATAAACCACATAGGGGCCAGTTAAAGGGGGGGACGATATACCATGTGGGGGCCATAATACGAGGCAATGTAATGTGTCGGGGCCAAAAATGGGGACAGTGTACTGTATAGGGGCCAGTTAAGGTGACTTTATACTGTGGGGGGGGGGGGGGGAAGTAAAGGGGTAAATGTACAGAAATATACTGTGGGGGGAATTTTTTGACCTGCAAATGGGTGAGCAGTTTTGGTACAGAGGGGGTGTAGCTTACAAATTTTGATAGTTGGGGTGGGGGACAGACATAAATTTGCTTGGGACCCCCAAAATGACAAACCTGGCCCTGGATGCAGTTTCACACTTCCGGTCTATACTGTGTGTGCTGTGTGCAGAACCTCCAGTGACACATGTAGTAATCCCGATGCTGCATTTATAAGGTTATTGCCACCCTGGGGCCAATGTTTCATGCATACAAGTCATGAGAAGCTGCAATTTTCGATGTGCACGCATGGCTTAACCCATTATGTGCCATGCTCACTCCTTTTCAATGACTACAGTGCCTTATTGGCTTAGATTTCATTTCTGGAACACGGGACCTCCCCATGGTGCGCCAAAATTATGATAAGGCCAGAGTCTCTTAATTCTTGTGCCAAGCACAAATGCATGAATACCGTCGCTTTGTGATTAAAACTGGCACTTAATAAATCGGCCCCTTACCTGCAGAGCTTACAATCTAATCCTACAGCCGTGCTCATCTAGGACTATCATCCGTAATTCCCACTGTGCTATGTGGTCCTAGCTCTTTGCAGGTGGACGCCGTTAGCAGCTGTACATATTGAGCGGTTCTCCGGCACATTAACGGCGGCGCTGATGCATCGCGTAACCTTGCGGAGAAAAATGAATTTTACTTCTTAACCATCCAGGAAAGTCAATTTCCAGCAGATGTTCAGAAGACACAGGACCGGGCCGCTCTGCACAAAGGAAAGTTGTTTGAAGGTCACGAGCTGCGGGCGAAACACGCGAGATACAAATAGCGTTAATTTATGAGCCTGGAGCCCCATGAATCGTGGGCCGGGCGCAGTTCCTCAGCGCAGTTAGGGACTGCATCAGACAGCTCCTTCATATCTCAATACCCATTGAATATAACATCGCTCCTGAGCAAGAAATCCATCAGCCGGTGGACAGTGCACGGCTCATAATTACACTCTGAACTACTGGAGGATCCCCGGGGGAAGCGGGAAAGGACGTCAGACGTGGCGGCCGTGCATTATACAATAACCAGCTGAGATGATTAGCACCGGCCTATAATGAGAATGAAGACATACACAGAGCAGTCCAGAGGGGCCGCTGCACCGCTCTGGAGGACACTGCAAAGGTTAAAGAGACTCTTCATCCACCGGAGAGGATCCTCTGTAAACAAGCCCCATATGTTCAATGGATGCAGAAGAAAAGAACACTGCAGGTGGTCGGAGATCTCGCCAGTGCTGAAAGTTGCTACAACGTATCAGTGCAGGTAAAATGTTTCAACCTGGGGTACACAATGTTTAGTTCACAGACTATTATCTAGACTGGATACATTGTAACAAACCCTAAGGCCCCATGCACACGACTGTATTTATTTCCCATATACCTTCTGTAATTACCATTCATTTCCATGGTCCCATGACCGCCATATTTGTTTTATTTTAACAGATCCTTAAGATGGCTGTAGGACAGAGCCACAAAAAGTGAAGCAGGTCACATTCTTGTCCATTTTTGAGACTTGGTCTGATCTGTTCTATTGATAAGGTGCAAGAAATACATGGACGGGACATGGATGCCATCCGTGTGCTGTCCATTCCACATTCACGGACCCCACGGTCATGTGTATAGGGTCTAAGACTCTGTTCACATCTCATTTTATGCTTCCATCAGAAGTATTCTTCAAAAGTATTCCGTGACTGTAGAAGGGCAGATTTGGTCACTGACTCCATGATGTCCTACATAGTAAAATAAAAGGTACGTCGCTATACACACTGGGCTTAACATGAAGCTTCTAGGCCCCAGCATAAAATCTGTACCAGGCCCCCAAATATAACTTATCATTAAAGCTAAGTTTACACTACAACAACAGTCACATACGGAGCCCGACGAACACCATGAACTATAATGGGGCCTGTCGTGTGTCCGTTCTTTTAAACTGAATCCGACCAATAAAAAAGTCAGACTTGCAGAACTTATTCATCTGGCAGTTTTGGGCGCACTCCAATTAAGATGTGAACAAAGTCTTAGAATACTGGTCTCTTCATAATAAGATGCAATTTACGGGCCCCCTAAGAATCCTGGGACCAGGTGCGACTACACATTCAGCATTCCCTAAAGTTACACCCCTACTGGGTACATGGGGGACTATGGACACATTCCATTTATGTGCCAGGAGTTTCTTACAATTTCATACAATCTAAAACAAACCTCAGATAGCTAAAAACCCCAAACTGATACATTGGAGCAAACTGTAAGCACAGGAGAGAGAGCAAGAGGTTTTGAAGATGAATAGAATGATACACTGTAACAAGCATCTCGCAGGGTCTACAATCCTGAAGCCACACACGTCTGACGCTAGGTTCACAATAGCACCGGCTGTCCGTTGTTCTGGTTTGCTGGAGGACCAGAACAAACAACAAAATTGCTATAATCGCGGATGTGAACGGAGACCAACAGACCTCACTGGCTTAGGGGTGTCCATTTTACTTTAAAAGTCTTGTTTACAGGACATTTTCCTCTGGCGATTTTAGATGGACATTTCATTGGAGCCTGAGAGGTTGTAACAATGCGGCACATTTATCAATACTCACGAACTATGCACAGTCTAAAACTGCAAATCCTGTTCATAGTTTTAGACATATTTATAAATCTGTCATTTGGACCTTCATAAATCTGTCTCTCTTTCCAACAAGCCCAAATTCTGTCTCTCTTTTTCCATGCACCAAAATAAAATCTGTCTCTATAGGGCCAAAACATTTTTATTTATTTTTTTTAAATCTGTCTCCATTGCCCGTCCATCAAAATTTTGTCTCGATTGAATTTTCAACTAAGTTTACACCATTTTAACCTTGGTATACTTGGTACAAGAAAATCTCTGTACCTGTCTCATAAATGTATTGTAACGTTAGACACTTATAAACCACGCCCATTATAAACCACGCCCATTATAAACCACGCCCATTCTGGGGCACATTTTTCAAAAAAGTCTATCATATTTTTCTGTTTTATCTGTCACCTGCTGTTCATAAATTTGTGGGTATTGCCGTGCACCATAGTTTTTGGTGAAAATGTACACAGAAAAGTGTCGGACTTGTATTGATAAATACACATTGTTACAACCACTCAGATGTGTGTGGCTTCTGGATTACTGACCCATCGATATGCTTGTTACAAAGTATCATTCTACACAAAACATTGTAACTAAAGATCCGGAAAAGGGGGGTATAAGTCAGGAGTCCCGACTGTTTAAGAACAGAGAGCATTGTGTAGAATGATACATTGTAACAAACTTACTGCAAGCTCAGCAATCTGGAAACCCCACACAGAATATATATATATATATATATATATATATATATACATACACACATATCAAATACAAGGTTATATCTACCTGTAGACAGATATGATGGAAAATGTCATGTACACAGAGGAGCGCAGCGCTCCAAAAAGACCCCTATAATGGGGAAAACACAACAGAGTAAGCACCAATGAACTTCGCCGCTTGCGCCCTAATGCGATTTGTATTTAACGCTTTCAGTGCCGGTTTTACTTGCCATAAATCGCTTGCGCAGGACTGTATTAAATTTAATTAGTTAAAAGGCAATTTGGTGGGGAGCGTGTAAGGATGGCGGAGCATGCTGTGTAATCTGCTATCCATTACTGGGGAGCGTAAGCCGATGAAATTAATATCTCCAGCTGCGGCGAGAAGCGGAGTCATGTGCTCCACGCCACATACCACAGTACAGGGGTTATTAGCGGCGGCGCTGACACCACCCTATTACGGTGGGTAATGTGCGGCGTTTATTACCGATGCTCAGAGCCATTATTATAAATAGGAGCAGAGTGTGGTGAGGAGGATGTAACGCCACCCGCAGGAAGCAAATGAACGATTATTTATACTATGGGAGGGGAACGTAAAGACGCTTAATAGAGGTGAAAGCTCAACGAGCCTCTAGTTCATGGGTTTTATTTTCCGCAGACTGAATTGTAGCGAGAGGCTGATTTAGGAGGACGAGATTATTAAGTTTAATGTTCGCCATTGATCAGGAGAGCAGACTAATGTTTATCTGAGGACTCGGAAAACAGATGTTACCAGGGCGCCGGCTTATAACAGTGCAGGAGCGTTATAAGAGGAGCCGCTGATATCACTCACAGAGATATGTCAGATATGAGACAAAATAGTGACCGTGGGGGCAGAGAGGGGTCTACAATTCATGTCACTCATCTCATTACATTTAGCCTCTCCGCTCCTGACGTGGCTGATAACAGATAGTAATAGATTGTATTCCCCTGTCCTACAGTCGGCCTCTCCTCTCCTGACATGGCTGATAACAGATAGTAATAGATTGTATTCCCCTGTCCTACAGTCGGCCTCTCCGCTCCTGACATGGCTGATAACAGATAGTAATAGATTGTATTCCCCTGTCCTACAGTCGGCCTCTCCTCTCCTGACATGGCTGATAACAGATAGTAATAGATTGTATTCCCCTGTCCTACAGTCGGCCTCTCCTCTCCTGACATGGCTGATAACAGATAGTAATAGATTGTATTCCCCTGTCCTACAGTCGGCCTCTCCTCTCCTGACATGGCTGATAACAGATAGTAATAGATTGTATTCCCCTGTCCTACAGTCGGCCTCTCCCCTCCTGACGTGGCTGATAACAGATAGTAATAGATTGTATTCCCCTGTCCTACAGTCGGCCTCTCCCTGACATGGCTGATAACAGATAGTAATAGATTGTAGTCCCCTGTCCTACAGTCGGCCTCTCCCCTCCTGACATGGCTGATAACAGATAGTAATAGATTGTATTCCCCTGTCCTACAGTCGGCCTCTCCCCTCCTGACATGGCTGATAACAGATAGTAATAGATTGTATTCCCCTGTCCTACAGTCGGCCTCTCCCCTCCTGACATGGCTGATAACAGATAGTAATAGATTGTATTCCCCTGTCCTACAGTCGGCCTCTCCCCTCCTGACATGGCTGATAACAGATAGTAATAGATTGTATTCCTCTGTCCTACAGTCGGCCTCTCCCCTCCTGACATGGCTGATAACAGATAGTAATAGATTGTATTCCCCTGTCCTACAGTCGGCCTCTCCTCTCCTGACATGGCTGATAACAGATAGTAATAGATTGTATTCCCCTGTCCTACAGTCGGCCTCTCCCCTCCTGACATGGCTGATAACAGATAGTAATAGATTGTATTCCCCTGTCCTACAGTCGGCCTCTCCCCCCTGACATGGCTGATAACAGATAGTAATAGATTGTATTCCCCTGTCCTACAGTCGGCCTCTCCCCCTGACATGGCTGATAACAGATAGTAATAGATTGTATTCCCCTGTCCTACAGTCGGCCTCTCCCCTCCTGACATGGCTGATAACAGATAGTAATAGATTGTATTCCCCTGTCCTACAGTCGGCCTCTCCCCTCCTGACATGGCTGATAACAGATAGTAATAGATTGTATTCCCCTGTCCTACAGTCGGCCTCTCCTCTCCTGACATGGCTGATAACAGATAGTAATAGATTGTATTCCCCTGTCCTACAGTCGGCCTCTCCCCTCCTGACATGGCTGATAACAGATAGTAATAGATTGTATTCCCCTGTCCTACAGTCGGCCTCTCCCCTCCTGACATGGCTGATAACAGATAGTAATAGATTGTATTCCCCTGTCCTACAGTCGGCCTCTCCCCTCCTGACATGGCTGATAACAGAGAGTAATAGATTGTATTCCCCTGTCCTACAGTCGGCCTCTCCCTCCTGACATGGCTGATAACAGATAGTAATAGATTGTAGTCACCTGTCCTACAGTCGGCCTCTCCCCTCCTGACATGGCTGATAACAGATAGTAATAGACTGTATTCCCCTGTCCTACAGTCGGCCTCTCCCCTCCTGACATGGCTGATAACAGATAGTAATAGATTGTATTCCCCTGTCCTAGCGGACCCTCTTGTCGGAGATCGGTGGTCGTCAGGCCTGGATGGTGGAGAATTAAAAATCTTTTAACCCCGTCGTTTCCCACAATGTATTATTTCTGACACTTTATAATGCTTCCCTTACTTAGGTTGAAGCTCTGTGCTCCTCACCCTTAACCCATGGTGTCTGACAACCATTTTCTAGCGTTGTCAGGGAGATAACATTCTGTCTGTACACTCCAAAGTTTTGTATTAATATTTGGAATACTTGGAGGCCAAGGCTTATACGTGGGTGACAGAGGGGCAGCTATCACTATCCAATACAGGGCTAGAATTATGGAAATTTCAAAACTAGTTAAAAAAATAAAATTAAAAAAAACATTATTTTATAAAAACTGCACCACACATGGAATATACAGGGGCTAACTTGACATGAGTCTGGGGCCCCTGATGGAGCTGATACGTGGGGCCCCGTATAGAGGATGATGTTCTGGTATAGAATTGACCTTTGATTCTTTCCTCATGAATAAAACATCCTAAAAACAAATCACAAAAAACAAAAACAAAAAAAAAAAAAAAAGACGAGAAGCCCCAAGGTCGTCTGTCAATAAAAAACACAAACCCGGCGTAAATCAGAGTGCGCAAATAAAACGCCGGCCGCTAATTAAAAGCGTCGGCGTCCGTCCCGGTATTATCAGCTCATCACATTCATTGCTGTTCTAGAATAACAGAGCCGCATCTGCAGTCATTACTGCGCGGCGGATAAATCAATCCTCCCAATGATGCCTCCGGCCGGCCCCGCTCCTTGTAAGCAGCCAGATATTTATTTCTGCCTGACACGTCTGACAACCTATTTACTGTAGGCAAATGGAAGCAGGACTGCACCTTGTAACGGCCTCAACAATTCCCATTGTGGGGTGCATCTCCGAAGATGGATGGAAGCAATAAAATGGCTTTATGGCCTGGGAAGCGGCAATGAACTTTTCCATCTCACTGACGACCTGTGGCGAGATAGCTGCTGTAGTCACAGCCTGTAGATTGCAAGCTCTTGGGCTGCCAGGTGAAAAAATTACAGGAAAAAGCACAACTACTAACATGCCAGAAAAGATTAGTGAAAGGAACTAATAAAAGGAAGATGGTGCAGCACAGGAGGAATCGTATTGCAGTTACAGGATTCCTGATCATGTGTAGGAAATCCTTTATTCCCATTATCAAGATAGAAATGGTCAAGTAAATCATAAAAATTAAGAGCAGGATGTAAAGGACACAGCGAGGGAACACCCCAATGAGCAGTAGGATAAGCCAGAATATGTGCGTCAGTGTAGACCCTGCAGGATGATGGGTGTGATAGTCAACAACACAATGCTGGATGATCGCACGTGCAGAGAACCACCTCAGTGTCATATACAGTGTCTATGTCTACAGGTCCATGAGAAAACGGCAGAGATATTATCCATGTGCTGTCCGTGCCCTCCATGGGCCCGTGAGTGTGTCGGTATAACATCTCCACTCACACATATGCTCAGTCACAGACATTTCTGCATAAATTGTGCCGCATTAAACCACAGTATACACCTGAAAAATATACAGGACGAAGGTCCAAAAAAAGGTTACAATTGTAATTCTGGACTATTCAATCCACAAGATGGCCAAAAACAAAACCCCAAATCTGGAGAACCTGACAAAAATTTGAAGACAGTAAAACTATTCTGTGATATTTAGCTTCAGAACTTCGCAAGCTTTAGAACCTCAATAACTAAATGATGCTTGGTTCACACTAGCTTTGGGTTTCCATTCTTCAGGTCTGCTTGGGGAGTATAAGAGAAGTATAAGAGGAGTGTAAGTGGAGTATAAGAGGAAATATAAGAGGAGTATAAGAGGGGAGTATAAGGGGAGTATAAGGGGAGTATAAGGGGAGTATAAGAGGAAATAGAGGAGTATAAGAGGAGTATAAGAGGAGTATAAGAGGGAGGATAAGAGGGAGTATAAGAGGAGTATAAGAGGGAGTATAAGAGGAAGTATAAGAGGAAGTATAAGAGAGGAGTATAAGAGAGGAGTATAAGAGGGAGTATAAGAGGAGTATAAGAGGAGTATAAGAGGGAGGATAAGAGGGAGGATAAGAGAAGTATAAGAGGGAGTATAAGAGGAAATATAAGAGGAGTATAAGAGGAGAGTATAAGGGGAGTATAAGAGGAAGTAGAGGAGTATAAGAGGAGTATAAGAGGAGTATAAGAGGGAGGATAAGAGGGAGGATAAGAGGGAGTATAAGAGGGAGTATAAGAGGAGTATAAGAGGAGTATAAGAGGGAGTATAAGAGAAGTATAAGAGGAGTATAAGAGGAAATAGAGGAGTATAAGAGGAGTGTAAGTGGAGTATAAGAGGAGTATAAGAGGAAGTATAAGAGGGAGGATAAGAGGGAGTATAAGAGAGGAGTATAAGAGGGGAGTATAAGAGGGGAGTATAAGAGGAAGTATAAGAGAGGAGTATAAGAGGAGTATAAGAGGAGTGTAAGTGGAGTGTAAGAGGAGTATAAGAGGAAGTATAAGAGGGAGTATAAGAGGGAATATAAGAGGAGTATAAGAGACGTATAAGAGTATAAGAAGAGTGTAAGAGGGAGTGTAAGAGGAGTGTAAGAGGAGCATAAGAGGAATATAAGGGGAGTATAAGAGGGAGTATAAGAGGGAGTATAAAAGGAGTATAAGAGAGTATAAGAGGAATATAAGGGGGGTGTAAGAGGAGTGTAAGAGGGAGTATAAGAGGCATATAAGAGGAATATAAGGGGAGTATAAGAGTATAAGAGGGAGTATAAGAGGGAGTATAAGAGGAAATATAAGAGGGAGTATAAGGGGAGTATAACAGAGGAGTATAAGAGGAAATAGGAGGAGTATAAGAGGAGTATAAGAGGATTATAAGAGGGAGTATAAGAGAGGAGTATAAGAGGGGAGTATAAGAGGCATATAAGAGGAATATAAGGGGAGTATAAGAGTATAAGAGGGAGTATAAGAGGGAGTATAAGAGGAAATATAAGAGGGAGTATAAGGGGAGTATAACAGAGGAGTATAAGAGGAAATAGAGGAGTATAAGAGGAGTATAAGAGGAGTATAAGAGGGAGTATAAGAGGGAGTATAAGAGGAAGTATAAGAGGAATGTAAGGGGAGTGTAAGAGGAGTATAAGAGGGAGTATAAGAGGAGTATAAGAGGGGAGTATAAGAGGAAGTATAAGAGGAGTATAAGAGGAGTGTAAGAGGGAGTATAAGAGGGAGTATAAGAGGGAGTATAAGAGAAGTATAAGAGGAGTATAAGAGGAGTATAAGAGAAGTATAAGAGAAGTATAAGAGGAGTATAAGAGGAAATATAAGAGGAAGTATAAGAGGAGTGTAAGAGGAGTATAAGAGGAGTATAAGAGGAGTGTAAGAGGAGTATAAGAGGAGTATAAGAGGAGTATAAGAGGAAGTATAAGAGGAAGTATAAGAGGAGTGTAAGAGGAGTATAAGAGGAGTATAAGAAAAGTATAAGAGAAGTATAAGAGGAGTGTAAGAGGAGTGTAAGAGGAGTATAAGAGGGAGTATAAGAGGAGTATAAGAGGGGAGTATAAGAGGAAGTATAAGAGGAGTATAAGAGGGAGTATAAGAGGGAGTATAAGAGAGAGTATAAGAGAAGTATAAGAGAAGTATAAGAGGAGTATAAGAGGAGTATAAGAGAAGTATAAGAGGAGTATAAGAGGAGTATAAGAGAAGTATAAGAGAAGTATAAGAGGAGTATAAGAGGAAGTATAAGAGGAGTGTAAGAGGAGTATAAGAGGAGTATAAGAGGAGTATAAGAGGAGTATAAGAGGAAGTATAAGAGGAAGTATAAGAGGAGTGTAAGAGGAGTATAAGAGAAGTATAAGAGGAGTATAAGAGGAGTGTAAGAGAAGTATAAGAGGAGTATAAGAGGGCGTATAAGAGGAGTATAAGAGGAAGTATAAGAGGAGTGTAAGAGGAGTATAAGAGGAGTATAAGAAAAGTATAAGAGAAGTATAAGAGGAGTATAAGAGGAGTGTAAGAGGGCGTATAAGAGGAGTATAAGGAGCTTCCTATATATTTCCTTTCTTTTTGTAGCCACTCCCAGGTTTAGCTTGCGTGTGTGTGTATTTCTGTTAGAACTGGCCAGGCACTTGCACTGATATTTGGATCAGTATCTACTATAATCAGGTTCTTCTCTATTCTTATATTAGCACAACAAACCTGCCTATCTAAAATATATCATGAGTGACTTCACACACAGCGGATTTGTTGCCAACTTTATGCAGCTGGAAATCTTTTTCTTTCAGCTCAATGGGAATATTCCAGCAGCTGATGAACAGAACAAAGGCAAAAAATGTCTGCAACAAATCTGCTGGGTGTGAACACAAACTAATACTCCTCTCTATTAGCTCCACAGATATAACATTTGTCAGTAATGGTGATAACATTAGTCGCTACATTGCTGATCAGGACTATGGCTAGTGATAGATAAATAGATAGATAGATAGATAGATATGAGATAGATAGATATGAGATAGATAGATAGATAGATATGAGATAGATAGATAGATATGAGATAGATAGATAGATAGATAGATAGATAGATAGATATGAGATAGATAGATAGATATGAGATAGATAGATAGATAGATAGATAGATATGAGATAGATAGATAGATAGATAGATAGATATGAGATAGATAGATAGATATGAGATAGATAGATAGATAGATAGATATGAGATAGATAGATAGATAGATATGAGATAGATAGATAGATAGATAGATAGATAGATAATGATAACCAACACAATCCTGCTCAGAATGATGCGGTACACAGAAAGGCATGTTAAAAAAAAAAAATTAAAGCCCCCTCCATGTTATTGAGGAAAGAGGGCGATATAAGTGACCGCATACCAGGGAAAACAAAGGACCTGAGAGTGGAGACATGAAAGAGAGATCACAAGTGACATATCTACAATGTATCACAATATCTTGTACACAGGTAGGATTCATTACAATCTCAACAACTAGAGGACGCCATGAAAACCTTATAATGAATTTTATAGAAAACAATTACAGAAAAAAAAAAATTAACTCAGATTGCAGTAACATCAACACTGCTCTGGTACTGTATGTGACGGGGCGGCCCCTAGTCTATCACATAATGGAGAAATATTTTTATAACATCTGGAGATTTCAGAACAAATATGTAATATAAGAAGTAAAAAACAAGAATGGTGTACAAAATACTCAGCACTTGGCAGGTGACACAGAAAAACAGGAATTCAGTGACTCACACACAATACAGCGCAAAACGATTATCAGAAAAGCAAGAGAAAAAGTCACTGTACTCCAGAGCTGTACTCACTATTCTGCTGGTATAGTTAGCTCTGGAGTATAATACAGGATGTAACTCAGGATCAGTACAGGATAAGTAATGTAATGTATGTACACAGTGACTGCACCAGCAGAATAGTGAGCGCAGCTCTGGAGTATAATACAGGATAAGTAATGTAATGTATGTACACAGTGACTGCACCAGCAGAATAGTGAGTGCAGCTCTGGAGTATAATACAGGATAAGTAATGTAATGTATGTACACAGTGACTGCACCAGCAGAATAGTGGTGCAGCTCTGGAGTATAATACAGGATAAGTAATGTAATGTATGTACACAGTGACTGCACCAGCAGAATAGTGAGCGCAGCTCTGGAGTATAATACAGGATAAGTAATGTAATGTATGTACACAGTGACTGCACCAGCAGAATAGTGAGCGCAGCTCTGGAGTATAATACAGGATGTAACTCAGGATCAGTACAGGATAAGTAATGTAATGTATGTACACAGTGACTGTACCAGCAGAATAGTGAGTGCAGCTCTGGAGTATAATACAGGATAAGTAATGTAATGTATGTGCACAGTGACTGTACCAGCAGAATAGTGAGTGCAGCTCTGGAGTATAATACAGGATGTAACTCAGGATCAGTACAGGATAAGTAATATAATGTATGTACACAGTGACTGCACCAGCAGAATAGTGAGCGCAGCTCTGGAGTATAATACAGGATGTAACTCAGGATCAGTACAGGATAAGTAATGTAATGTATGTACACAGTGACTGCACCAGCAGAATAGTGAGCGCAGCTCTGGAGTATAATACAGGATGTAACTCAGGATCAGTACAGGATAAGTAATGTAATGTATGTACACAGTGACTGCACCAGCAGAATAGTGAGTGCGGCTCTGGAGTATAATACAGGATGTAACTCAGGATCAGTACAGGATAAGTAATGTAATGTATGTACACAGTGACTGCACCAGCAGAATAGTGAGCGCAGCTCTGGAGCATAATACAGGATGTAACTCAGGATCAGTACAGAATAAGTAATGTAATGTATGTATGTACACAGTGACTGCACCAGCAGAATAGTGAGTGCAGCTCTGGAGTATAATACAGGCTATAACTCAGGATCAGTACAGGATAAGTAATGTAATGTATGTACACAGTGACAGTACCAGCAGAATAGTGAGCGCAGCTCTGGAGTATAATACAGGATGTAACTCAGGATCAGTACAGGATAAGTAATGTAATGTGTGTACACAGTGACTGTACCAGCAGAATAGTGAGCGCAGCTCTGGAGTATAATACAGGATGTAACTCAGGATCAGTACAGGATAAGTAATGTAATGTATGTACACAGTGACTACACCAGCAGAATAGTGAGTGCGGCTCTGGAGTATAATACAGGATGTAACTCAGGATCAGTACAGGATAAGTAATGTAATGTATGTACACAGTGACTGCACCAGCAGAATAGTGAGCGCAGCTCTGGAGCATAATACAGGATGTAACTCAGGATCAGTACAGAATAAGTAATGTAATGTAATGTATGTACACAGTGACTGCACCAGCAGAATAGTGAGTGCGGCTCTGGGGTACAATACAGGCTGTAACTCAGGATCTAGTACAGGATAAGTAACGGAATGTACTGTACACAGTGACAGTACCAGCAGCATAGTGAGCGCAGCTCTGGAGTATAATACAGGATGTAACTCAGGATCAGTACAGGATAAGTAATGTAATGTGTGTACACAGTGACTGTACCAGCAGAATAGTGAGCGCAGCTCTGGAGTATAATACAGGATGTAACTCAGGATCAGTACAGAATAAGTAATGTAAGGTATGTACATAGGGCTGACCAGCAGGAGAGGGGGGCGGGGGGGGAAAGGGGGGAGGGAGGGGGAAAGGAATGGAGAGGGATCCCTAAGGAACTGGTGGTGCGGGGGTATCGGAATGTACTGCACGGGGGCACAGCAGCACAGGGCACTTTAGCACTGAAAGGATTAGGGGGGGGGGGGGGTAGCCTGCAGTGTCCAGCAGAGTCAACGACGCCCACTTATATGTTCTGGAAATGTAGGGACCAGTTGGCGCCAAACTCATCCAGCCGTGGCCAAGAAAGTGAACAATTAGGAGGCAGCACCATCATTTCTGAGAATATGAAACACCCAATAAACCGCGTGGATGACGCTCAATCCTCCAGAATGAATAACCAGGTGTTATGAGCGCTACGAAGGACGGATAATCCGGGAAATTAAAATTCCTCCTCCCGGACCAACACGGAGACATCTGATGGGGAACAGTAAATGACACATTGCGGTCGCTGATGTCACTTTGTTACAAACCACCCAAACTGATGATTTTCAGGAGGATTTCACCAGACCGATGTCTTGATTGTCGGAGAGGCTTGAGGCTCAGGGACTGGAGGCCAACAAAGGGTTAATGAATCCCAAGTGGGAAGATCAATCCTGCAGTATTAGGGTGCACTTGGGCACAGTTCAAACTGCATCAAAACTGCAAAGGATACAACTACATGCCATTTTGATGCAGTTTTTGGTGAAGTTTTTTTAATTTATACAGGAAATATGTTAAAAATGCATTACACATGTAAAATTATGAAATTTCACTGCAACAATCGCATCAAATCTGAGGTTTTCTTTCCATTGCAATTTTGATGCAGTCTGTGCGCATGCACCCTTATAGCGCCAGAAAGCACCCATCCACTGACTGAACTACAAGATTAGCTCCGCGCCTGCATAACTATCCAGAAAGATTGGTTTACAGTTCTGTTCATCCTGACCCTCCCAGTTCATGAAGAGAATGCCAGAACTACAGTGAAGACTGACATAGGCAGAGAACATACTGGGGAAAACTACAGAAATGCAGATTATGTGATATCCCATGTGCAGGGTCGGGTTATAATCTTGATAATGATTGGTCACCCAATAATTAAAGTAGATCACTCATATTAACATCAAAATATACACATTTCAGGCTACAGATCAGCAGAGTGTGAACTGCCTCAGTGCTCCCCGTACCATTGTATTTTAATGTACCAAAAAAATGACACAGGGGTGTCAGCCCTGTACCAGACCCCAATAGATGAGAAAACCCAGCTTTCTAAATACCCTTAAAGAAATCTGAAGCTTCACTGTTAAGTAGAAGTACATTCCCTCCACTGACTCCCTGTTCCCTCCTGTCCATGCTTGTGTGTCAGTCTTTACTGTAGTTCTGACATTCTATTCATGTACCAGGATGAATAAAGCTAACGGTCCGTCTCCGACAGGGAGGTGCTGGAAATAAGAGGACGTAGCAATGATGATGATAAATGATGATATAGAATCCTCCGCGGTCACAAGGTAGCAGAGAAGCCCTGGCCCCCCGGCAGCCACACATGTTTTCCTCCTATAAATGAATCCATCAGGTGAGCGCTCGGCGCACAATATAAAGCCAGCTCTAGACTCGCAGATTTTACTCCGGCAGAAGTAAATTTCTCTGTCTGGAGTCGTAAAAAAGAGAAATTTCAAAGGATTCGAAAATTGCTGCCATAAATTCTTATTAATATCCATATTTCCGAGGAACTCTAAATGTTACCGTAAAAATATAGTGGAGAACCTACTGCGCGGCTCGGTGGTAGGGAGCGCTGTGTGGGTGAGGAAGGGGTTAATGGCGGAGATGGAAAGATCCATCATACATCATAAAACAAGTCCAGCTGCGGAATCAACTGACGCAGAGCGGTTACTATGGACACACCGCCTGACAACCTCATAGAAAGTCTATAGCAACCAGTGTCAGACACAGAGGGGCAGATTTATCACCGAGGGGACGATTAATGTCAGCCTTGCTGGAGTCTGCACCAAAATGATCAAATGTTGCTCGAGGTCCATCTGACACGTCCGTCCTGAAATGTTACTCTGTTTACTACACCACCCGCTGACTGAACAGAGTTTGTGGCAATTTTTGTGACTTTTTAAAAAGTCGCAGTTTATAAATGAGGTGTACGGGCGGCTACGACCATATTCACACCCACATTTGGAACATGAGTTTTAATAAATCAGTAGGGCCCACCTCGGCCCCCTGATCCATGTTTTTTGGTATAAATTAGGCCAGACATATTTGGCTTAATAAATCTCCCCCAATGTATCCATAGCAATCAGACAATCAAACCGTCTTAGTTGCCCATAGCAACTAATCACAACCCATAGCAACCAATCACAGCCCAGCTTTCATGTTGTAATCTGCTCCTAGAAAATGAAAGCTGTGCTGTGATTGGTTGCTATGGGCAGGGACAGTTTTGCTTTTAAACAGTTCAGTAAACCTGCCCCAATGTATTGTTAGTAACCAGATGAATCTGGGGCAGATTCAACACCAGACTCCATATTGCTGGTTAGCGGAGAATGATTCTAAATTGGTGCACCTATGCTCAAAGAATAAAAAAAATTTTTTTAAAAACTTCTAATTTTTTGCAAATAAAAAAATAAAAATTTTAAATATATTTCAGCAAAAATTAGCAAATTTTTATTCCTTTTACGCCAGAAAACTACTGTATAGATCTACCCTAATGTATTAATAGCAACTAAACTGTCAGACATAGTATAACCCTAGCAACCAGAGCCAGCACAGACACCAGGGCCAGCCAACTGCCCCAGGCCACACCGAAGGGGGCGCTGTCTGAGCCGCCATGACTAACGCCATGATTACCGCTGACTGTAGTGTGTAACCGGAAAATAGATAAACACACCAATTCTGAATTTCTTCATTTCCTCTTGAAGGTCAGGTGACTTCTGTACAATGGAACTCATACAATGTTGTTCTAGTTTCAGAGTGACACATTGTAACACTATGGAGAACCCCCGACTATACCCCAAGTGACCAATTCCAACACTCTACCCAATTATTAGGCCCCTTTGCCAGGGGATTGCTGTGAATGTATTTCCCTACATATAGGGAGGAGGATAGGGCTTACTCTATAGTTATAAAAAGAGCATTGAGCCCCAGATTGGAAGAGCCCTGGGCTACAGACTCTGTCGTAAAGCCTAAATTAAGGCCCAATCCTGGATGCAGGGACTGTGATACCTGACGACTGAAGCCCGATGTAGGGACGGATCTGACAACCATTTCACTGCAATGGAAAACAGTTGTCAGAGAGATAAAAGCTACAAATTGCTACAATGTAGAACCTGTACACTCACAGGAAGAACAGAACAAACGTGTTTTGTGTCTTGTGACAACAATAAGATCAGACAGACATTTCTGAACCCCCCCGGTGCAGGTTACATTTCATCCGCCCGTACATTTCTGCCTCCTGACATTACCCCCCCCCCCTTATGTTTCATACTGAACCTATTCCACATCAGCCCTAATTACATGATTAGCGCTTTGAAGGGCAGGAGAGAAGCGATTTACATAATTTAATCATAAGAAGAACTTAAAGATACAGATTTTGCTGTTCGTTTGTACAATTAACTCGGCAGCCTGGGGGGGCCGAGATATTAATGTGATTAAACAAGATTTCTGCATGAAGCCGGCGCCTGTGTGTCCTCTATTAGAGGAGGGCTGGAGGCAAGCACAAAATTAATTTTAGAAGACAATCAATTTTATCCTACATGACGGTAATAAATAAGAGCCCATCTGTGGAGGAGACGCGCGCCCTGGGTGGGGACAAGCTCCAGCTCTCCTAAAAATAGCCTGCACCACCAGATGCCACCTCTGCCCCAAGTCCCTTGACGGGATTTCCTAGAAGTTTGGTGAAACCGCCAGCTCCAGGCCTCGGCCTTCGAGATGAGCTTGTGATTTTATCATGTATTCATCTTGTCGTTTATACCCAGCATGCCACGCCATGTGATACTGCCTTGTCTAGGAGTGAGAATGCTGCTCAACCTGAGCCTCCTGGTGCATATATAATAAAATAAATAGAATACCAGAACTGTAGTGAAGGTGGACATGGAGGCTGGAAGTACTCAGGGTGTATGGAAAGCTGGGTGAAGAAACAAAAGAAGAGAGGAAAGAGGAATGGAGAGGAAGAGAAAGAGGAAGAAGAGATTGGACTGGAGAGGAAGAGAAGAGCAAAGGAGAAGAAGGGGAGAGGATGAAGAGAAGTGATTAAAAGAAGAGAGAGAGGAAAGGAGAAGGAAGAGAAGAAGATAGTGGAGAAGAGAAGGGAAAGGAGCAAAGAAAAGGAGAAGAAGAAGAGAAGAGAGCAAAGGAGGAGAGGAGAGGAAGATAGGACAGATCTGTATTGTTTCAGAGGTTTGAGGTTTGTCTACACTGGATACTGAATTGCAGCAAATCCTCGGCTGTGACATTGGATCTATTCAAATTTCAGCCTATAATCATTGGCATTCACTGACAACAAGCAGAGATCTTGACTATGGCAAGGAAAGTGTATTAGAAAGTTGCAGAACTTTATGTTATACATTGATGAAGATGGAAAATCCCATAAGTGACCACAACCGACAACATGAAAGTTTTGGAACCCCCCCGACGGCTTCTTCCACAATGTGACATGTGAGCGGAGGACGTGGCGGTACCGAGCCACGTAATTAATTACTTCTTCAACCACTGTGACTGCACTCAGTGTAAGACGTTAATGTGCCGCCTGCAGCAAAGCTGGGCGCAGCGTACGGATATGTCACATAGTCATTTACACAGAGCCGCGGCGCAGCAGAGCAAACACAGAGACTAGAGTAGTAAGTCAACCAGCCAACATCATTTACAATTTGGATATAATCTCTGAATAATCCGCAGTAAATGTGGAAATGTTTTGTCTGATTTATCTTGTACTGATCTCCAGTTACATCTTTTCTTATACTCCAGTCACATCCAAATCTCCACAACTGTGCAGTTGTATTAGGACATATTCACACACAGGAGACATTTCTATGACTGTCCTATTTATCAGAAAGGGTCTGGCAGAAATCCCTGCACCTGCTTAGAATCAAAGAAACTCCTGCAACAAATCTGCCATGTGTACATACTCCAATGATATCCAAAGCTGCGTTTATAATTCCTTTGCCTCTGCCTCTATTGGCAGGGGTGTAGCTATAGGGCGTGCAGAGGTAACAAGCACTACTGGATCCTGCAGTCGCAGGGGGCCCAAATGGCTCACCCCAACATAACAAGAAACCTGTATTACACCTAGCACAGGGTAAGTAGGGGCGCCGTTATTTATTCTGCATTGGGGCCCAGAAGCTTCAGTGTGCATTATAGCTGCATTATAGCAGACCCACGCCATGGACCTTCAGTCTTGTCACTCCTGGTGGGGCTTCTTCCAGTGTGCAGGGTCTTTGTGATTTCCAGTGGCGCTTGGATCCTCTACGCATCTATATTGCCCTATGGTAGATGTTACACTTATACTTGACCCTATATATCTGTATATACATCAACAACACAATTCTCTGGAGTACAGAAAGGCTACAAAGTGGAGACGTATTGTGAATGCAGCTCTGGGTGTGACTAGCGTAAATACTCATCAAGGATCTAAAGTGTTCATTAGCTTGTATTCATGAACCAGGCAGCTCAGGATGAACAGTTCAGCTGGCAGCAATTCTTGTAGAGATTATATACAGTGAATTTCCTCTCCCAATCCGGATCAGGCTCCTCAGTTAGGTCTGGAAAATGACTCTAAGAGTCCACCAGAGCACCAAGAATAAATTCACATTCAGCAGATTTGTTTCAGAAATTTCTACAATTATCCTTTTACTAAATGGAGCTTGCAGGAATCCAGGTGCTTGCTGCATTCAGATGAATGGAACAGATTTTCAGTTTGAAGCAAATCTGCAGAGTGTGAACTTACCCCAAATGCATTTAACCCTAATAAAACCTAAGCCCTGGTGTCAGCTGCGAGGGAGCCCCATTACCACAGCACAACACGCCATTGATCATGTGACTATTCTGCGCATGCCAGCCCTGACGATATATGGAAGCTGCTGCAATCCAGCTGTTTTAGAATTACAACTCCCACCGTGCTCAGCTGGACTCTGGATCATTACATTTTCATTTTCCTCTAGATCTGATAAATGATAAGATCCTGCTGCGGTTTCTCCGCTCGGCTTCCGCTCTGGTCAGGTAGACGATCGCTCGTTTGTCGCTATAATTTTTAATCTACTTTCCAAGTGTCCGTCTATTAAACATTGACGAGGATTCCTATTCCCATCGGTGTCATGTAAATTATTTATCCCTCATTCAAGCAGCAGGACACGAGCTCTGGCCGAGGCCGTAACTTAGATACCTCCTGGCCGCCATGAATTATAAATGCTTACAAAACAGCGCTAAGTAATCGATAGATGAGGAGCCTCCTCCTGGACTTGGATCTATAGGCTCTATAGGAGCGGCTGCAAGGCGCAGATTCCGAAATATCTACAATAGTAAGTGCTGCAGATTCTGACAAAACGCCGCTCCTTGTCAAGATCTCTGCTTGCTGTCAACAAATAATAGGATTACGGTTTACATCCAGAGTCTTCCTGACCCAAGCTGAAGATTCTCGTCATTTACAAAAGTGGTGGAAATGGCGGAAGAATCTACACAGCCCTGAGGCAACCATTGATTTGCACCTAGGTGAAAGGGCGCAAAGGAGAAACCCCTAATACATGATGAGGTGCAGTTGGTGTTGATGAAGCCCCCCAAAATATTAGAAAGTGGCAGAATTTTGTACAACACATTGAAATTCCAGATCCCAACCAATAATATATTTGGGCTTTCAAAACACAACTTCAAGATGTCTCATAAAATTCTATAAGGCTAAAGCCATCCGTAGAAAAAAAAATGCTGCGGGAAAAGACGCGGCAGCAATGCACAGCGGTTTTCCCCACAGTGCTTTCCAAAGAAAGTCTGCAGAGGTTTCCTCTGCGGACTCTCTACTTCTATTATAACTATAGGGAAACCGTCAACGTTTCCGTCGTTATAATCGACATGTTGCAATTTCCAAAACCGCTACAGTTTTGGAAATTGCAGCATGTCTACTGCGCATATTTTTCCGCAAGGTGTGGATGGGATTCGCTAGTGACCCTGTAGTGACTGTAAAAAAATTTTACAGCAAAAAAAAAAATCTGCACCATAATGTATTACAGTCAATGAGAAATTCATTCTATGCATTTTTTCCTGGACCGAAATTGACCTAAAATCCGCAGCATGCCAATTTCTTTTTTTTTTTTTCCCCGGCATGGATTTTTCAAAACCTGCATGCCCAAGTATGAAAATCAGCACCAAAATCCATGCCAGATGGTGCACAATTTTCATGCGGATTTCCCTGTATATAGAACTGCAGATTTTGCAGCCGAGTTTCCACATGTAAATCCTGACCGTGTGCATGTACCCCAGGCATTCATCAAAAACACTGGGAGGTAAAACATGAAACTTATCACAAAAAAACAATCTACGTAAAATAAATACACGACAAAGTGAATCCCCGGCCCCGGATCCTCGCACATGTGGAACGCTTTATCGGGAGCCGCCATATTTTGCTTCCACTTTAGGGCTCCCTGTTAATCCAATACAACTTTTATACAGACCCATAAACAGCAGCAGTGGAAAAGACAGCACAGATGTTCACCTCTAATGTAATTTCCATTCAATTTCCTAAGTGCGCTCCCCGTGTGCCGCGCGGCTTCGCGTTATGTTTAGCTTGCAAATTCTTTTAATAAATAATGAATGCAATAAAATGGAGAGATCAATGGCAGCTGAGAAAATCATAAAAGGAGGCGCGCGGCCCAGGCCACTGCTGCTGAGCTCAAACTTTAATCCGGAGACCAATCAATATGATTTTTCCCCCTCTGCGCTTTCTCAACCTGTCACACGGCGAGCAGATAACCTCAGCGCAGATACCTGATATCAGTCACCTGACACCCGATCACACAGAGGCCTCCTCGCCGTTAACTCCTTGAGAGGATGCAATATAAAATCACTTAATAAACCGCACGTAATAACTCCATGAGTCCAGGTCACGAGCTCACTGAGACCGCAAGAACGGCACAACTACCGAGAACACTCAACATCCACAAATAACAACTCCATGTGAAACAACAAAACAGAGTAAACACATAATGGGGAGGATTCATATTATATATTCTATATACAGTAATCATAATACATACCGTCACTACCTGAATAGAAGTTATCTACTATACTATGACTAGATCAACTGTCTACATGTATATAATGTGACATCATCATATTCTTGTCCATAGGAGCAGTATTATAGTAGTTATATTCTTGTACATAGGAGTAGTATTATAGTAGTTATATTCTTGTACATAGGAGTAGTATTATAGTAGTTATATTCTTGTACATAGGAGGAGTATTATAGTAGTTATATTCTTGTACATAGGAGTAGTATTATAGTAGTTATATTCTTGTACATAGGGGCAGTATTATAGTAGTTATATTCTTGTACATAGGAGCAGTATTATAGTAGTTATATTCTTGTACATAGGGGCAGTATTATAGTAGTTATATTCTTGTACATAGGAGTAGTATTATAGTAGTTATATTCTTGTACATAGGAGGTAGTATTATAGTAGTTATATTTTTTTTTATAGGGGGGTTTTTATATTATTTTTTTTTTTTTTTTGGGGGGAGTTTATAGTGTTATATTCTTGTACATAGGAGCAGTATTATAGTAGTTATATTCTTGTACATAGGGACAGTATTATAGTAGTTATATTCTTGTACATAGGAGCAGTATTATAGTAGTTATATTCTTGTACATAGGGGCAGTATTATAGTAGTTATATTCTTGTACATAGGAGCAGTATTATAGTAGTTATATTCTTGTACATAGGAGGTAGTATTATAGTAGTTATATTCTTGTACATAGGAGCAGTATTATAGTAGTTATATTCTTGTGCATAGGAGCAGTATTATAGTAGTTATATTCTTGTACATAGGAGCAGTATTATAGTGGTTATATTCTTGTACATAGGAGCAGTATTATAGTAGTTATATTCTTGTACATAGGGACAGTATTATAGTAGTTATATTCTTGTACATAGGAGCAGTATTATAGTAGTTATATTCTTGTACATAGGAGCAGTATTATAGTAGTTATATTCTTGCACATAGGAGGTAGTATTATAGTAGTTATATTCTTGTACATAGGAGGTAGTATTATAGTAGTTATATTCTTGTACATAGGAGCAGTATTATAGTAGTTATATTCTTGTACATAGGAGGTAGTATTATAGTAGTTATATTCTTGTACATAGGAGCAGTATTATAGTAGTTATATTCTTGTACATAGGAGGTATTATTATAGTAGTTATATTCTTGTACATAGGGGGCAGTATTATAGTAGTTATATTCTTGTACATAGGAGTAGTATTATAGTAGTTATATTCTTGTACATAGGAGTAGTATTATAGTAGTTATATTCTTGTACATAGTAGTATTATAGTAGTTATATTCTTGTACATAGGAGCAGTATTATAGTAGTTATATTGTTGTACATAGGATTAGTATTATAGTAGTTATATTCTTGTACATAGGAGCAGTATTATAGTAGTTATATTCTTGTACATAGGAGGCAGTATTATAGTAGTTATATTCTTGTACATAGGGGCAGTATTATAGTAGTTATATTCTTGTACATAGGAGCAGTATTATAGTAGTTATATTCTTGTACATAGGAGGCAGTATTATAGTAGTTATATTCTTGTACATAGGAGGCAGTATTATAGTAGTTATATTCTTGTACATAGGAGGCAGTATTATAGTAGTTATATTCTTGTACATAGGAGTAGTATTATAGTAGTTATATTCTTGTACATAGGGGCAGTATTATAGTAGTTATATTCTTGTACATAGGAGCAGTATTATAGTAGTTATATTCTTGTACATAGGAGGCAGTATTATAGTAGTTATATTCTTGTACATAGGAGCAGTATTATAGTAGTTATATTCTTGTATATAGGAGCAGTATTATAGTAGTTATATTCTTGTACATAGGAGCAGTATTATAGTAGTTATATTCTTGTATATAGGAGCAGTATTATAGTAGTTATATTCTTGTACATAGGAGCAGTATTATAGTAGTTATATTCTTGTACATAGGAGCAGTATTATAGTAGTTATATTCTTGTACATAGGAGTAGTATTATAGTAGTTATATTCTTGTACATAGGATTAGTATTATAGTAGTTATATTCTTGTACATAGGAGCAGTATTATAGTAGTTATATTCTTGTATATAGGAGCAGTATTATAGTAGTTATATTCTTGTACATAGGAGCAGTATTATAGTAGTTATATTCTTGTACATAGGAGCAGTATTATAGTAGTTGAATTACTGAACATTTTAGCATTAGAATTAGACACATACATAAAATACAGCCTCCCTCCTTATATACCATATCCTTGCTATGTGACTTAGGACTGGATTCTGAATTACTGATGAATTATTAAGATTTGCTGTAATTCTCTATTTCAGGTGTCATTTCCCTTTAGCCACATGGGACGAGCCTATTATAAGAAATCTGTGATTATTTTGTGCTCCTTGCAGGGAATACAATGTGGATGTGTCTAATACTTAATCTGCCAGGAACTGCAGCCTTAAACAAACCTCACATTTCTATTAATTAAAACAATGTAGGTCATAAATCAGCACCAGGGAGCAATAAGCGACCGTCAAAACACTTTGTACTAAGCCTGAGCCCAGGAGAGGCGATCGGGAGGGGGAGATGTTTTTGTTTAAAGATTTTGCCCATTTGTGGACGTCTCTGCAGGCGAGAAAAAGATGAGGAAAAAAGTCAATCGCAGCTAAAATCTGAAAATTAAAGCAGCAATGTCCATTCAGCTGCAAACGTGAAGGAGATATCAGGGTGCTCAGCAGAGGGAGGATGATGGGGGTCCATGCTGATCTAGGCTGTACTCTCACTTAGGCTGCTCTCATGCTCAGGTCTTATCTTTTGGGTCTGCAGGGTCACTGTGGATGATAATGTGACAGCCGAGACCCTGAATAGACGCGCTCTGCTGTACAGTCTCTATCAATCATTCATAGTTCTCCACTGTAATCTCCTGTAACATAATACATTATATTGTTATACGTTTTGTAGCTTTAGTCATGAGAAGGGAGGTCCAGGCTTCGGAGCGGACATATAGGAGACTGCAAGTCGTATCAAGTTAGGGTACAGAGAATGTCAGACTGTATAGGCCATGTCAACGTCCCCTAGAATTACGGTACATTGTAATCTTCATTGTTCTCATTGTACATAGGACAGATCATCAATCACATCTAATGGGTTCTTACTGAATCCTCCCATCAGACACAGACCCTCGTGGTGACTGCTCCAAAGTCAACTCCAAACGGGGTTGTTTTCTGGTTCAGGGATCATCAGGGTAAATTCACACGCAGCAGATTTGTTTACAGAAATTTCATACATGTGGATAGTGGCTGCAGTCTGGAATCCCCATGGAGATATATGGGACATGCACAATTACTGCATGTAATCTGCTGCATGTAAATAAAGCCGTAGAGTGTCAGAGCCTGGGGGCCCCAGGGGAGTGCTGGAGATCTGCAGGGGCCGGAGAGGAGACTTGGTGAGCATGTGAGAGCGAAGAAGATGATAAGGAGGAGGAGGAGGAGGATGGAGAACGAGGACAGTGATGATATTGATGAGCAGGAGGAGGAGGATGATAATAGTGACAATGATGAGGAAGATAATGACAATGAGGAGAGTCATGATATTGATGAGCTTTATAAGAACATTGAAAATATTGATGATGATGAGGACAGTGATAATATTAATGATGATACCACAATTGTTGTCGTCGATGATGAGGAGTAGATTGAGGATTATGATTTTTACACAGTGATGATGGGGAGGAAGATTATGAGGACAGTGATGATATGGATGAGGAGGAGGATAATAATGATGATAATGAGGAAGATTATGACAATGAGGAGAGTGATGATATTGACGACAGCGGTGATGATGAGTATGATGGTGATGATGATTTTTATAAGGATAGAGATGAAATTGATGATGATGTTGCTTATACTGCAGACTCCTATATCAGGAGACGGACAATGTTATTGACGCCACTGAAGTTTTTCTTTGTTCTCAGTATAAAGTCGTGTATAAATTTAACTCTTCATCTCCTGCTACACAGCAGGTCACCAATCCCAATGCACTGCTCAGCCCACGGACTGATCTGTCTCGGTGACGTGTATTTCACTGTACGACACAGGTAATTCGCCGCTGGTGATGGATTCTTTATATTTTTACGAGCAGTCGTCTTCAGACTCCGTCAGGTTTGAGGAGTTTAATAAAAGGCAGAGATCCCACAAATCTTGCCCTGAGCAGCTGCTTCCCCTCGTCCCTGCTCCTCCCCTGTGCGTCCCGCGAGATTGATAGGTGACATTTACCAAACGCCATAATCGTTCATTATCCGCTGCTGTCACTTTCATTACAGTCAAATGTTAATGTGAAAAAGGCTTCACCAAACTCACCACTTACCTATTGATTTTTTTTCCTTTTTTCCTATTTTGCAAATAATGACTTGTTCAATATTAAAGCTCACATGACACGCACTCCCATCCTCCGAACCCCCCCGCCACATCCCAGCTAGAATTATTAAATGTCCAAAAATTATCAAAAATGTATCTGTTACTGAGAAAGCAGGATGAACATCATAGTAACAACTGATCCAGCTTTAATGGGATTGTCATGCAGCTTTCCCAGGATCCTGAAAGGCCACTTTACTTTTACTGTATACCAAGAAAATCATCTTTTCTGGAGTATTAAGAAAGAGCTCCAATAATGGCAGGCATACTGTTTGTCACCCAGCTTTCCCAGAAGCCGAAAAAACTAATAAATTGCAGAATAAAATAAAATTTTCTGCTTCTCTAACATATTAACCCGACATCTTTGACAACGCACGGCTCTGTGTTGCAGGTTCAGAATAGGATAAATCAGATCCCAAATTCTACGGTTTTTATTCTAGTGTTTTATGGGAGACAGAAAGTAACAGATGGTGCAACGTGTCTGATTTTCAATGCATTTTTACTTCTTGCTAAACCTTTATGCATTTGTTTCTGCGCTGTGGCCCTATAGCAGGACACAGCCCTGAGTTCATCGGTTTCGTGCAGATTTTTTGCAGTCGCTGTCGCTTTAAGCGGCCGCGACCTGGGCTGATTGCTGACAGCGTATAGGACATTAATGCATCTGTCATGATAACAAGCTAAGAATAACTTGCAGACATCAAACCAAGAGGCAGAATCCATGTGAAGTGATTCATTCAGATCTGTCTCATTGATTTATTAAACACAGGGCAACATCTGCAGCCTCACACAGCCGCCGCCGCCGCGCCGCAGAATGAATGCAGGATCAATTCAGATGGAAAAAAGTGCAAAGAGAGATAAATCAAAACAGCATTTGCATGCGCTGCCACAATCAGCCTTATTGGGTGGAAACGCTGCGTTTCCCCTTTTCTGGAGCGAAACGCGACTAAACATTATGTTATCTCCGCAGAAGGGGCTTGATTTGAAGCGACAGAGATCTGTGCAGGTCCCGGCAATGAAAGGAAAGAAAAGGAGAAATAAAAGAGGCTGGTGAATAACACTGCTGAATATGCAACAGGAGCCGAGCCGGGATGTGTGTCGAGGGGTCCGGCGGGAGAGGAGGCCGGGGGGTTCATACTAATAAATAGGGTAATGGTTCACAGGTGACAACATTTACATTTACTACTTACATGGGATTTTCAGTTGTCACCCAGAAGATATGTCTCCTATTACTAAGCAGTGGCCTGAATGTATCCATGCTGAAATATATAGTACCCCATATCCACGCTGATACATACAGTAACCCGTATCCACGCTGATACATACAGTAACCCGTATCCACACTGATATACAATCATATGAAAAAGTTTGGGCACCCCTATTAATCTTAATCATTTTTAGTTCTAAATATTTGGGTGTTTGCAACAGCCATTTCAATTTGATATATCTAATAACTGATGGACACAGTAATATTTCAGGATTGAAATGAGGTTTATTGTACTAACAGAAAATGTGCAATATGCATTAAACCAAAATTTGACCGGTGCAAAAATTTGGGTACCCTTATCATTTTATTGATTTGAATACTCCTAACTACTTTTTACTGACTTACTGAAGCACAAAATTGGTTTTGTAACCTCACTGAACTTTGAACTTCATAGCCAGGTGTATCCAATCATTAGAAAAGGTATTTAAGGTGGCCAATTGCAAGTTGTTCTCCTATTTGAATCTCCTCTGAAGAGTGGCATCATGGGCTCCTCAAAACAACTCTCAAATGATCTGAAAACAAAGATTGTTCAACATAGTTGTTCAGGGGAAGGATACAAAAAGTTGTCTCAGAGATTTAACCTGTCAGTTTCCACTGTGAGGAACATAGTAAGGAAATGGAAGACCACAGGGACAGTTCTTGTTAAGCCCAGAAGTGGCAGGCCAAGAAAAATATCAGAAAGGCAGAGAAGAAGAATGGTGAGAACAGTCAAGGACAATCCACAGACCACCTCCAAAGAGCTGCAGCATCATCTTGCTGCAGATGGTGTCACTGTGCATCGGTCAACAATGCAGCACACTTTGCACAAGGAGAAGCTTTGTATGACCAAACAACTCAATCTTTGTTTCATCAGCCAGCTTCATTTTGGAAGAAGGTCCTGTGGACTGATCAAACCAATGATTGAGCTGGTTGGTCATACAAAAGTGCTTTATGCATGGCGCAAAAAAACAGCATTCCAGGAAAAACACTTGCTACCCACTGTAAAATTTGGTGGAGGTTCCGTGCTTTCAGAAACGGTCTTTTTGACGCCATCACTCTCCCCATACAGCTTCTCCTTGTGCAAAGTGTGCTGTATTGTTGACCGATGCACAGTGACACCATCTGCAGCAAGATGATGCTGCAGCTCTTTGGAGGTGGTCTGTGGATTGTCCTTGACTGTTCTCACCATTCTTCTTCTCTGCCTTTCTGATATTTTTCTTGGCCTGCCACTTCTGGGCTTAACAAGAACTGTCCCTGTGGTCTTCCATTTCCTTACTATGTTCCTCACAGTGGAAACTGACAGGTTAAATCTCAGACAACTTTTTGTATCCTTCCCCTGAACAACTATGTTGAACAATCTTTGTTTTCAGATTTTTTAATTTTTTTTTTAAGGCCCCTAGGCCACTCTTCAAAAAAAAAAAAAAAAAAAAAAAAAAAACAAAAAAGAGACCACTTTAAATTCCTTTTCATAAAAAAACACCCCGCCTTAAAAATTAAAACACCATGAGGGTACAAAAACCAATTTTTTCCTCAATAAATCAGTAAAAAGTATTTAGGAGTATACAAAACAATAAAATGATAAGGGTACCCAAATTTTTGCACCGGTCAAATTTTGGTTTAATGCATGTTGCACATTTTCTGTTAGTACAATAAACCTCATTTCAATCCTGAAATATTACTGTGTCCATCAGTTATTAGATATATCAAATTGAAATGGCTGTTGCAAACACCCAAATATTTAGAACTAAAAATGATTAAGATTAATAGGGGTGCCCAAACTTTTTTTTTTCTTTATCACAAATACACACCACCACCACCACCAACAAAAACAAACCCGCCCCCACACACATACACAAACACCCACACCCACCCACATATATAAAAACACCCACCCCCATCCACAAAAAAACCAAACCCCAACAACAAAAAAAAATAAAAAAAAAAACCAGCGCAGGAAAGGAAAGGAGCGGAAGAAAAAAAAAAAAATATATTTATGAGGGGTGGAAACACACCCAAAACAAACCCAACCCAAAACCACAAACCGAGCGCCACAACCCCCACCCCAAAAGGAAAATAAAAAATAAAAGCCCCCCCCCCCCCCCAAAAGAAAAAGAGGAAATCCAAAAAAAAAAACAGAAATAAAAAACAACACGACGTGAAATTATAATTTGCGACGGCGAACATTTTACGCTCTCAGGGCTTTTGTAAAATTTCATCAGTTTTGCCGGTACTGTAGGACGCCACAGATTTCCACACACAAAAGCCACATTGTGAACATATCCTAAGAATACAAAAAGTTGGGACAAAAAACAAAAAAAAAAACTGTATAAAAAAGGACTAAAGCCAGAGAATGACAGGAGGAGCAGTAAAGGTCAGGTGGGCGCTTTTTCAGTGCAGGTCACACAGAGCGGTTGGCAGAGGGCGAGGACACTTTTGTGTAATGAGACTCGTTTCTGTGACACATTTAACCCTTTCACACTCCATTAATTCCCCCCTGGTTTGAACACTCGGAGCGCACAGCTGCTGCAGGACAAGAAAAAAAAAAAAAATCACCAAAAATACTAAAAATATACAAATCTAAAGGCAACGTCTGCTCTAGTTGCACTTTCACTACTTCACTAGTAGTAAGAGTGAGAGTTTTTAATCTATTAATCTCATGGAATAAAATTAAAAAAATTTTACAAAAAATACAAACTTTTTTTTTTAAATTACATTTTAGTTTTATTTTTAATAATTTTACATTATTTTTTTTTACATTTTTTCCTGCACTATTGAAGAAGTCGGCCTGTAGTATAAGTGTGAAGACATTCTGATCAGTCTGTATAATTAATGCTTATAATAACCGGCCCCCCCACACTTCAGGTTCTGTGCACATTTGCCAGCCAGTGATTAGGATTCTGGCCGGATCAGCGCGGCGTTATTACCGAGCTCTTGGCTCCGTGTCTGGACTTGGGTGGAATAAAATATTGTCTTTATTTACGGACCAATTAATCCCGATGAGCCTGTCTGTTCCCTAATCAGCCCAGTCACATAAAATCTCCCTCTGGATGAGTAAATCCGCTGGACAAGCCAATGGGAACGTGTGCAGAGCAAGAGGATTCGGGGTGTCCGTCATCACATCCTCCGTGGAAATATATTATCTATATATGTCGCCTCCCAATACCGAAGCGCACACAGACACCTCAAGAGAAAGACAGGCTACAGATTTCTAATACACTTTGTGTTAGGACAAGATCTCTGCTAGCTGTCAGTGAATAAGAACAAACCCGTCCGGGGTTATCCTTCACAAAATCTGCACTGACACATTGCTGCAAACCCTCAGAGACTGGATACTGTCCCAATAATGTCGCAGGTCAGGTGATGCATTATATACAGTAATAACAGTGAGCAGGAGGGGGCAATACCACGCACACCAGTTATCAGATCACATATACTAATACAGTGACTGATACATGATCGATTACAATGTATCTCGTGTCGTGTCCCCACTGAGAGAATCTACAGTATAAATCAGCTTTTTGACATTTTGAACAATTTACTAATTTTGTTATTTTACAGAGAAATCCTTTTAATCTGCCATTGGTTGGTGCTGAATTATTCAGATCATCCAACCATAAAAATATATGAAATACAAAATAACATCTTTTCCTATAACTTGGTTCCTCTGCCGCATCTTCTATGTCTGAATTTGGGAGATTCCAGATTTCGGTATCCCTGGAATATGCCGGATTATCAGAGATTCCGGATGACTGGACGCACAGTGAATATAGTAGATCTTTAGGGCGTAATTCTTTTCATTAGGGCCTTGATTTTTTTTCCCCTGGGAATAAAGGACAGAGAAGCTGCCAACTGTATAAATGGCGGTCAGCGGCCACTTCCCCCGGTGACCCAGATTCAGACATTCCAACATTGTCCCTTGAAGTTGGAGGGATGACTGTGCTGTCAGTGGCAGGAGGCCGGCAGCGCGGGGGTCAGAAGGGGCCCGGCCGCCGCTTCTCATCTCCCTGACAGATCATTTATCCTCAGACTGAGCAGAAAACACAAGTCAGGATGCGAAAAGAACCGAGAAATAGTGGCCCCAACTACGGGGGCCCCAAATTCAGGCAGGGACCCAGATATAATGATAAAACTACACAGCAACAGACTAACTAAACACAATAATGGCACTACTACTACCAGCATAGCAACAACCACCACCATCATCAGCATCACAATTCTCCTCATTACATATAATTATGTAGACAACAAAAGTCACATAAGTGGAAAGCGAACGCACCGTATACAACAACGCCCCAATGCATCATTCATGGCCGGCAAGATGGCAGCAGAATATAGTATCATAGTACATATAGTATATAGTAACATCAATGTAACAACTTACAGATATCTGATTAATATATACGCAGAGATACAGACACATTGTACATTATCTGTTATATCTGGTGTTACATAGGACTGCAAGTGACATCTACTACATTATCTGTACTCAGAGAGTTATCACTGTGTTATCTGTGGTGTTACATAGGACTGCAGGTGACGATCTACTACATTATCTGTACTCAGAGAGTTATCACTGTGTTATCTGTGGTGTTACATAGGACTGCAGGTGACACCTACTACATTATCTGTACTCAGAGAGTTATCACTGTGTGTATCTGTGGTGTTACATAGGACTGCAAGTGACATCTACTACATTATCTGTACTCAGAGAGTTATCACTGTGTTATCTGTGGTGTTACATAGGACTGCAGGTGACACCTACTACATTATCTGTACTCAGAGAGTTATCACTGTGTTATCTGTGGTGTTACATAGGACTGCAGGTGACATCTACTACATTATCTGTACTCAGAGAGTTATCACTGTGTTATCTGTGGTGTTACATAGGACTGCAGGTGACATCTACTACATTATCTGTACTCAGAGAGTTATCACTGTGTTATCTGTGGTGTTACATAGGACTGCAGGTGACATCTACTACATTATCTGTACTCAGAGAGTTATCACTGTGTTATCTGTGGTGTTACATAGGACTGCAGGTGACACCTACTACATTATCTGTACTCAGAGAGTTATCACTGTGTTATCTGTGGTGTTACATAGGACTGCAGGTGACACCTACTACATTATCTGTACTCAGAGAGTTATCACTGTGTTATCTGTGGTGTTACATAGGACTGCAGGTGACATCTACTACATTATCTGTACTCGGAGAGTTATCACTGTGTTATCTGTGGTGTTACATAGGACTGCAGGTGACATCTACTACATTATCTGTACTCAGAGAGTTATCACTGTGTTATCTGTGGTGTTACATAGGACTGCAGGTGACATCTACTACATTATCTGTACTCAGAGAGTTATCACTGTGTTATCTGTGGTGTTACATAGGACTGCAGGTGACATCTACTACATTATCTGTACTCAGAGAGTTATCACTGTGTTATCTGTGGTGTTACATAGGACTGCAGGTGACACTACTACATTATCTGTACTCAGAGAGTTATCACTGTGTTATCTGTGGTGTTACATAGGACTGCAGGGTTAAAACAACAAAATTATCTGTACTCAGAGAGTTATCACTGTGTTATCTGTGGTGTTACATTGGACTGCGGTGGGTGGGAGGGGACAACTACTACATTATCTGTACTCAGAGAGTTATCACTGTGTTATCTGTGGTGTTACATAGGACTGCAGGTGACACTACTACATTATCTGTACTCAGAGAGTTATCACTGTGTTATCTGTGGTGTTACATAGGACTGCAGGTGACACCTACTACATTATCTGTACTCAGAGAGTTATCACTGTGTTATCTGTGGTGTTACATAGGACTGCAGGTGACATCTACTACATTATCTGTACTCAGAGAGTTATCACTGTGTTATCTGTGGTGTTACATAGGACTGCAGGTGACACTACTACATTATCTGTACTCAGAGAGTTATCACTGTGTTATCTGTGGTGTTACATAGGACTGCAGGTGACATCTACTACATTATCTGTACTCAGAGAGTTATCACTGTGTTATCTGTGGTGTTACATAGGACTGCAGGTGACACTACTACATTACCTGTACTCAGAGAGTTATCACTGTGTTATCTGTGGTGTTACATAGGACTGCAGGTGACACTACTACATTATCTGTACTCAGAGAGTTATCACTGTGCTATCTGTGGTGTTACATAGGACTGCAGGTGACATCTACTACATTATCTGTACTCAGAGAGTTATAACAATGCAGCTCCTAAAGTGCTATTTAAATGGCAGTATCAGCTCTGCTTCATCCGTAACACATGCAGAGATGATGTACACAGTGATTTTGACTCGGTTATCTTCACCACCCAGATATCGGAGACGCTCAGTTATTAAGACATCTATTCTGCAAACGTTTAACATTAATAACAACAGAAGACAAGATGCAAACAAAAAATACTGCAAGTCACAGATGAAGCAGAGGTGAAATTGTGATTTATAAACTGGAGGTACACCATCTGTGTACAGTGATAACTCTGAGTCACCTGCAGTCCTATGTAACACCACAGATAACACAGTGATAACTCTCTGAGTACAGATAATGTAGTAGGTGTTACCTGCAGTCCTATGTAACACCACAGATAACACACAGTGATAACTCTCTGAGTACAGATAATGTAGTAGATGTCACCTGCAGTCCTATGTAACACTACAGATAACACAGTGATAACTCTCTGAGTACAGATAATGTAGTAGATGTCACCTGCAGTCCTATGTAACACCACAGATAACACAGTGATAACTCTCTGAGTACAGATAATGTAGTAGATGTCACCTGCAGTCCTATGTAACACCACAGATAACACAGTGATAACTCTCTGAGTACAGATAATGTAGTAGATGTCACCTGCAGTCCTATGTAACACATTACTATACATTATCAGCTTTGCCAAAGACACATCCAGCACTGCTCCAATTGTATATTACCTGACTATAGGGCTCTGATAAGACACATCTTCCCATGATCAGCACATGATGAGTTGCCATTTCAGGGCCGCAGACTACAGATCAGTAGTATAGACTTTTGGTTTTCAGCCTGTTTTACCTGTCTCAGGACACTCACACAGCGCTCAGACTACATACATATGTAAACATGACATATGACAGATATAACGTAACACCAGTAGTCACCTCTCAGTTCTATATACATCATAGACATTCACAGCGTTATATATGTGCGACCAGATCACACACCTATAGATACGTGAAGTATTATTAAAACAATTTACATAGTGGAGGCAGCACAGCCGAGCCGCAAGCTATACATAGATACAGAACACATAACATCTACAATACATACATATATAGGACACGTAGCCTTACAGCATACATGGTATATATAGGACATAATATATATAGTATATACAGAACACCTAGTATATAAAGCATAATCAGTATATACAGAACACTTAACATTTATGATATATACAGGACGCCTAGCATATAGTGCATACCTGGAATGTACAGAACACCTACCATATAGAACATAACTGGTATGTACAGGATATATATAATGTATACAGCATACCTAGAACATACAACATATACACAAAACAAGTAGCATAAACCGGACACAGGACTTATAACGTATTGAATATCCCTGATACATATAGGACATATGCCTTATGGAGTATTCCTGGTATAAACAGGGCCAAAACCCAAAGGTTACATATTGCATATGATAGAGTACACCCAGTATATACTGAACATATGTATACATATTGCATAAATGGTGCACAAGGCATATATATATATATATAGTATACAGGTATAGACATTACTACAATTGAGATCGCGACACCAGTGTGCACACGGCAGCATATGGTCATACACACAGCACTAGGTTGTCTGCACATACATGTCTTATTACATGTGAGGAGGTCCTCATATATGTGTGTGTGTATATATATATATATATATATATATATATATATATATATATATAGCACAGATGTAGCAGAGTTAATCTGATCTTCTGCAGCATGATATCTGATCACAGAAAACAACAAAAAACAATTAATGTTTTTCCAAAGACTTTTAATTGCTTATTTCTTGTCTTCTGTGATGAGACATGCCGGCAGCAGTTTAACCAATTTCAGAACTTCTGGTCGACTCTGCTATATCTGTTGATATAGATATATACACATTCCCGAGCTCGGCTGTGTCGCTACGCTGATATCACATACCGCCATATAACGTGCAGAGGTTTTCATTAGCACAAAATTGCACAAAAGCAATTCCATAGATATGCCATGTACACATGATGCAAACCCTGAGCTCTGCTGAGCCCCCTGCAGGTAAAAACAGGCAATACAGTATGAGAGAACTGCTCACGGGGCAATTCCCAAATATAATTACAGCATGCAGTAAAGTGAAGACATCAGCCCTAGAGACCAGCGTGCAACCAGAAGACAAGAATACCGCCACCCCCTGCACCCAGGACATTACCCCACCTCCAATATACACCTACATGGCACTCAAGTCCTCTTATACATGAAGCGACCTGTAAACCTATCAGATGCAGCAAAGATTAAAAAAAAAAAAGACACATCATAGTCACATGACTCAGCTCTGCTACATTTGTGTTTGTCACTTCTTCTACTTTGTAATAGTTTCTTACAATTTCTACAATCTGATCTGTCAGTCAGTGATGGCGATGAGGACACATGAAAGGCACAGACTCCAGTGTGAACTGCGCTATGTACAATGCCGGGGGTCACAGCAGACACCAGACACATGGCGCAGATGTCACAGCGGTCGGGGGATGTAGAATAGAAATACAAATATAACAAAGTGTAATAATAATAGAAGGACCACATCAGAATAGATGGGTTAGCCAAGGATATAACATCTGCGTGTAGATTGTATGTTCTCCCCGTGTTTTCTGGCTTTCCTCCAGGTACTCCGGTTTCCTCCCACACTCCAAAGACAAATTGATAGGAAATTTAGATTATCCTATATAGGACAGTGAATGTAAATGTCTGTAAAGTGCTGTGGAATATGATGGCGCTATATAAGTAACAGAAATAAATACATTGAGCTGCAGACAGGTGGAGTATACAGGGGCTGCTCCAGGGTATAAACCCCACGTAGAGAGGTGCAACACCTGGCACCAGCCAGAATATATGCCAATATGGAGTATGAAAGGCTATGTGCTCTAGAGACTATAGATCGGAGGAGCTCCCCTCTATATAAAGTGCAGCATATACCGCCCTGTACTGGAGGAGCTCCCCTCTATATAAAGTGCAGCATATACCGCCCTGTACTGGAGGAGCACCCACTATATAAAGTGCAGCATATACCGCCCTGTACTGGAGGAGCACCCACTATATAAAGTGCAGCATATACCGCCCTGTACTGGAGGAGCTCCCCTCTATATAAAGTGCAGCATATACCGCCCTGTACTGGAGGAGCAGACACTATATAAAGTGCAGCATATACCGCCCTGTACTGGAGGAGCTCCCCTTTATATAAAGTGCAGCATATACCGCCCTGTACTGGAGGAGCTCCCCTTTATATAAAGTGCAGCATATACCGCCCTGTACTGGAGGAGCAGACACTATATAAAGTGCAGCATATACCGCCCTGTACTGGAGGAGCTCCCCTCTATATAAAGTGCAGCATATACCGCCCTGTACTGGAGGAGCAGACACTACATAAAGTGCAGCATATACCGCCCTGTACTGGAGGAGCAGACACTACATAAAGTGCAGCATATACCGCCCTGTACTGGAGGAGCTCCCCTCTATATAAAGTGCAGCATATACCGCCCTGTACTGTTAGAGCAGACACTATATAAAGTGCAGCATATACCGCCCTGTACCGGAGGAGCAGGCACTATATAAAGTGCAGCATATACCGCCCTGTACTAGAGGAGCAGACACTATATAAAGTGCAGCATATACCGCCCTGTACTGGAGGAGCAGACACTACATAAAGTGCAGCATATACCGCCCTGTACTGGAGGAGCAGACACTACATAAAGTGCAGCATATACCGCCCTGTACTGGAGGAGCTCCCCTCTATATAAAGTGCAGCATATACCGCCCTGTACTGGAGGAGCAGACACTATATAAAGTGCAGCATATACCGCCCTGTACTGGAGGAGCTCCGCTCTATATAAAGTGCAGCATATACCGCCGTGTACTGGAGGAGCAGACACTACATAAAGTGCAGCATATACCGCCCTGTACTGGAGGAGCAGACACTACATAAAGTGCAGCATATACCGCCCTGTACTGGAGGAGCAGACACTATATAAAGTGCAGCATATACCGCCCTGTACTGGAGGAGCTCCCCTCTATATAAAGTGCAGCATATACCGCCCTGTATTGGAGGAGTAGACACTATATAAAGTGCAGCATATACCGCCCTGTACTGGAGGAGCAGACACTATATAAAGTGCAGCATATACCGCCCTGTACCGGAGGAGCAGACACTATATAAAGTGCAGCATATACCGCCCTGTACTGGAGGAGCAGACACTATATAAAGTGCAGCATATACCGCCCTGTACTGGAGGAGCAGGCACTATATAAAGTGCAGCATATACCGCCCTGTACTGGAGGAGCAGGCACTATATAAAGTGCAGCATATACCGCCCTGTACTGTTGGAGCAGACACTATATAAAGTGCAGCATATACCGCCCTGTACCGGAGGAGCAGGCACTATATAAAGTGCAGCATATACCGCCCTGTACCGGAGGAGCTCCCCTCTATATAAAGTGCAGCATATACCGCCCTGTACTGGAGGAGCAGACACTACATAAAGTGCAGCATATACCGCCCTGTACTGGAGGAGCACCCACTACATAAAGTGCAGCATATACCGCCCTGTACTGGAGGAGCAGACACTACATAAAGTGCAGCATATACCGCCCTGTACTGGAGGAGTCCCCACTATATAAAGTGCAGCATATACCGCCCTGTATTGGAGGAGTAGACACTATATAAAGTGCAGCATATACCGCCCTGTACTGGAGGAGTAGACACTATATAAAGTGCAGCATATACCGCCCTGTACTGGAGGAGCAGACACTACATAAAGTGCAGCATATACCGCCCTGTACTGGAGGAGCAGACACTACATAAAGTGCAGCATATACCGCCCTGTACTGGAGGAGCAGACACTACATAAAGTGCAGCATATACCGCCCTGTACCGGAGGAGCACCCCCTACATAAAGTGCAGCATATACCGCCCTGTACTGGAGGAGCAGACACTACATAAAGTGCAGCATATACCGCCCTGTACCGGAGGAGCAGACACTACATAAAGTGCCGCATATACCGCCCTGTACTGGAGGAGCAGACACTACATAAAGTGCAGCATATACCGCCCTGTACCGGAGGAGCAGACACTACATAAAGTGCCGCATATACCGCCCTGTACTGGAGGAGCAGACACTACATAAAGTGCAGCATATACCGCCCTGTACTGGAGGAGCAGACACTACATAAAGTGCAGCATATACCGCCCTGTACTGGAGGAGCAGACACTATATAAAGTGCAGCATATACCGCCCTGTACTGGAGGAGTAGACACTATATAAAGTGCAGCATATACCGCCCTGTACTGGAGGAGCAGACACTATATAAAGTGCAGCATATACCGCCCTGTACCGGAGGAGCTCCCCTCTATATAAAGTGCAGCATATACCGCCCTGTACTGGAGGAGCAGACACTACATAAAGTGCAGCATATACCGCCCTGTACTGGAGGAGCAGGCACTATATAAAGTGCAGCATATACCGCCCTGTACTGGAGGAGCAGACACTATATAAAGTGCAGCATATACCGCCCTGTACTGGAGGAGCAGGCACTATATAAAGTGCAGCATATACCGCCCTGTACTGGAGGAGCAGGCACTATATAAAGTGCAGCATATACCGCTCTGTACTGGAGGAGCTCCCCTCTATATAAAGTGCAGCATATACCGCCCTGTACTGGAGGAGCTCCCCTTTATATAAAGTGCAGCATCCGCTCTACTGGGGCCCCCCTTTAAGTGCAGCATATACCGCCCTGTACTGGAGGAGCTCCGCTCTATATAAAGTGCAGCATATACCGCCCTGTACTGGAGGAGCAGACACTATATAAAGTGCAGCATATACCGCCCTGTACTGGAGGAGCTCCCCTCTATATAAAGTGCAGCATATACCGCCGTGTATTGGAGGAGTAGACACTACATAAAGTGCAGCATATACCGCCCTGTACTGGAGGAGCAGACACTATATAAAGTGCAGCATATACCGCCCTGTACTGGAGGAGCAGGCACTATATAAAGTGCAGCATATACCGCCCTGTACTGGAGGAGCAGGCACTATATAAAGTGCAGCATATACCGCCCTGTACTGGAGGAGTAGACACTATATAAAGTGCAGCATATACCGCCCTGTACTGGAGGAGCAGACACTACATAAAGTGCAGCATATACCGCCCTGTATTGGAGGAGTAGACACTATATAAAGTGCAGCATATACCGCCCTGTACCGGAGGAGCAGACACTATATAAAGTGCAGCATATACCGCCCTGTACCGGAGGAGCAGACACTACATAAAGTGCAGCATATACCGCCCTGTACCGGAGGAGCAGACACTACATAAAGTGCCGCATATACCGCTCTGTACTGGAGGAGCAGACACTATATAAAGTGCAGCATATACTATATACGATTAAACATATACTGACCACATCAGATACAGGATGTGTGAGGTTCAGTGTTATGATTATGAAGCTCTGTGTTACTGTATACTTATAGAAATGCATCTATAGTGATGTATATTATATACACATACACAGTATATTGGGGGGTCACATACTATGATGGGGTAATGTACAGCACATATATATGAGGCACAGAATAGTATCAGGCATTTGTTTTCATATAGACATATACATAAGGCACAGTATATATGAGGCACTGAGTTTTTAGTATATAGAATTATCTAAAGGAAACTATAAGTATTTTTGGTACAATATACAAGTGGTATAGTACATGTAATGTATGAAGTATAGCACATGTGAGATATAGTACACAAGAGGCTCAGTACATGTGAGGTACGAGGTATAGTACATGTGAGGTACGAGGTATAGTACATATGAGGTATGAGGTATAGTACATATGAGGTATGAGGTATAGTACATATGAGGTATAGTACATGTGAGGTATAGTACATATGAGGTATGAGGTATAGTACATATGAGGTATAGTACATGTGAGGTATAGCACATGTGAGATATAGAACACAAGAGGCTCAGTACATGTGAGGTACGAGGTATAGTACATATGAGGTATGAGGTATAGTACATATGAGGTATAGTACATGTGAGGTATAGTACATATGAGGTATGAGGTATAGTACATATGAGGTATAGTACATGTGAGGTATAGCACATGTGAGATATAGAACACAAGAGGCTCAGTACATGTGAGGTACGAGGTATAGTACATATGAGGTACGAGGTATAGTACATATGAGGTATGAGGTATAGTACATATGAGGTATAGTACATGTGAGGTATAGTACATATGAGGTATGAGGTATAGTACATATGAGGTATAGTACATGTGAGGTATAGTACATATGAGGTATGAGGTATAGTACATATGAGGTATAGTACATGTGAGGTATAGTACATATGAGGTATGAGGTATAGTACATATGAGGTATAGTACACAAGAGGCTCAGTACATGTGAGGTTTGGGCTATAGTACATATGAGGTACGAGGTATAGTACATATGAGGTACGAGGTATAGTACATATGAGGTACAAGGTATAGTACATATGAGGTATGAGGTATAGTACATATGAGGTATAGTACATGTGAGGTATGAGGTATAGTACATATGAGGTATAGTACATATGAGGTACAAGGTAAGTACATAGGAGGTATAGTACATATGAGGTATGAGGTATAGTACATATGAGGTATAGTACATGTGAGGTATGAGGTATAGTACATATGAGGTATGAGGTATAGTACATATGAGGTATGAGGTATAGTACATATGAGGTATGGGCTATAGTGCATGTGAGGTATGAGGTACAGTACATGTGAGGTACAGTACATGTGAAGTATGAGGTACAGTACATATGAGGTAAGGGGTATAGGACAAAAAAGGTACAGTACATGTGAGGTATGCGGTATGGTACATGTGAGGTACGGTACATGTGAGGTATGAGGTATAGTACATATGAACTATGAGGTATAGTATATGTGAGGTATAGTACATATGAACTATGAGGTATAGTATATGTGAGGTAGGAGTTCTATAGATAAGCGGCACAGTATACAGTATAGTGAATTCCATGAGGCACGGTGCGGTACATCTGTTGGCGGTACAGTGTCATCTGTAGTACAGCTCCAGGGCAGTCCAGCACATTATTACTAGTGAGGTATGAGGCCCAGCATATACATTCCATACAGCCCCCTATACATCATGAAGAATGAGGCACAGAGTATCCATGATGAAGTACAGCCCCCCTTACATTATGGGGCACTGGGTACACATGCGGTACAGCTCCCTAACATAATGAGGCTGGGTCACATGATGAGGTACAGTAGACATTATAGGGCACAGTACACATTATGGCCGTCACATGATGAGGTATGAGGCAGACACATTATAGGGCACAGAACCTTATAGGGCACAGTACACATTATAGGGCACAGTACACATGATGAGGTATGAGGCACAGAACACATTATAGGGCACAGAACACATTATAGGGCACAGAACACATTATAGGGCACAGAACACATTATAGGGCACAGTACACATGATGAGGTATGAGGCACAGTCACATTATAGGGCACAGAACACATTATAGGGCACAGTACACATGATGAGGTATGAGGCACAGTACACATATGAGGATGGCACAGTACACATTATAGGGCACAGAACACATTATAGGGCACAGTACACATGATGAGGTATGAGGCACAGAACACATTATAGGGCACAGTACACATGATGAGGTATGAGGCACAGTACACATTATAGGGCACAGTACACATTATAGGGCACAGAACACATTATGAGGGGCACAGAACACATTATAGGGCACAGAACACATTATAGGGCACAGTACACATGATGAGGTATGAGGCACAGAACACATTATAGGGCACAGTACACATGATGAGGGTATGAGGGCACAGTACACATTATAGGGGCCTGATGGGGGCACAGTACACATTATAGGGCACAGTACACATTATAGGGCACAGTACACATTATAGGGCACAGTACACCCATATGAGGTATGAGGCACAGAACACATTATAGGGCACAGAACACATTATAGGGCACAGTACACATGTGAGTCCGGGTTCACTGACCTGGCGTTGGTGCAGTCCTGGTAGAGGGTCTCGAAGTCCCGGCGGGTGATGAGCTTGCAGCGGTTGACCCCCGGCTGGATGGCCCCCAGCCCCCGCAGCACCCGCACCTGCTCCACCGTGCACACTACCGGAGTGATGTCCAGCCGCTTGAGCTTGGTGTAGACCGTGTGCAGCCCGCCCACCAGGTGCTTCAGGAAGAGCTCGAACACCTGCGGCAGACAGATCAGCTCCTGCCCGTCCAGCACGAAGGAAGCCACCCGCACCCCGTGCACCTCCACCATCCGGCACTCACTGCCGCCACCGCCCACACCGGGGCCCGGGCTGTAGCCGCTCAGCAGCGGACGCGGAGACTCTGCAGGGCTCAGCACTGGAGGAGGAGGCGCGGACACGGCCATGCTCGGGCTCCCGGCCGGGAAGAAGCTGCAGCCGCCGCCGCCGCTGCCTCAGAGTGATTGCCGGAGTCCGGGGCGCGGAGCGGCCACACACACCGCTGACAGAGCGCCGCAGCCAATCACCGCTCGAGCAGAGGGACGGGGGTCCAAGCTGATTGGCTGTTGACGGGACGGGGTGTGGCTTCGGCGTGTCACTCTGTGGAAGCTTGTAGTGAGAAAGCGCGTGTCCCGGCAGCTCCGCACAGTCCGCGGCACCAAGGGGTTAACTGTCAGCCCCTGGGGAGGGCGAGGGGCCACATACGCGACATAATGGGTTAAGTGTCAGCCAAATCAGGTAACGCCGGGCATAACGGTCTGCTGCCCTGTGCGAGAGGCCATATCCGGGACCGCGGGGGTTAAGTGGCAGGTGAAAAGAGGGGCCATACCCAGGACCGCGGGGGTTAAGTGTCAGGTGAGAAGAGGGGCCATATCCGGGACCGCGGGGGTTAAGTGTCAGACAGGTGAGAAGAGGGGCCATATCCGGGACCGCGGGGTTTAAGTGTCAGACAGGTGAGAAGAGAGGCCATATCCAGGACCGCGGGGGTTAAGTGTCAGGTGAGAAGAGGGGCCATATCCAGGACCGCGGGGGTTAAGTGTCAGGTGAGAAAAAGGGCCATATCCAGGACTGCAGGGGTTAAGTGTCAGGTGAGAAGAGGGGCCATATCCAGGACCGCGGGGGTTAAGTGTCAGGTGAGAAGAGGGGCCATATCCGGGACCGCGGGGGTTAAGTGTCAGACAGGTGAGAAGAGGGGCCATATCCGGGACCGCGGGGTTTAAGTGTCAGACAGGTGAGAAGAGAGGCCATATCCAGGACCGCGGGGGTTAAGTGTCAGGTGAGAAGAGGGGCCATATCCAGGACCGCGGGGGTTAAGTGTCAGGTGAGAAAAAGGGCCATATCCAGGACTGCAGGGGTTAAGTGTCAGGTGAGAAGAGGGGCCATATCCAGGACCGCGGGGGTTAAGTGTCAGGTGAGAAGAGGGGCCATATCCGGGACCGCGGGGGTTAAGTGTCAGACAGGTGAGAAGAGGGGCCATATCCGGGACCGCGGGGGTTAAGTGTCAGACAGGTGAGAAGAGAGGCCATATCCGGGACCGCGGGGGTTAAGTTTCAGGTGAGAAGAGGGGCCATATCCAGGACCGCGGGGGTTAAGTGTCAGGTGAGAAAAAGGGCCATATCCAGGACTGCAGGGGTTAAGTGTCAGGTGAGAAGAGGGGCCATATCCAGGACCGCGGGGGTTAAGTGTCAGGTGAGAAGAGGGGCCATATCCGGGACCGCGGGGGTTAAGTGTCAGACAGGTGAGAAGAGAGGCCATATCCGGGACCGCGGGGGTTAAGTGTCAGGTGAGAAGAGGGGCCATATCCAGGACCGCGGGGGTTAAGTGTCAGACAGGTGAGAAGAGGGGCCATATCCGGGACCGCGGGGGTTAAATGTCAGACAGGTGAGAAGAGAGGCCATATCCGGGACCGCGGGGGTTAAGTGTCAGGTGAGAAGAGAGGCAATATCCGGGACTGCAGCAGTTAAATGTTGGGTGAGGACCCGTAATCGGGTCTATAGGAGTTAAGTGTCACCTACTGAATGCGAGGGGCCACATCTAGGAGCTCAAGGGTTATCTGTCAGCTAAGAGGGGTGAAGAGTCATATCAGGGACTGCAAAAGTTCACTGTCAGCCAACAGGGGCAACGAGACCATATCTGGGACTGCAGGGGTTAACTGTGACCTCTGGAGGTGAGGGCCCATATTCGGGATTAATTTTCAGCCATGGAAGAAGGGCCATATATGGGACCACAGGGATTAATGGTCAGCCAGGGTAGGCATGGGGCAATATATGCGACTGCAAGGGTTAACTGTCACCCACAGGAGGCAAGGGGAGAATAGGGACTACATCTGGAATGGCAGGGGTTAACTGTCAACTATTGGAGGGGAGGGGCCACAGGTAGGCCTTCAGGGGTTAAGTATCAGTCATGGGGGGAGAGACCATATCAGGGACTGCAGAAGTTGACTGTCACCCACCAGAGAGAAGGGACTGCCTTCAGGGGTTAACTATCACCCATGGGAGTGAAGAGACCACAACTAGGATCTCGGGTTATTGTTTACTGGCTCAAATTCGACACTGAGGGGTTAACGGTCACCTGCAGTAGGCAAGGGATCATATCATGGAGTCCAGGGGTTAACTGTCAGCCACTGGAGGAAGGATCACAGGGACTACATCTGAGACTGCAAGAGTTAACAGTCCCTGAGTGGAAGGAGGTTAGAGCGGGGACTGAAGGGGTTAATGTCATCCACTGAGGAAAGGGAGAGCAGGGGACAAATTCTGGGACTTCAGGGGTTAACTGTCACCCACTGGAGGGAGGGGAAGCAATAGAACCAGATCCTGGAGCATGTCTGGGACTGAGGGGTTAACTGTCGCCCCCCTCCCCTTTGGATAGAGGCTGGTTACCTAAAGCAGACCCTTATAGGATTTATGCTGAGTTTCTCACAACAGATGTGTGAATAGCGCCATTGACTTGTATGGGTCCGAGTGCACTACAACAACAAGAAACTCATTCATGTCATTAACCTCTTAAACTTTAAATGACTTTAGCAAAGACAGGGTTAAAGGGAAATGACACAATATCACACCTGCAGCAGAGGAGTTAAAGTGGATTTGGAGAGCAGGCGATTCATCCAGAAATGCAGGGGTTAAAATGAATTAGCACAAATGATAAGATACATTTGGCTTTATGTATTACAAACAAACGAGGCAACAATGTTTGTCCCTTCATATAATAAGGGTTTTAGGACCAAGCAGATTTTTTTGTTTTTCTTCTTTTTTTTGTGGGAGGAGTTACATTTATTCTGGATTCATTTTGGAGTACATAGAAAGTATTGATTCATATTTATTAACTCTTGCTGGGGAACAAACGATAGAACTGCAATTTCACCATTGATTTTTTATTTATTTTATTTTTTTTTACTCTATGTTAAAAAGAACAAGTTACCTTAAGTAGAGGAGTTATTTTTCTTTTGCTACTTTAGCAAAAAAAAGTGTTTTCTATATAAAAGTAATTTTTGCACAGCGGAATCCCAATAACTTCTATATTTTTGTGTACAAAGCCATAGGAGAGTTTGAATTGGTTTTGGGGTTCTGTATTATAATTTTCTTTTGGGGGATAATACAAGAAAAAATAATTTTTATTAAACTTATTTGTTGTATTTTTATTCCCCCCAGACATGAGGCAATCATCATTGGATGTTTTCTATAATTTTTTGAAATATAAAGTACCTGCAAGTATTATCGCCCTGGCTGCCATAGAAACGTATTCCATATTGTACAGTAAACTAATGTCGTTTTTAGAAAAATCCGCCTTAGAGGTGACCTGTCATCTATAGAGAGAGAAAGCAAAGACTTCTGTTATGCCATGGACTGTAACCAAAGCAGGAAGCCATCCCATAGTGTATATCCAGAGCAAATTAGGTTTTACTGACATCAAAGTGACGGCAGTCACACGAGGGAATGCTGTATTACAGGACACAGCCATAGTGCAGTCTGAACACAGCCAAAGCAAATATTCTATATGTGGTATGTCTCTGGAGTCAACCGGTCCACTGGAACAAATCCACTCTGCTGTATGGATTTTATTGTATGTTTAGGGTAAGGACACACAGGATTTAACGGCTGCCCCATAAATCTCACCAATTGGCAGAAGAACATTGAAATTCATAATGAAAATCAGAAAACTGCAGCAAAAATACAAAATTTACGTTCTATGAGTCCCTAGTCTTAAACGTCTGGTCAGTGCAGCAAGAAAGATAGTATACAGGAATGTACCGCCAATATGGGGAGGAGAATACTCACTGTGAAATGGACAGAGCCTAATACATGAGGTCTGCTGAACAGTGTTCAGACTATTGTACTAAACGTTAGTCCACTTAGAGAGTGTTCACACTCCAGCATTCTGTCCAGTATATTCCATCAGTATATCTATAAAAAACAGAAAATGTGCAAAACTTTACATTATACTTTTTCTCTGTAGATTTCATTCCTGAATTTGCAATAAAAATACTGATACAAAATACTGAACAGAACCAGCTGTGTGAATATATCCAAATCATACATATATGTGGAAAAATATAAATACTACAATACTGCCCCTACAGTACATAGAAGAGTATAACTACTATAATAATACGCCTAAGAACAAAAATATAACTACAATCATAATACTCCTATGTACAAGAATATAACTACTATAATACTGCTCCTATGTACAAGAATATAACTGCTATACTACCTCCTATGTACAAGAATATAACTACTATAATACTGCCTCCTATGTACAAGAATATAACTACTATAATACTCGCTCTTATGTACAAGAATATAACTACTATAATACTACTCCTATGTACAAGAATATAACTACTATAATACTGCTCCTATATACAAGAATATAACTACTATAATACTGCTCCTATGTACAAGAATATAACTACTATAATACTGCCTCCTATGTACAAGAATATAACTACTATAATACTGCTCCTATGTACAAGAATATAACTACTATAATACTGCTCCTATGTACAAGAATATAACTACTATAATACTGCTCCTATGTACAAGAATATAACTACTATAATACTGCCCCTATGTACAAGAATATAACTACTATAATACTACCTCCTATGTACAAGAATATAACTACTATAATACTGCTCCTATGTACAAGAATATAACTACTATAATACTGCCCCTATGTACAAGAATATAACTACTATAATACTACTCCTATGTACAAGAATATAACTACTATAATACTACCTCCTATGTACAAGAATATAACTGCTATACTACCTCCTATGTACAAGAATATAACTACTATAATACTGCCTCCTATGTACAAGAATATAACTACTATAATACTGCTCCTATGTACAAGAATATAACTGCTATACTACCTCCTATGTACAAGAATATAACTACTATAATACTGCCTCCTATGTACAAGAATATAACTACTATAATACTACTCCTATGTACAAGAATATAACTACTATAATACTGCCCCTATGTACAAGAGTATAACTACTATAATACTGCTCTTATGTACAAGAATATAACTACTATAATACTACTCCTATGTACAAGAATATAACTACTATAATACTGCCCCTATGTACAAGAATATAACTACTATAATACTGCCCCCTATGTACAAGAATATAACTACTATAATACTGCCCCTATGTACAAGAATATAACTACTATAATACTACCTCCTATGTACAAGAATATAACTACTATAATACTGCTCCTATGTACAAGAATATAACTACTATAATACTGCTCCTATGTACAAGAATATAACTACTATAATACTACCTCCTATGTACAAGAATATAACTACTATAATACTGCTCCTATGTACAAGAATATAACTACTATAATACTACTCCTATGTACAAGAATATAACTACTATAATACTGCCCCTATGTACAAGAATATAACTACTATAATACTGCCCCTATGTACAAGAATATAACTACTATAATACTGCTCCTATGTACAAGAATATAACTACTATAATACTGCTCCTATGTACAAGAATATAACTACTATAATACCGCTCCTATGTACAAGAATATAATTACTATAATACTACCTCCTATGTACAAGAATATAACTACTATAATACTGCTCCTATGTACAAGAATATAACTACTATAATACTGCTCCTATGTACAATAATATAACTACTATAATACCACTCCTATGTACAGGAATATAACTACTATAATACTGTTCCTATGTACAAGAATATAACTACTATAATACCACTCCTATGTACAGGAATATAACTACTATAATACTGTTCCTATCTACAAGAATATAACTACTATAATACTGCTCCTATGTACAAGAATATAACTACTATAATACTGCTCCTATGTACAAGAATATAACTACTATAATACTGCTCCTATGTACAAGAATATAACTACTATAATACTGCTCCTATATACAAGAATATAACTACTATAATACTGCTCCTATGTACAAGAATATAACTACTATAATACTGCCCCTATGTACAAGAATATAACTACTATAATACTGCTCCTATGTATAAGAATATAACTACTATAATACTACCTCCTATGTACAAGAATATAACTACTATAATACTGCCCCTATGTACAAGAATATAACTACTATAATACTGCTGCTATGTACAAGAATATAACTACTATAATACTGCCCCTATGTACAAGAATATAACTACTATAATACTACTCCTATGTACAAGAATATAACTACTATAATACTGCTCCTATGTACAAGAATATAACTACTATAATACTGCCTCCTGTGTACAAGAATATAACTACTATAATACTGCTCCTATGTACAAGAATATAACTACTATAATACTGCTCCTATGTACAAGAATATAACTACTATAATACTGCTCCTATGTACAAGAATATAACTACTATAATACTACTCCTATGTACAAGAATATAACTACTATAATACTACTCCTATGTACAAGAATATAACTACTATAATACTACCTCCTATGTACAAGAATATAACTACTATAATATTACTCCTATGTACAAGAATATAACTACTATAATATTACTCCTATGTACAAGAATATAACTACTATAATACTGCTCCTATGTACAAGAATATAACTACTATAATACTACTACTATGTACAAGAATATAACTACTATAATACTACTCCTATGTACAAGAATATAACTACTATAATACTGCCCCTATGTACAAGAATATAACTACTATAATACTGCTCCTATGTACAAGAATATAACTACTATAATACTGCCCCTATGTACAAGAATATAACTACTATAATACTGCTCCTATGTACAAGAATATAACTACTATAATACTGCTCCTATGTACAAGAATATAACTATGTTATTTGGAGGTCCATTTGAGGCAAATTATGGGAGTGTTCTTTATTTTGGGAGCATTATTATTTGTGCATTACAGTATTAGGGGAAGCAGACACTGTTCGGCACCTAGACGGAGGAGGTGAACCTAAGAAGTTTGTGTGTCAAAATCTGCAGACACAAGTCATGATTGTAAGAAGTGTTTATTGTGGTCTTGGCTGTATGGAGAAAATGAGGAAAGAGAATAAGCAGACGTCACTTGTGATCACTGGACATTTAGATATAGATTCTCTGATATTTCCATCTGATCAGTATAGTTATTTTTGGCATGGGGATATTAAAAATTTGGTACATTTGTTGTGTGGTAGACTGTCCCCCACAGTCACAAGCTTCAAGAAGGCCCTGAAGACTCACCTATTCAGGAAGGCCTACAACCTCCAATAACACTACTGTCACCACACCGCCATCTGTACAGCCTCTACCCTCACCTTCTGTCTCTATCCCTCTTCCCTCATAGATTGTAAGCCCTTGCAGGCAGGGCCCTCTATCCCACTGTGCCAGTGATCCAATACTGTTAGTATTATATTTGTTTTGTATATCTTGTGTATCGTATGTAAATCCTCAAATGGAATTAATGGTGCTATATAAATAAACAATAATAATAATAATACATATGTATTGAGGCTTTTATGACCTAAGCAGCGCTCATAGCCCTCCCATCTGGATATAAAACTGTTAGTTTTGCAGATTCTGTTGGTAATAATGGCCGTTTACATCAGTGTAGCAGGTGACGGCTGGGAACATCTTCGAGCACAAGGTCTTGAATAATTTCTTTGTCCATTCTTGATACACTTTTGTTTCTGTCTGGAGATCTATGATAACAAGAAAGATAAAACTCAAGAAAGTTCTAGAAGATTTTGAGTTCTTGTGGGCATGAAGCTGGGGACAAAGTATTGTGACCTCCTAATAGAGACAAATCACCCCAATCACCATGGCTGCAGCCACCATTTATTTTATTTATACACAGTTCGGGGCTCATGTATGACAGAAATCTGATAACAAAACATCACAAGTTACTATATCAACATATTCCTTCATATGCCCCTCAAACATCAACAGCTTGTGAAGGAAAAAAGGATCTAGCTACATAGTCTATAAGGGACAGTGACTGACTATGTCTGTAAAGTGCTGCGGAATATGATGATGCTATATAAGTAAGCTAAATAAATAAATAATATTCATAATCCTGGTACATTTATAGATATGTTAATGATCAGTGAGTCTGTACATACATAACTTTTCCTGTATTATTTCCCAGAGCTGCACTCACTATTCTGCTGGTGCAGTCACTGTGTACATACATTACATTACTTATCCTGTACTGATCCTGAGTTACATCCTGTATTATACTCCAGAGCTGCGCTCATTATTCTGCTGGTACAGTCACTGTGTACATACATTACATTACTTATCCTGTACTGATCCTGAGTTACATCCTGTATTATACTCCAGAGCTGCACTCACTATTCTGCTGGTACAGTCACTGTGTACATACATTACATTACTTATCCTGTACTGATCCTGAGTTACATCCTGTATTATACTCCAGAGCTGCGCTCACTATTCTGCTGGTACAGTCACTGTGTACATACATTACATTACTTATTTTGTACTGATCCTGAGTTACATCCTGTATTATACTCCAGAGCTGCGCTCACTATTCTGCTGGTGCAGTCACTGTGTACGTACATTACATTACTTATCCTGTATTATACTCCAGAGCTGCGCTCACTATTCTGCTGGTGCAGTCACTGTGTACATACATTACATTACTTATCCTGTATTATACTCCAGAGCCGCGCTCACTATTCTGCTGGTGCAGTCACTGTGTACATACATTACATTACTTATCCTGTACTGATCCTGAGTTACTTCCTGTATTATACTCCAGAGCTGCACTCACTATTCTGCTGGTGCAGTCACTGTGTACATACATTACATTACTTATCCTGTACTGATCCTGAGTTACATCCTGTATTATACTCCAGAGCTGCACTCACTATTCTGCTGGTACAGTCACTGTGTACATACATTACATTACTTTTCCTGTACTGATCCTGAGTTACATCCTGTATTATACTCCAGAGCTGCACTCACTATTCTGCTGGTACAGTCACTGTGTGCATACATTACATTACTTATCCTGTACTGATCCTGAGTTACATCCTGTATTATACTCCAGAGCTGCGCTCACTATTCTGCTGGTACAGTCACTGTGTACATACATTACATTACCTATCCTGTATTATACTCCAGAGCTGCGCTCACTATTCTGCTGGTACAGTCACTGTGTACATACATTACATTACTTATCCTGTACTGATCCTGAGTTACATCCTGTATTATACTCCAGAGCTGCACTCACTATTCTGCTGGTGCAGTCACTGTGTACAGACATTACATTACTTATCCTGTACTGATCCTGAGTTACATCCTGTATTATACTCCAGAGCTGTGCTCACTATTCTGCTTGTGCAGTCTCTGTGTACATACATTACTTATCCTGAAAATATTAAAGAAACACAAATGTATAAAGAAAATAACAGAGAAATAAATTTATGACAATGATCTTGGAAGATGAGTCTTTCATTTGTTTCAAGATAAGCAATTTTATCATCTCTACATTGATGTTAGTTCGGAGATCTGGTGATCATTCCCAACCATCTCTGTGACCCTGCTGTCTCTGGATTGGATTCCTTAGATAATGTAGCAGGGCGGATATCCTTGGGACAAATTCAGTGTGCCATAAACCTTCATTCCCAGACTTTCCTGTTCCTTGGGGATTTGACGTTAAGTATTAAAATCTTTTTGTGTGTGATGTTATGGGACAAACTTCCCAAACACATTCAATAGTCCATCTTTTACAGACAGACCATCATGTACAGTCCTATGTGTTTGAGCCCAGTAGACAAGTATGAATAACTAAACCATCTTAGGCTATGTTCACATCTGCACCAGAGTCTCCATTGGAGACTCCGTCACAGTTTCCACCTGAAAATGAGCAAAGTAAAACAGTTTCAGAGTTGAAAACAGCGGCCACCCGACAGACCACATTATAATCAATGGGGTCCATCGGAATGTGTGTGCTATCGCTTTATCTGCGGTCGGCCTGTCCATTGTTCTGGTCCTTTGACGGACTAGAACAACAGTTAGGCAGTGCTTGTGTGAACCTAGCTTTAGATGATTATCAGATGATCAGACCCATCAGGAGACCAAGAGGTCAACTTTTCCAATACAGAGAAAAATTAGAAACAATCGTGTGCCACCAGTGGTGACTAGACATGGGAGAACCTTCCAAGATACATTGAGTTTCAAGTTCAGGTGGCTCAGGGCCTTGATTCATTTTGGGTTGAATAAGTTTGGTACAAACTGGCAGCAAAATTATAATGCTCTGAGGTCTCTTGATGCCCAGGGGAGGTGTAAATATCATTTGTACTGACCTTCCTTCCCCTCTTTTGTGCCTCCTTGCAGTGTCCAGTGCTCTCTCTCGGTCTCCTTAGTGGTCACATGGGCACGCCGATCATCACGATGTTGTACTCTCAGAGCTGTACTTTCGGCTGACATGTACAGATAGAAGGTGGTGTTTTCTATATTTCAGGAGTAGAACAGTGTAAATTAAGGTGATAATAAGCAATTTGTAAGGTTTACTCTACTGGTAGGGATGATGTCACATTGGTACATATGATGTCATACATTTGTATTGTTTGTGATTATCACCCATACTCACCAACCATACAGAATAGGAATGAAGCAGGACTATATTCCCCTCTGTAGAAGTGGAGGCCTTTACCGCCAGTTACATTGGTTAATGCTCCATTTAGCGGCTCTTGAAATCCAGAAGTGACTTTGCTGTTATATTGTATCAACTGGAATTGAATAAAAGTTCAACGCAGGAGCAGCGAGGAAAGGCATGAAATGTGCAATCCCGGGGAGGAAAAATATATTCTTAAAGTTACCCTCTGGATTTAACTTCTGTTTCAAAGAGCAGATCTGTGGTCTGGTACCCCTACCCTTAAGGGAAGTGTCCCCTGCTGTTCTCCCAGTGACACGTCAATTTTGCCTTTCATGATGCTCATCTAATGATTCCACTAGAGATGGGCGAACCTCTCACGATTCATTTCCTTTCAGGTTTGGGTTTTTTGAATCCAAGATTTGTTTCGGGTCTAACAAGTTTGATATGATCCACAAATTAAATTGGCTTAAAACATAGTGTATGACACTGTCAGGGCTCCTAGGACTATATATCTATAAATCATAGTGTATGACACTGTCAGGGATCCAACAACTATATCTATAATACATAGTGTATGACACTGTCAGGGCTCCTAGGACTATATATCTATAAAACAAAGTGTAGAACACTGTCTGGACTCCTAGGACTATATATCTATAATACATAGTGTATGACACTGTCAGGGCTCCTAGGACTATATCTATAAAACATAATGTATGATACTGTCAGGGCTCCTAGGAACCTATCTATAAAACATAGTGTATGACACTGTCAGGGCTCCTAGGAACCTATCTATAAAACATAGTGTATGACACTGTCAGGGCTCCTAGGACTATATATCTATAATACATAGTGTATGACACTGTCAGGGCTCCTAGGACTATATATCTATAATACATAGTGTATGACACTGTCAGGGCTCCTAGGACTATATATCTATAATACATAGTGTATGACACTGTCAGGGCTCCTAGGACTATATATCTATAATACATAGTGTATGACACTGTCAGTACTCCTAGGACTATATATCTATAATACATAGTGTATGACACTGTCAGGGCTCCTAGGACTATATTCTATAAAACATAATGTATGATACTGTCAGGGCTCCTACAATTATATCTATAAAACATAGTGTATAACACTGTCAGGGCTCCTAGGACCCTATATCTATAAAACATAGTGTATGGCACTGTCAGGACTCCTAGGACTATATAGCTATAATACATAGTGTATGACACTGTCAGGGCTCCTAGGACTATATATCTATAATACATAGTGTATGACACTGTCAGGGCTCCTAGGACTATATATCTATAATACATAGTGTATGACACTGTCAGGGCTCCTAGGACTATATATCTATAATACATAGTGTATGACACTGTCAGGGCTCCTAGGACTATATATCTATAATACATAGTGTATGACACTGTCAGTACTCCTAGGACTATATATCTATAATACATAGTGTATGACACTGTCAGGGCTCCTAGGACTATATCTATAAAACATAATGTATGATACTGTCAGGGCTCCTACAATTATATCTATAAAACATAGTGTATAACACTGTCAGGGCTCCTAGGAACCTATCTATAAAACATAGTGTATGGCACTGTCAGGACTCCTAGGACTATATAGCTATAATACATAGTGTATGACACTGTCAGGGCTCCTAGGACTATATATCTATAATACATAGTGTATGACACTGTCAGGGCTCCTAGGACTATATATCTATAATACATAGTGTATGACACTGTCAGGGCTCCTAGGACTATATATCTATAATACATAGTGTATGACACTGTCAGGGCTCCTAGGACTATATATCTATAAAACATAGTGTATGACACTGTCAGGGCTCCTAGGACTATATATCTATAATACATAGTGTATGACACTGTCAGGGCTCCTAGGACTATATCTATAAAACATGGACTAGAACACTCTTAGGGCTCCTATGAACCTATCTATCTAAATTCTAGCTCTCTAAGGCAAACACAGCTGAAGTTATGTCATAGTGACAATAATATGTATGTCTATGGAAAAACAGATGGTAAGCAGAGGATACAAACTCCGAGTTTAACCATACACTGCTTACATATTTAACATTTAAAACGTTCCAAAAAATACCCTTTTGGGGGGGAAGATGCTTGCCCTAGTTTTTAGGCATACGTGATGATTATATTGCAGAAAGCAATGGTTTTGTAGAAAAATTAGCCCATTTTGATGACATAAGTGCTAAAGGCTTGTTGTAATTGGGGAGACAAATTTGTGACTGTAAACCTAATTGAAAAGTGATGAAGAATTATCTTTTAAAAAAAAAAAAAAGAAAGAAAAAAACAAAAGCTACCAAAAATGATCCTGTGATGAGAACATATGTGAAATTGAAATGGTTTTGGTTTTTTGATGCAAACCCTGTGGTATTAGCACCAATAGTACAGTATAGTGGAATGTGATGATGCACCAGGCCGCAGTACATGTCTGACTGACTGGTGGAAGCAGTAGTAGCTGTGACAGTGTAAATGGCAGTAAAGCCCCCTTTAATAAAGGAGATTTTTTTCAGATTAGCGCAGGCTGTGAGACTCTTAAATGGGCGAGCAACAAAAACCATTAAATAACAGAGATTTTTTCAGATTGGCGCAGGCACAATTGTTGTTTTGCTGTAAGACCAGCAGTTTGTAAGTATTTAATTAAAAAATGTAAAGTCTTGCCCAAAAAAAAAAAAAAACCTTTAAAAAAGGTTTTTCTGTAACAGGACTGACTTTCTCAATAAAATTATGTTAAATAGTCTGAGGATAGATCAAACTGCTCTACTGCAAAACAGACCTAGAAAAAATTGGACATATTGGCAACAAAAGGGTTGACTTTGTCTATATTACTGCTGCAGTCAGGCTCACACAGCATAGTTATTCTCCCTCTCTCCTATCTATGATTTCTATCACTATCTACCTGTAATTGATAAATCTGACTAAACTTTGCTCTAATTCTCCTACTCCTAGCTTTATTGCAAGCTTTGCAGCACTCAGTGCTCTGTATTAAGAAATAAATAACGAATCTCTTCACCACTTTAACCATCACCGATATGTCTCATGTTCCAGCCCACAGTACCTTATATAATCTATATGACATCAGCACTGTAAGGTGTCCACCTACCACTGACTATTGGCTGCGAGGCTGTCAGGTGACACCACAATATCACAGGGACTCACAAGACACGTGTCTCTTCTGTATTTTTCCTGTGCAATATTTGTGGCCATGTTAGTTTGTCCATTACTAATGGGCTTTTTTTTGGGTCCATTAAAAAACGAACAATTTGGAATATTCAGGTCGAACCCAGTTTGTGATTAATTGGTTTGCCCATCTATATTTTAGACCTCTGGCTTAGATCTAGATTTGCCCTATGTCAGGCTCATCAGAATTACTATACAAAGGAGTAGCACTAAGCAGAATGGGGGTCCCATTACTTCTTATGATTGTGGGGGGCCCAGGCCACAGACTCCTACAATGTATACTTCTCTGTATAGATAACAGAAGATCAACTCTATAGTGAATGTTCACAAATGACGACAATCTTCAGTCTGCACTAATTTTCTTCTTAACATATCTTTATAGCAGTCAGAGCATGTTATCTAGTACAGAGCTCCAAAGGACCTACATAGGTAAAAGTAAAAAATATCTGATTTTGTCTGCCTGCTGTATAATCTGTATCTAGTGAGCTCCCTCTAGTGGTGGCTGTATATTCTGTATGTAGTGAGCTCCTCCTAGTGGTGCTGTATATTCTGTATGTAGTGAGCTCCTCCTAGTGGTGCTGTATAATCTGTATGTAGTGAGCTCCTCCTAGTGGTGACTGTATAATCTGTATGTAGTGAGCTACCTCTAGTGGTGGCTGTATATTCTGTATGTAGTGAGCTCCTCCTAGTGGTGCTGTATATTCTGTATGTAGTGAGCTCCTCCTAGTGGTGCTGTATAATCTGTATGTACTGAGCTCCTCCTAGTGGTGACTGTATAATCTGTATGTAGTGAGCTCCCCCTAGTGGTGACTGTATAATCTGTATGTACTGAGCTCCCTCTAGTGGTGACTGTATAATCTGTATGTAGTGAGTTCCTCTTAGTGGTGACTGTATAATCTGTATGTAGTGAGCTCTCTCTAGTGGTGACTGTATAATCTCTATGTAGTGAGCTCCCCCTAGTGGTGACTGTATAATCAGTATGTAGTGACCTCCTCCTAGTGGTGGCTGTATAATCTGTATGTAGTGAGCTCCTCCTACTGGTGCTGTATAATCTGTATGTAGTGAGCTCCTCCTAGTGGTGACTGTATAATCTGTATGTAGTGAGCTCCCTCTAGTGGTGACTGTATAATCTGTATGTAGTGAGTTCCTCTTAGTGGTGACTGTATAATCTGTATGTAGTGAGCTCCCTCTAGTAGTGACTGTATAATCTGTATGTAGTGATTTCCCTCTAGTGGTGACTGTATAATCTGTATGTAGTGAGTTCCCTCTAGTGGTGACTGTATAATCTGTATGTACTGAGCTCCCCCTAGTGGTGACTGTATAATCAGTATGTAGTGACCTCCTCCTAGTGGTGGCTGTATAATCTGTATGTAGTGAGCTCCTCCTAGTGGTGACTGTATAATCTGTATGTAGTGAGCTCCCTCTAGTAGTGACTATATAATCTGTATGTAGTGATTGCCCTCTAGTGGTGACTGTATAATCTGTATGTAGTGAGCTCCCTCTAGTGGTGACTGTGTAATCTGTATGTAGTGAGCTCCCTCTAGTGGTGACTGTATAATCTGTATTTAGTGAGCTCCTCCTAGTGGTGACTGTATAATCTGTATGTAGTGAGCTCCTCCTAGTGGTGACTGTATAATCTGTATGTAGTGAGCTCCTCCTAGTGGTGACTGTATAATCTGTATGTAGTGAGCTCCCTCTAGGGGTGACTGTATAATCTGTATATAGTGAGCTCCTCCTAGTAGTGACTGTATAATCTGTATGTAGTGAGCTCCTCCTAGTAGTGACTGTATAATCAGCATGTAGTGAGCTCCTCCTAGTGGTGACTGTATAATCTGTATGTAGTGAGCTCCCTCTAGTGGAGAATGTAGAATCTGTATGTAGTGAGCTCCCCCTAGTGATGACTGTATAATCTGTATGTAGTGAGCTCCCCCTAGTGGTGACTGTATAATCAGTATGTAGTGACCGCCTCCTAGTGGTGGCTGTATAATCTGTATGTAGTGAGCTCTCTCTAGTGGTGACTGTATAATCTGTATGTAGTGAGCTCCCTCTAGTGGTGACTGTATAATCAGTATGTAGTGACCTCCTCCTAGTGGTGGCTGTATAATCTGTACGTAGTGAGCTCCTCCTAGTGGTGACTGTATAATCTGTACGTAGTGAGCTCCCTCTAGTAGTGACTGTATAATCTGTATGTAGTGAGCTCCTCCTAGTGGTGACTGTATAATCTGTATGTAGTGAGCTCCTCGTAGTGGTGACTGTATACTGTGAATGTAATGAGTTCCCTCTAGTGGTGACTGTGTAAACTGTATATAGTGAGCTCCTCCTAGTGGTGGCTGTATAATCTGTATGTAGTGAGCTCCCTCTAGTGGTGACTGTATAATCAGTATGTAGTGAGTTCCCCCTAGTGGTGGCTGTATAATCTGTATGTAGTGAGCTCCCTCTAGTGGTGACTGTATAATCTGTATGTAGTGAGCTCCCCCTAGTGGTGACTGTATAATCTGTATGTAGTGAGCTCCCTCTAGTGGTGACTGTATAATCTGTATGTAGTGAGCTCCCTCTAGTGGTGACTGTATAATCTGTATGTAGTGAGCTCCTCCTAGTGGTGACTGTATAATCTGTATGTAGTGAGCTCCCTGTAGTGGTGACTGTATAATCTATATGTAGTGAGCTCCTCCTAGTGGTGACTGTATAATCTGTATGTAGTGAGCTCCCTCTAGTGGTGACTGTATAATCTGTATATAATGAGCTCTCTCTATTGGTGATTGCATAATCTGTACGTAGTGAGCCCCTCCTAGTAGTGACTGTATAATCTGTATGTAGTGAGCTCCCTCTAGTGGTGGCTGTATAATATGTATGTAGTGAGCTCCCTCTAGTGGTGACTGTATAATCTGTATGTAGTGAGCTCCCTCTAGTGGTATCTGTATAATCTGTATGTAGTGAGCTCCTCCTAGTAGTGACGGTATAATCTGTATGTAGTGAGCTCCTCCTAGTAGTGACTGTATAATCTGTACGTAGTGAGCTCCTCCTAGTGGTGACTGTATAAGCTGTATGTAGTGAGCTCCCCCTAGAGGTGACTATATAATCTGTATGTAGTGAGCTACCTCTAGTGGTGACTGTATAATATGTATGTAGTGAGCTCCCTCTAGTGGTGACTGTATAATCTGTATGTAGTGAGCTCCCTCTAGTGGTGACTGTATAATCTGTATGTAGTGAGCTCCCTCTAGTGGCGACTGTATAATCTGTATGTAGTGAACTCCCTCTAGTGGTGACTGTATAATCTGTATGTAGTGAGCTCCCTCTAGTGGTGACTGTATAATCTGTATGTAGTGAGCTCCTCCTAGTGGTGACTGTATAATCTGTATGTAGTGAGCTCCCTCTAGTGGTGGCTGTATAATCTGTATGTAGTGAGCTCCCTCTAGTGGTGACTGTATAATCTGTATATAATGAGCTCTCTCTATTGGTGACTGCATAATCTGTACGTAGTGAGCCCCTCCTAGTAGTGACTGTATAATGTGTATGTAGTGAGCTCCCTCTAGTGGTGACTGTATAATGTGTATGTAGTGAGCTCCCTCTAGTGGTGACTGTATAATCTGTATGTAGTGAGCCCCCTCTAGTGGTGACTGTATAATCTGTATGTAGTGAGCTCCCTCTAGTGGTGACTGTATAATCTGTATGTAGTGAGCTCCTCCTAGTGGTGACTGTATAATCTGTATGTAGTGAGCTCCCTCTAGTGGTGACTGTATAATCTGTATGTAGTGAGCTCCCTCTAGTGGTGACTGTATAATCTGTATGTAGTGAGCTCCCTCTAGTGGTGACTGTATAATCTGTATGTAGTGAGCTCCCTCTAGTGGTGACTGTATAATCTATATGTAGTGAGCTCCTCCTAGTGGTGACTGTATAATCTGTATGTAGTGAGCTCCCTCTAGTGGTGACTGTATAATCTGTATGTAGTGAGCTCCTCCTAGTGGTGACTGTATAATCTGTATGTAGTGAGCTCCCTCTAGTGGTGGCTGTATAATCTGTATGTAGTGAGCTCCCTCTAGTGGTGACTGTATAATCTGTATATAATGAGCTCTCTCTATTGGTGACTGCATAATCTGTACGTAGTGAGCCCCTCCTAGTAGTGACTGTATAATCTGTATGTAGTGAGCTCCCTCTAGTGGTGACTGTATACTGTGAATGTAATGAGTTCCCTCTAGTGGTGACTGTGTAAACTGTATATAGTGAGCTCCTCCTAGTGGTGGCTGTATAATCTGTAGGTAGTGAGCTCCCTCTAGTGGTGACTGTATAATCTGTAAGTAGTGAGCTCCCTCTAGTGGTGACTGTATAATCTGTATATAGTGAGCTCCTCCTAGTGGTAACTGCATAATCAGTATGTAGTGAGCGCCCTCTAGTGGTATCTGTATAATATGTATGTAGTGAGCTCCTCCTAGTAGTGACTGTATAATCTGTATGTAGTGAGCTTTTCCTAGTGGTGACTGTATAATCAGTATGTAGTGAGCTCCCCCTAGTGGTGACTGTATAATCTGTATGTAGTGAGCTCCCTCTAGTAGTGACTGTATAATCTGTATGTAGTGAGCTCCTCCTAGTAGTGACTGTATAATCTGTATGTAGTGAGCTCCCCCTAGTGGAGACTGTATAATCTGTATGTAGTGAGCTCCCTCTAGTAGTGACTGTATAATCTGTATGTAGTGAGCTCTCTCTAGTGGTGGCTGTATAATCTGTATGTAGTGAGCTCCCCCTAGTGGTGGCTGTATAATCTGTATGTAGTGAGCTCCCTCTAGTGGTGACTGTTTAATCAGTATGTAGTGAGTTCCCCCTAGTGGAGGCTGTATAATCTGTATGTAGTGAGCTCCCCATAGTGGTGACTGTATAATCTGTATGTAGTGAGCTCCCCCTTGTAGTGACTGTATAATCTGTATGTAGTGAGCTCCCTCTAGTGGTGACTGTATAATCAGTATGTAGTTAGCTCCCCCTAGTGGTGGCTGTATAATCTGTATGTAGTGAGCTCCCCCTAGTGGTGACTGTATAATCTGTATGTAGTGAGCTCCCCTCTAGTGGTGACTGTATAATCTGTATGTAGTGAGCTCTTCCTAGTGATGACTGTATAATCTGTATGTAATGAGCTCCTCCTAGTGGTGACTGTATAATCTGTATGTAGTGAGCTCCTCCTAGTAGTGACTGTATAATCTGTATGTAGTGAGCTCCTCCTAGTAGTGACTGTATAATCTGCATGTAGTGAGCTCCTCCTAGTGGTGGCTGTATAATCTGTATATAGTGAGCTCCCTCTAGTGTTGTCTGCATAATCTGTATATAGTGAGCTCCTCCTAGTGGTGACTGTATAATCTGTATGTAGTGAGCTCCCTCTAGTGGTGACTGTATAATCTGTATGTAGTGAGTTCCTCTTAGTGGTGACTGTATAATCTGTATGTAGTGAGCTCTCTCTAGTGGTGACTGTTTAATCTGTATGTAGTGAGCTCCCCCTAGTGATGACTGTATAATCACTATGTAGTGACCTCCTCCTAGTGGTGGCTGTATAATCTGTATGTAGTGAGCTCCTCCTAGTGGTGACTGTATAATCTGTATGTAGTGAGCTCCCTCTAGTGGTGACTGTATAATCTGTATGTAGTGAGCTCCCTCTAGTGGTGACTGTATAATCTGTATGTAGTGAGCTCCTCCTAGTGGTGACTGTATAATCTGTATGTAGTGAGCTCCTCCTAGTGATGACTGTATAATCTGTATGTAGTGAGCTCCTCCTAGTGGTGACTGTATAATCTGTATGTAGTGAGCTCCTCCTAGTGATGACTGTATAATCTGTATGTAGTGAGCTCCTCCTAGTGGTGACTGTATAATCTGTATGTAGTGAGCTCCCTCTAGTGGTGACTGTATAATCTGTATGTAGTGAGCTCCTCCTAGTAGTGACTGTATAATCTGTATGTAGTGAGCTCCTCCTAGTAGTGACTGTATAATCTGCATGTAGTGAGCTCCTCCTAGTGGTGGATGTATAATCTGCATGTAGTGAGCTCCCTCTAGTGGTGGCTGTATAATCTGTATGTAGTGATCTCCCTCTAATGGTGACTGTAGAATCTGTATGTAGTGAGCTCCCCCTAGTGATGACTGTATAATCTGTATGTAGTGAGCTCCCCCTATTGGTGACTGTATAATCTGTATGTAGTGAGCTTCCCCTAGTGGTGACTGTATAATCTGTATGTAGTGAACTCCTCCTAGTGGTGACTGTATAATCTGTATGTAGTGAGCTCTCCCTAGTGGTGTTTGTATAATCTGTATGTAGTGAGCTCCCTCTAGTGGTGACTGTATAATCTGTATGTAGTGAGCTCCTCCTAGTGGTGACTGTATAATCTGTATGTAGTGAGCTCATCCTAGTGGTGACTGTCTAATCTGTATGTAGTGAGCTCCCCCTAGTGGCGAATGTATAATCTGTATGTAGTGAGCTCCCCCTAGTGGTGACTGTATAATCTGTATGTAGTGAGCTCCTCCTAGTGGTGACTGTATAATCTGTATGTAGTGAGCTCCTCCTAGTGGTGACTGTATAATCTGTATGTAGTGAGCTCCCCCTAGTGGTGACTGTATAATCTGTATGTAATCATCTCCCCCTAGTGGTGACTGTATAATCTGTATATAGTGAGCTCCCCCTAGTGGTGACTGTATAATCTGTATGTAGTGAGTTCCCTCTAGTGGTGACTGTATAATCTGTATGTAGTGAGCATTCTCTAGTGGTGACTGTATAATCTGTATGTAGTGAGCTCCCCCTAGTGGTGACTGTATAATCTGTATGTAGTGAGCTTCCCCTAGTGGTGACTGTATAATCTGTATGTAGTGAGCTCCCCCTAGTGGTGACTGTATAATCTGTATATAGTGAGCTCCCCCTAGTGGTGACTGTATAATCTGTATGTAGTGAGCTCCCGCTAGTGGTGTTTGTATAATCTGTATGTAGTGAGCTCCTCCTAGTGGTAACTGTATAATCTGTATGTAGTGAGCTCCTCCTAGTGGTGACTGTATAATCTGTATGTAGTGAGCTCCCTCTAGTGGTGACTGTATAATCTGTATGTAGTGAGCTCTCTCTAGTGGTGACTGTATAATCTGTATGTAGTGAGCTCCTCCTAGTGGTGGCTGTATAATCTGTATGTAGTGAGCTCCTCCTAGTGGTAACTGTATAATCTGTATGTAGTGAGCTCCTCCTAGTGGTGACTGTATAATCTGTATGTAGTGACCTCTCCCTAGTGGTGACTGTATAATCTGTATGTAGTGAGCACCCCCTAGTGGTATATGTATAATCTGTATGTAGTGAGCTCTCTCTAGTGGTGACTGTATAATCTGTATGTAGTGAGCTCCTCCTAGTGGTGGCTGTATAATATGTATGTAGTGAGCTCCCTCTAGTGGTGACTCTATAATCTGTATATAGTGAGCTCCCTCTAGTGTTGTCTGCATAATCTGTATATAGTGAGCTCCTCCTAGTGGTGACTGTATAATCTGTATGTAGTGAGCTCCCTCTAGTGGTGACTGTATAATCTGTATGTAGTGAGTTCCTCTTAGTGGTGACTGTATAATCTGTATGTAGTGAGCTCTCTCTAGTGGTGACTGTTTAATCTGTATGTAGTGAGCTCCTCCTAGTGGTGACTGTATAATCTGTATGTAGTGAGCTCCCTCTAGTGGTGGCTGTATAATCTGTATGTAGTGAGCTCCTCCTAGTGATGACTGTATAATCTGTATGTAGTGAGCTCCCTCTAGTGGTGACTGTATAATCTGTATGTAGTGAGCTCCCTCTAGTGGTGACTGTATAATCTGTATGTAGTGAGCTCCTCCTAGTGGTGACTGTATAATCTGTATGTAGTGAGCTCCTCCTAGTGATGACTGTATAATCTGTATGTAGTGAGCTCCTCCTAGTGGTGACTGTATAATCTGTATGTAGTGAGCTCCCTCTAGTGGTGACTGTATAATCTGTATGTAGTGAGCTCCTCCTAGTAGTGACTGTATAATCTGTATGTAGTGAGCTCCTCCTAGTAGTGACTGTATAATCTGCATGTAGTGAGCTCCTCCTAGTGGTGGATGTATAATCTGCATGTAGTGAGCTCCCTCTAGTGGTGGCTGTATAATCTGTATGTAGTGATCTCCCTCTAGTGGTGACTGTAGAATCTGTATGTAGTGAGCTCCCCCTAGTGATGACTGTATAATCTGTATGTAGTGAGCTCCCCCTATTGGTGACTGTATAATCTGTATGTAGTGAGCTTCCCCTAGTGGTGACTGTATAATCTGTATGTAGTGAACTCCTCCTAGTGGTGACTGTATAATCTGTATGTAGTGAGCTCTCCCTAGTGGTGTTTGTATAATCTGTATGTAGTGAGCTCCCTCTAGTGGTGACTGTATAATCTGTATGTAGTGAGCTCCTCCTAGTGGTGACTGTATAATCTGTATGTAGTGAGCTCATCCTAGTAGTGACTGTCTAATCTGTATGTAGTGAGGTCCCCCTAGTGGCGAATGTATAATCTGTATGTAGTGAGCTCCCCCTAGTGGTGACTGTATAATCTGTATGTAGTGAGCTCCTCCTAGTGGTGACTGTATAATCTGTATGTAGTGAGCTCCTCCTAGTGGTGACTGTATAATCTGTATGTAGTGAGCTCCCCCTAGTGGTGACTGTATAATCTGTATGTAATCATCTCCCCCTAGTGGTGACTGTATAATCTGTATATAGTGAGCTCCCCCTAGTGGTGACTGTATAATCTGTATGTAGTGAGTTCCCTCTAGTGGTGACTGTATAATCTGTATGTAGTGAGCATTCTCTAGTGGTGACTGTATAATCTGTATGTAGTGAGCTCCCCCTAGTGGTGACTGTATAATCTGTATGTAGTGAGCTTCCCCTAGTGGTGACTGTATAATCTGTATGTAGTGAGCTCCCCCTAGTGGTGACTGTATAATCTGTATATAGTGAGCTCCCCCTAGTGGTGACTGTATAATCTGTATGTAGTGAGCTCCCGCTAGTGGTGTTTGTATAATCTGTATGTAGTGAGCTCCTCCTAGTGGTAACTGTATAATCTGTATGTAGTGAGCTCCTCCTAGTGGTGACTGTATAATCTGTATGTAGTGAGCTCCCTCTAGTGGTGACTGTATAATCTGTATGTAGTGAGCTCTCTCTAGTGGTGACTGTATAATCTGTATGTAGTGAGCTCCTCCTAGTGGTGGCTGTATAATCTGAATGTAGTGAGCTCCTCCTAGTGGTAACTGTATAATCTGTATGTAGTGAGCTCCTCCTAGTGGTGACTGTATAATCTGTATGTAGTGACCTCTCCCTAGTGGTGACTGTATAATCTGTATGTAGTGAGCACCCCCTAGTGGTATATGTATAATCTGTATGTAGTGAGCTCTCTCTAGTGGTGACTGTATAATCTGTATGTAGTGAGCTCCTCCTAGTGGTGGCTGTATAATATGTATGTAGTGAGCTCCCTCTAGTGGTGACTCTATAATCTGTATGTAGTGAGCTCCCTCTAGTGGTATCTGTATAATCTGTATGTAGTGAGCTCCTCCTAGTAGTGACGATATAATCTGTATGTAGTGAGCTCCTCCTAGTAGTGACTGTATAATCTTTACGTAGTGAGCTCCTCCTAGTGGTGACTGTATAATCTGTATGTAGTGAGCTCCCCCTAGAGGTGACTATATAATCTGTATGTAGTGAGCTCCTTCTAGTGGTGACTGTATAATCTGTATGTAGTGAGCTCCCTCTAGTGGTGACTGTATAATCTGTAAGTAGTGAGCTCCCTCTAGTGGTGACTGTATAATCTGTATGTAGTGAGCTCCCTCTAGTGGTGACTGTATAATCTGTATGTAGTGAGCTCCCTCTAGTGGTGACTGTATAATCTGTATGTAGTGAGCTCTCTCTATTGGTGACTGCATAATCTGTACGTAGTGAGCCCCTCCTAGTAGTGACTGTATAATCTGTATGTAGTGAGCTCCCTCTAGTGGTGACTGTATACTGTGAATGTAATGAGTTCCCTCTAGTGGTGACTGTGTAAACTGTATATAGTGAGCTCCTCCTAGTGGTGGCTGTATAATCTGTATGTAGTGAGCTCCCTCTAGTGGTGACTGTATAATCTGTAAGTAGTGAGCTCCCTCTAGTGGTGACTGTATAATCTGTATATAGTGAGCTCCTCCTAGTGGTAACTGTATAATCAGTATGTATTGAGCTCCCTCTAGTGGTGACTGTATAATCTGTATGTAGTGAGCTCCTCCTAGTAGTGACTGTATAATCTGTATGTAGTGAGCTCCCCCTAGTGGTGACTGTATAATCTGTATGTAGTGAGCTCCCCCTAGTGGTGACTGTATAATCTGTATGTAGTGAGCTCCCTCTAGTAGTGACTGTATAATCTGTATGTAGTGAGCTCCTCCTAGTAGTGACTGTATAATCTGTATGTAGTGAGCTCCCCCTAGTGGTGACTGTATAATCTGTATGTATTGAGCTCCCTCTAGTAGTGACTGTATAATCTGTATGTAGTGAGCTCTCTCTAGTGGTGGCTGTATAATCTGTATGTAGTGAGCTCCCCCTAGTGGTGGCTGTATAATCTGTATGTAGTGAGCTCCCTCTAGTGGTGACTGTATAATCAGTATGTAGTGAGTTCCCCCTAGTGGTGGCTGTATAATCTGTATGTAGTGAGCTCCCCATAGTGGTGACTGTATAATCTGTATGTAATGAGCTCCCCCTTGTAGTGACTGTATAATCTGCATGTAGTGAGCTCCTCCTAGTGGTGGCTGTATAATCTGTATGTAGTGAGCTCCCTCTAGTGGTGGCTGTATAATCTGTATGTAGTGAGCTCCCTCTAGTGGTGACTGTAGAATCTGTATGTAGTGAGCTCCCCCTAGTGATGACTGTATAATCTGTATGTAGTGAGCTCCCCCTAGTGGTGACTGTATAATCTGTATGTAGTGAGCTCCCCATAGTGGTGACTGTATAATCAGTATGTAGTGAGCTTCCCCTAGTGGTGACTGTATAATCTGTATGTAGTGAGCTCCTCCTAGTGGTGACTGTATAATCTGTATTTAGTGAGCTCTCCCTAGTGGTGTTTGTATAATCTGTATATAGTGAGCTCCCTCTAGTGGTGACTGTATAATCTGTATGTAGTGAGCTCCTCCTAGTGGTGACTGTATAATCTGTATATAGTGAGCTCCCTCTAGTGTTGACTGCATAATCTGTATATAGTGAGCTCCTACTAGTGGTGACTGTATAATCTGTATGTAGTGAGCTCCCTCTAGTGGTGACTGTATAATCTGTATGTAGTGAGCTCTCTCTAGTGGTGACTGTATAATCTGTATGTAGTGAGCTCTTCCTAGTGATGACTGTATAATCTGTATGTAGTGAGCTCCTCCTAGTGGTGACTGTATAATCTGTATGTAGTGAGCTCCCTCTAGTGGTGACTGTATAATCTGTATGTAGTGAGCTCCTCCTAGTAGTGACTGTATAATCTGTATGTAGTGAGCTCCTCCTAGTAGTGACTGTAAAATCTGCGTGTAGTGAGCTCCTCCTAGTGGTGGATGTATAATCTGTATGTAGTGAGCTCCCTCTAGTGGTGGCTGTATAATCTGTATGTAGTGATCTCCCTCTAGTGGTGACTGTAGAATCTGTATGTAGTGAGCTCCCCCTAGTGATGACTGTATAATCTGTATGTAGTGAGCTCCCCCTAGTGGTGACTGTATAATCTGTATGTAGTGAGCTCCCCCTAGTGATGACTGTATAATCAGTATGTAGTGACCTCCTCCTAGTGGTGGCTGTATAATCTGTATGTAGTGAGCTCCTTCTAGTGGTGACTGTATAATCTGTATGTAGTGAGCTCCCTCTAGTAGTGACTGTATAATCTGTATGTAGTGAGCTCCCTCTAGTGGTGACTGTATAATCTGTATGTAGTGAGCTCCTCCTAGTGGTGACTGTATAATCTGTATGTAGTGAGCTCCTCCTAGTGATGGCTGTATAATCTGTATGTAGTGAGCTCCTCCTAGTGGTGACTGTATAATCTTTATGTAGTGAGCTCCCTCTAGTGGTGACTGTAAATCTGTATGTAGTGAGCTCCCTAGTGATGACTGTATAATCTGTATGTAGTGAGCTCCCCCTATTGGTGACTGTATAATCTGTATGTAGTGAGCTTCCCCTAGTGGTGACTGTATAATCTGTATGTAGTGAACTCCTCCTAGTGGTGACTGTATAATCTGTATGTAGTGAGCTCTCCTAGTGGTGTTTGTATAATCTGTATGTAGTGAGCTCCCTCTAGTGGTGACTGTATAATCTGTATGTAGTGAGCTCCTCCTAGTGGTGACTGTATAATCTGTATGTAGTGAGCTCCCTAGTGTGATTCTAACTGTATGTGTGAGGTCCCCCTAGTGTGTATATCTGTATGTAGTGAGCTCCCCCTAGTGGTGACTGTATAATCTGTATGTAGTGAGTCCTCTAGTGGTGACTGTATAATCTGTATGTAGTGAGCTCCTCCTAGTGGTGACTGTATAATCTGTATGTAGTGAGTCCCCTAGTGGTGACTGTATAATCTGTATGTAATCATCTCCCCTAGTGGTGACTGTATAATCTGTATATAGTGAGCTCCCCTAGTGGTACGTATAATTGTATGTGTGAGTTCCCTCTAGTGGTGACTGTATAATCTGTATGTAGTGAGCTTCTCGTGGTGACTGTATAATTGTATGTAGTGAGCCCCTGTGGTGACTGTATAATCTGTATGTGTGAGCTTCCCTAGTGGTGACTGTATAATCTGTATGTAGTGAGCCCCCTAGTGGTGATGTAATCTGTATATAGTGAGCTCCCCTAGTGGTGACTGTAATGTTGTGTGAGTCGGTGTATGTTGTGTGAGTCCTCCTGTGGTAACTGTATAATCTGTATGTGTGAGCTCCTCCTAGTGGTGACTGTATAATCTGTATGTAGTGAGCTCCCTCTGTGGTGACTGTATAATCTGTATGTAGTGAGCTCTTCTAGTGGTGACTGTATAACTGTATGTGTGAGCTCCTCCTGTGGTGGCTGTATAATCTGAATGTAGTGAGCTCCTCCTAGTGGTAACTGTATAATCTGTATGTAGTGAGCTCCTCCTAGTGGTGACTGTATAATCTGTATGTGTGACCTCTCCCTAGTGGTGACTGTATAATCTGTATGTAGTGAGCCCCCTGTGGTATTGTATCTGTATTGTGAGCTCTCTCTGTGGTGACTGTTAATCTGTATGTAGTGAGCTCCTTGTGGTGCTGTATTTGTTGTGTGAGCTCCTCTAGTGGTGACTCATAATCTGTATGTGTGAGCTCCCTCTAGTGGTATCTGTTTCTGTATGTGTGAGCTCCTCTGTGTGACTATATCTGTATGTAGTGAGCTCCTTGTGTGACTGTATAATTTTACGTAGTGAGCTCCTCCTGTGGTGACTGTATAATCTGTATGTGTGGTCCCCTAGAGGTGACATATAATCTGTATGTAGTGAGCTCTTCTAGTGGTGACTGTATAATCTGTATGTAGTGAGCTCCTCTAGTGGTGACTGTATAACTGTAAGTAGTGAGTCTCTAGTGGTGACTGTATATCTGTATGTAGTGAGCTCCTCTGTGGTGACTGTATAATTGTATGTGTGAGCTCCTCTAGTGGTGACTATTGTATGTAGTGAGCTCTCTTTGGTGACTGCATAATCTGTACGTGTGGCCCTCCTGTAGTGACTGTATAATCTGTATGTAGTAGCTCCCTCTAGTGGTGACTTTACTGTGATGTAATGAGTTCCCTCTGTGGTGACTGTGTAAACTGTATATGTGAGCTCCTCCTGTGGGTGTATAATCTGTATGTGTGAGCTCCCTCTAGTGGTGACTGTATAACTGTAGTAGTGAGTCCTCTGTGGTCTATATGTATATAGTGATCTCTGTGGTAACTGTATAATCGTATGTATTGAGCTCCTCTGTGGTGCTGTATAATCTGTATGTAGTGAGCTCCTCCTGTGTACTGTATAACTGTATGTGTGAGCTCCCCTAGTGTGACTTATAATCTGTGTGTGAGCTCCCCTAGTGGTACTGTATAACTGTGTGTGGCCCTCGTAGTGACTGTATAATCTGTATGTGTGAGCCCTCTAGTAGTGACTTCTTTGTGTGGCTCCCTAGTGGTGACTTATAATTTATGTATTGAGTCCCTCTGTAGTGACGTATAACTTTGTGGACTCTCTGTGGTGGCTTATAACTTATGTGTGCTCCCCTAGTGGTGGCTCTTAGTGTGGCTCCTTGTGGTGACTACTATTTGGTCCCTAGTGGTGGTTTGTATGTAGTGAGCTCCCATAGTGGTGACTGTATAATCTGTATGTAATGAGCTCCCCCTTGTAGTGACTGTATAATCTGCATGTAGTGAGCTCCTCCTAGTGGTGGCTGTATAATCTGTATGTAGTGAGCTCCCTCTAGTGGTGGCTGTATAATCTGTATGTAGTGAGCTCCCTCTAGTGGTGACTGTAGAATCTGTATGTAGTGAGCTCCCCCTAGTGATGACTGTATAATCTGTATGTAGTGAGCTCCCCCTAGTGGTGACTGTATAATCTGTATGTAGTGAGCTCCCCATAGTGGTGACTGTATAATCAGTATGTAGTGAGCTTCCCCTAGTGGTGACTGTATAATCTGTATGTAGTGAGCTCCTCCTAGTGGTGACTGTATAATCTGTATTTAGTGAGCTCTCCCTAGTGGTGTTTGTATAATCTGTATATAGTGAGCTCCCTCTAGTGGTGACTGTATAATCTGTATGTAGTGAGCTCCTCCTAGTGGTGACTGTATAATCTGTATATAGTGAGCTCCCTCTAGTGTTGACTGCATAATCTGTATATAGTGAGCTCCTACTAGTGGTGACTGTATAATCTGTATGTAGTGAGCTCCCTCTAGTGGTGACTGTATAATCTGTATGTAGTGAGCTCTCTCTAGTGGTGACTGTATAATCTGTATGTAGTGAGCTCTTCCTAGTGATGACTGTATAATCTGTATGTAGTGAGCTCCTCCTAGTGGTGACTGTATAATCTGTATGTAGTGAGCTCCCTCTAGTGGTGACTGTATAATCTGTATGTAGTGAGCTCCTCCTAGTAGTGACTGTATAATCTGTATGTAGTGAGCTCCTCCTAGTAGTGACTGTAAAATCTGCGTGTAGTGAGCTCCTCCTAGTGGTGGATGTATAATCTGTATGTAGTGAGCTCCCTCTAGTGGTGGCTGTATAATCTGTATGTAGTGATCTCCCTCTAGTGGTGACTGTAGAATCTGTATGTAGTGAGCTCCCCCTAGTGATGACTGTATAATCTGTATGTAGTGAGCTCCCCCTAGTGGTGACTGTATAATCTGTATGTAGTGAGCTCCCCCTAGTGATGACTGTATAATCAGTATGTAGTGACCTCCTCCTAGTGGTGGCTGTATAATCTGTATGTAGTGAGCTCCTTCTAGTGGTGACTGTATAATCTGTATGTAGTGAGCTCCCTCTAGTAGTGACTGTATAATCTGTATGTAGTGAGCTCCCTCTAGTGGTGACTGTATAATCTGTATGTAGTGAGCTCCTCCTAGTGGTGACTGTATAATCTGTATGTAGTGAGCTCCTCCTAGTGATGACTGTATAATCTGTATGTAGTGAGCTCCTCCTAGTGGTGACTGTATAATCTTTATGTAGTGAGCTCCCTCTAGTGGTGACTGTATAATCTGTATGTAGTGAGCTCCTCCTAGTGGTGACTGTATAATCTGTATGTAGTGAGCTCCTCCTAGTAGTGACTGTATAATCTGCATGTAGTGAGCTCCTCCTAGTGGTGGATGTATAATCTGTATGTAGTGAGCTCCCTCTAGTGGTGGCTGTATAATCTGAATGTAGTGATCTCCCTCTAGTGGTGACTGTAGAATCTGTATGTAGTGAGCTCCTCCTAGTGATGACTGTATAATCTGTATGTAGTGAGCTCCCCCTAGTGGTGACTGTATAATCTGTATGTAGTGAGCTCCCCATAGTGGTGACTGTATAATCTGTATGTAGTGAACTCCTCCTAGTGGTGTTTGTATAATCTGTATGTAGTGAGCTCCCTCTAGTGGTGACTGTATAATCTGTATGTAGTGAGCTCCTCCTAGTGGTGACTGTATAATCTGAATGTAGTGAGCTCCTCCTAGTGGTGACTGTATAATCTGTATGTAGTGAGCGCCTCCTAGTGGTGACTGTATAATCTGTATGTAGTGAGCTCCCCCTAGTGGTGACTGTATAATCTGTATGTAGTGATCTCCCCCTAGTGGTGACTGTATAATCTGTATATAGTGAGCTCCCCCTAGTGGTGACTGTATAATCTGTATGTAGTGAGCTCCCTCTAGTGGTGACTGTATAATCTGTATGTAGTGAGCTCCCTCTAGTGGTGACTGTATAATCTTTATGTAGTGAGCTCCTCCTAGTGGTGACTGTATAATCTGTATGTAGTGAGCTCCCTCTAGTGGTGACTGTATAATCTGTATGTAGTGAGCTCCTCCTAGTGGTGACTGTATAATCTGTATGTAGTGAGCTCCCTCTAGTGGTGGCTGTATAATCTGTATGTAGTGAGCTCCCTCTAGTGGTGACTGTATAATCTGTATGTAGTGAGCTCCTCCTAGTGGTGACTGTATAATCTGTATGTAGTGAGCTCCTCCTAGTGGTGACTGTATAATCTGTTTGTAGTGAGCTCCTCCTAGTGGTGACTGTATAATCTGTATGTAGTGAGCTCCCCCTAGTGGTGACTGTATAATCTGTATGTAGTGATCTCCCCCTAGTGGTGACTGTATAATCTGTATATAGTGAGCTCCCCCTAGTGGTGACTGTATAATCTGTATGTAGTGAGCTCCCTCTACTGGTGACTGTATAATCTGTATGTAGTGAGCTCCCTCTAGTGGTGACTGTATAATCTTTATGTAGTGAGCTCCTCCTAGTGGTGACTGTATCATCTGTATGTAGTGAGCTCCCTCTAGTGGTGACTGTATAATCTGTATGTAGTGAGCTCCTCCTAGTGGTGACTGTATAATCTGTATGTAGTGAGCTCCCTCTAGTGGTGGCTGTATAATCTGTATGTAGTGAGCTCCCTCTAGTGGTGACTGTATAATCTGTATATAATGAGCTCTCTCTATTGGTGACTGCATAATCTGTACGTAGTGAGCCCCTCCTAGTAGTGACTGTATAATCTGTATGTAGTGAGCTCCCTCTAGTGGTGACTGTATACTGTGAATGTAATGAGTTCCCTCTAGTGGTGACTGTGTAAACTGTATATAGTGAGCTCCTCCTAGTGGTGGCTGTATAATCTGTATGTAGTGAGCTCCCTCTAGTGGTGACTGTATAATCTGTAAGTAGTGAGCTCCCTCTAGTGGTGACTGTATAATCTGTATATAGTGAGCTCCTCCTAGTGGTAACTGTTTAATCAGTATGTATTGAGCTCCCTCTAGTGGTGACTGTATAATCTGTATGTAGTGAGCTCCTCCTAGTAGTGACTGTATAATCTGTATGTAGTGAGCTCCCCCTAGTGGTGACTGTATAATCTGTATGTAGTGAGCTCCCCCTAGTGGTGACTGTATAATCTGTATGTAGTGAGCTCCCTCTAGTAGTGACTGTATAATCTGTATGTAGTGAGCTCCTCCTAGTAGTGACTGTATAATCTGTATGTAGTGAGCTCCCCCTAGTGGTGACTGTATAATCTGTATGTATTGAGCTCCCTCTAGTAGTGACTGTATAATCTGTATGTAGTGAGCTCTCTCTAGTGGTGGCTGTATAATCTGTATGTAGTGAGCTCCCCCTAGTGGTGGCTGTATAATCTGTATGTAGTGAGCTCCCTCTAGTGGTGACTGTATAATCTGTATGTAGTGAGCTCCTCCTAGTGGTGACTGTATAATCTGTATGTAGTGAGCTCCTCCTAGTGGTGACTGTATAATCTGTATGTAGTGAGCTCCTCCTAGTGGTGACTGTATAATCTGTATGTAGTGAGCTCCCCCTAGTGGTGGCTGTATAATCTGTATGTAGTGAGCTCCCTCTAGTGGTGACTGTATAATCTGTATATAATGAGCTCTCTCTATTGGTGACTGCATAATCTGTACGTAGTGAGCCCCTCCTAGTAGTGACTGTATAATCTGTATGTAGTGAGCTCCCTCTAGTGGTGACTGTATACTGTGAATGTAATGAGTTCCCTCTAGTGGTGACTGTGTAAACTGTATATAGTGAGCTCCTCCTAGTGGTGGCTGTATAATCTGTATGTAGTGAGCTCCCTCTAGTGGTGACTGTATAATCTGTAAGTAGTGAGCTCCCTCTAGTGGTGACTGTATAATCTGTATATAGTGAGCTCCTCCTAGTGGTAACTGTTTAATCAGTATGTATTGAGCTCCCTCTAGTGGTGACTGTATAATCTGTATGTAGTGAGCTCCTCCTAGTAGTGACTGTATAATCTGTATGTAGTGAGCTCCCCCTAGTGGTGACTGTATAATCTGTATGTAGTGAGCTCCCCCTAGTGGTGACTGTATAATCTGTATGTAGTGAGCTCCCTCTAGTAGTGACTGTATAATCTGTATGTAGTGAGCTCCTCCTAGTAGTGACTGTATAATCTGTATGTAGTGAGCTCCCCCTAGTGGTGACTGTATAATCTGTATGTATTGAGCTCCCTCTAGTAGTGACTGTATAATCTGTATGTAGTGAGCTCTCTCTAGTGGTGGCTGTATAATCTGTATGTAGTGAGCTCCCCCTAGTGGTGGCTGTATAATCTGTATGTAGTGAGCTCCCTCTAGTGGTGACTGTATAATCAGTATGTAGTGAGTTCCCCCTAGTGGTGGCTGTATAATCTGTATGTAGTGAGCTCCCCATAGTGGTGACTGTATAATCTGTATGTAGTGAGCTCCTCCTAGTGGTGGCTGTATAATCTGTATGTAGTGAGCTCCCTCTAGTGGTGGCTGTATAATCTGTATGAAGTGAGCTCCCTCTAGTGGTGACTGTAGAATCTGTATGTAGTGAGCTCCCCCTAGTGATGACTGTATAATCTGTATGTAGTGAGCTCCCCCTAGTGGTGACTGTATAATCTGTATGTAGTGAGCTCCCCATAGTGGTGACTGTATAATCAGTATGTAGTGAGCTTCCCCTAGTGGTGACTGTATAATCTGTATGTAGTGAGCTCCTCCTAGTGGTGACTGTATAATCTGTATGTAGTGAGCTCTCCCTAGTGGTGTTTGTATAATCTGTATATAGTGAGCTCCCTCTAGTGGTGACTGTATAATCTGTATGTAGTGAGCTCCTCCTAGTGGTGACTGTATAATCTGTATATAGTGAGCTCCCTCTAGTGTTGACTGCATAATCTGTATATAGTAAGCTCCTACTAGTGGTGACTGTATAATCTGTATGTAGTGAGCTCCCTCTAGTGGTGACTGTATAATCTGTATGTAGTGAGCTCTCTCTAGTGGTGACTGTATAATCTGTATGTAGTGAGCTCTTCCTAGTGATGACTGTATAATCTGTATGTAGTGAGCTCCTCCTAGTGGTGACTGTATAATCTGTATGTAGTGAGCTCCTCCTAGTAGTGACTGTATAATCTGTATGTAGTGAGCTCCTCCTAGTAGTGACTGTATAATCTGCATGTAGTGAGCTCCTCCTAGTGGTGGATGTATAATCTGTATGTAGTGAGCTCCCTCTAGTGGTGGCTGTATAATCTGTATGTAGTGATCTCCCTCTAGTGGTGACTGTAGAATCTGTATGTAGTGAGCTCCCCCTAGTGATGACTGTATAATCTGTATGTAGTGAGCTCCCCCTAGTGGTGACTGTATAATCTGTATGTAGTGAGCTCCCCATAGTGGTGACTGTATAATCAGTATGTAGTGAGCTTCCCCTAGTGGTGACTGTATAATCTGTATGTAGTGAACTCCTCCTAGTGGTGACTGTATAATCTGTATGTAGTGAGCTCTCCCTAGTGGTGTTTGTATAATCTGTATGTAGTGAGCTCCCTCTAGTGGTGACTGTATAATCTGTATGTAGTGAGCTCCTCCTAGTGGTGACTGTATAATCTGTATGTAGTGAGCTCCTCCTAGTGGTGACTGTATAATCTGTATGTAGTGAGCTCCTCCTAGTGGTGACTGTATAATCTGTATGTAGTGAGCTCCCCCTAGTGGTGACTGTATAATCTGTATGTAGTGATCTCCCCCTAGTGGTGACTGTATAATCTGTATATAGTGAGCTCCCCTAGTGGTGACTGTATAATCTGTATGTAGTGAGCTCCCTCTAGTGTTGACTGTATAATCTGTATGTAGTGAGCTCCCTCTAGTGGTGACTGTATAATCTGTATGTAGTGAGCTCCTCCTAGTGGTGACTGTATAATCTGTATGTAGTGAGCTCCTCCTAGTGGTGACTGTATAATCTGTATGTAGTGAGCTCCCTCTAGTGGTGACTGTATAATCTGTATGTAGTGAGCACCCCCTAGTGGTATCTGTATAATCTGTTGTGTGGCTCCTCCTAGTGGTGGCTGTATAATTGTTGTGTGGCTCCCTCAGTGGTGACTGTATAATCTGTATGTAGTGAGCTCCTCCTAGTGGTGACTGTATAATCTGTATGTAGTGAGCTCCCTCTAGTGGTATCTGTATAATCTGTACGTAGTGAGCTCCTCCTAGTAGTAACTGTTTAATCTGTACGTAGTGAGCTCCTCCTACTAGTGACTGTATAATCTGTACGTAGTGAGCTTCTCCTAGTGGTGACTGTATAATCTGTATGTAGTGAGCTCCCTCTAGTGGTGACTGTATAATCTGTTTGTAGTGAGCTCCACTAGTGGTGACTGTATAATCTGTATGTAGTGAGCTCCCTCTAGTGGTGACTGTGTAATCTGTATGTAGTGAGCTCCCTCTAGTGGTGACTGTATAATCTGTATGTAGTGAGCTCCGTCTAGTGGTGACTGTATAATCTGTATATAATGAGCTCTCTCTATTGGTGACTGTATAATCTGTACTTAGTGAGCTCCTCCTAGTAGTGACTGTATAATCTGTATGTAGTGAGCTCCCTCTAGTGGTGACTGTATACTGTGAATGTAATGAGTTCCCTCTAGTGGTGACTGTGTAAACTGTATATAGTGAGCTCCTCCTAGTGGTGGCTGTATAATCTGTATGTAGTGAGCTCCCTCTAGTGGTGACTGTATAATCTGTAAGTAGTGAGCTCCCTCTAGTGGTGATTGTATAATCTGTATATAGTGAGCTCCTCCTAGTGGTAACTGTATAATCAGTATGCAGTGAGCTCCCTCTAGTGGTGACTGTATAATCTGTATATAGTGAGCTCCTCCTAGTAGTGACTGTATAATATGTATGTAGTGAGCTTCCCCAAGTGGTGACTGTATAATCAGTATGTAGAGAGCTCCCCCTAGTGGTGACTGTATAATCTGTATGTAGTGAGCTCCCTCTAGTAGTGACTGTGTAATCTGTATGTAGTGAGCTCCCTCTAGTAGTGACTGTATAATCTGTATGTAGTGAGCTCCCTCTAGTGGTGACTGTATAATCTGTATGTAGTGAGCTCCCCCTAGTGGTGGCTGTATAATCTGTATGTAGTGAGCTCCCCCTAGTGGTGACTGTATAATCTGTATGTAGTGAGCTCCCCCTAGTGGTGACTGTATAATCTGTATGTAGTGAGCTCCCTCTAGTAGTGACTGTATAATCTGTATGTAGTGAGCTCTCTCTAGTGGTGGCTCTATAATCTGTATGTAGTGAGCTCCCCTAGTGGTGGCTGTATAATCTGTATGTAGTGAGCTCCCTCTAGTGGTGACTGTATAATCAGTATGTAGTGAGCTCCCCCTAGTGGTGGCTGTATAATCTGTATGTAGTGAGCTCCCCTTGTAGTGACTGTATAATCTGTATGTAGTGAGCTCTTCCTAGTGGTGACTGTATAATCTGTATGTAGTGAGCTCCTCCTAGTGGTGACTGTATAATCTGTATGTAGTGAGCTCCCTCTAGTGGTGACTGTATAATCTGTATGTAATGAGCTCCCCCTAGTGGTGACTGTATAATCTGTATGTAGTGAGCTCCCTCTAGTGGTGACTGTATAATCTGTATGTAGTGAGCTCCCTCTAGTGGTGACTGTATAATCTGTATGTAGTGAGCTCCCCCTAGTGGTGACTGTATAATCTGTATGTAGTGAGCTCCCCCTAGTGGTGGCTGTATAATCTGTATGTAGTGAGCTCTTCCTAGTGGTGACTGTATAATCTGTATGTAGTGAGCTCCTCCTAGTGGCGCCCATATAATTTGTGTAATGTATAATACACACAGTATAGGGATGAGGACCTCAGTGATGTCACAGTTTGCTTATGAGACGGTGAATATGGGGTATATGATCTTTAGATCATAGATCTGGCTCATCGCTTTTATATTTATCTTGCTTTCTTACTCTACTCTACCTTTAATAAATTAGCTACATTGTATATATCATTTTAGCCACGTTCCTTTCCTAGACCTGTAAGCACAAATTTTCTCACAGTGCAGATTTCACTTCCATGGTGCAGTTTTCTTGGTAATTTTCCCTACAGTGTTAACCCCTTGCAGCCCTCCCCACTGCCTCTTCTTGATGTTAATATCTCATTTTTGGCAGAACTCCTCCTGACAGCGATGGCAGCCGCTGCGGCTCACTGACTCTCAGCTCCAGATATTGATATGGAAGTTGTGAGTCCCAACATCTGTGTGTGAATTGCGAGTGGCTGTGAAAATGAAATGCGCTGTATTAATGGGCACCTCATGTGGAATCAATAAATAGCATATCAGCACTGATTGTAACGGAGCGATCTGATAATTGGTATTGTCAGGCATGATAAGTAATCAGCTCATTTATACTCCATTACATTAATTAGCGCATCGCTTCTGCTCCATCCATCAGCGGAGAAGGAACGCCGCCACATCTGGATCCTCTGTATTAGGAGGAATCAGAGATATTAGCGCCAGAGGCAATGGACAGAGTTTGTGGGAGCGACTGTCACTTGTTCACATTAAGACTTCATTCTGGAGTGAGTTCTGAAACTGTGTGCAATAAAATGTTCATAATTGGTCGGCCACCGTGTACGAACCGCAGTGAGATGATCCCTACACTTTATTAGCATTAAGTCCATCATTTACTGAAAGCAACAATCCGCCCGACCACGATAGAACTTAACTGGAATATCACAAACAGGATCTGAGCGGCACAGAGTATTTCAGGAGAGGAGTGTGCTGATCTTGTGGGAGGTCAGAGACTAAGAGTTACATAGTGGAAGGAGCAGGGTACCCAGCAGTACAGAGTATTTCAGGAGAGGATTGTGCTGTTCTTATAGGGGAGGTCATAGACAGAGATTCATAGTGGAAAGAGCAGGGTACCCAGCAGTACAGAGTATTTCAGAACAGGATCTTATAGATGAAGTCACAGACTCAGCGTTACATAGTAGGAGGAGAAGGTTCCTCAGCAGAACAGAGTATTTCAGGAGAGGAGTGTGCTGATCTTATAGAGAATGTCTCAGAATGAGAGTAAGGCTGGGTTCACATCTGCGCCCGCTCTCCATTTGTGGTTTCCGTCCACGAACCCATTGAAAAATATGCGGAGAAAAAAGCGCATTTCTTGCCCTTTTCGGGCGGAAACCGGGTGGAAACCCGGCGGACCCCATTATAGTCCATGGGGTCCGCGGATTTCTGTGGGTAACCGTTTTTTTAGGCAGAAACCTGAATGCATGTGTGAACCTAGCGTAAGGCTGGTTGCAGACGACCGTGTGTATTTTGCGGTCAGCAAACTAGTAATTAGAGTTCAATTTTTGCGGACAGACTGTCTTCAGTGTGTGTTCAGTATCAGTGAAGTAGGTCCGCAAAAACGGACAGTGTGCCATCAGTGTGTGATCCAAGTTTGCAGATCCACCATAAAATACACAGGAGACACCTAATGATATCCCTAGCTTGTCCGCAAAAACGGACGGCACACTCATGACACACGGAGTACATCAGTGTGCCGTCCTAGGTTTTTAGTCAGCCAAAGGCTTCTACATATGGACGAGTCCGTTCCACAAAAACTGAACAGAATAGGACCTGTTCTATATTATGCGGTGCGGACTCGCGGCTCGCACACTGATCAGTGAAAAACATGGTCGTGAGCATGTGACCATAGAAATGAATGGGTCAGTGTGCATTCCACGAAAAACACGGATAGCACACGGATCTCGGCCACTGTCGTCTGCAAGGGGCCTTACATAGTGGGAGGAGCAGGGTCTCCAGCAGCACAAAGTATTTCAGAAGAGGAGTGTGCTGATCTCATGGGAGGTCACAGACTGAGCTTTATATAGTGGGAGGAGCAGGATTCCCAGCAGCATAGAGTATTATAGGAGCATAGTTTGCTGTTCTTGTAGGAGCCAGAACTGTCCACTGATTTGGTTCTATCTCTTCTGAGTATTTCACATCTTTTCTGGTGTAAGGATTTCTACATCACTATTGATTACATATCCAGAACTCAGTGATGTCATTTTCAGCATGTTCTCAGATATTAGGTTAAGAAGGAGTTATAGTTAATAGTATGAAATGAGAGCGGTCTTGACCTGAGCACACCGCCATCCAGTGGCCACTTGTTGTACTGCAGTCTCATAGATAATTGTAACCCTTGGAGTTCAGCATAAATAAATATATTAACAGATAGGATCCAATCTATTGCCTGCCTATCTGTTCACATGCTGCATCCAGTACTGTGTAATATCAGCCATTTAAACAATGTACTGCACAGCGTCTCACAGTGAATGCGTTCACCCATGACATCACTTATTCATGCAGTTTCTGATTTTAAGGTAAAACAAAAGCTTCAATTAAAAATGAGTAATCGGATGCTCAGAACTCCCAGATTTATTATCATTTGCACCAAAAATCTTGGCTTAAATGATGCTGGAAATGTAAGCCAGCAATGAGCACACGCTTCATTATATATGAGGTGCACCCTCGTCATAAATCTCCTCCATTGTGTTTGTCTAGAAACAACTTCAATCAGACTACAATGTACTAGTAATCAATGCAGAAAGCCAAGAAATTCCAAGGGGTTCATTTACTTTTTCTTGCACATATATATATACACACACATACATACAAAGTGCAGACCACATCTTAGTGCACCGACATTTATTATGTAAAATAGAAGTATTACCCATGATGCTTAGCTGCAAGATCTCTGCTTGCTGAATGATTAAAATACAAATCTAGCTGTCCACAATGGGCTATGTTTGAGGGGATGGAACAATATTAAAATATCACCATGTGATGTTCCTGTGATACATGTGTGATACACATGTATTCACGCTCAGGTGAGTTATGGAGCCCGGTATCCCCTGGATGGAAGGATATTATCAATTCTCTTTGTTATTCTAATACCTGGCAGGCGCAACATCTGATTTGCATTTATGTGCTTAACATATGTTCAATATCCAGATGAGAGCGGGTACAGAGAATCCCAATGCTCAGGTGTCATCTGTTACAGAAACCACTCCATGTATTAACCCTCCACATCCCCTGCTGCTCCATATCAGAGTTTGTACAAGAAGCACCAAGCTGAAAAGCAAGAAGAAACAGAAATCAAAGCTAAGCCATGTGCTGCACAACTTCTAGTCTAGAACTGCAAATTGGCTGCAAAACACAGCAGAATGTCACCATGTTGTATGCAAGTCTTACATTATATGCAACTGTATGCAGTCTATGACGGCAAAGTTGTGTGGATCCTGCGGCCAGTGAGCGAAATCCAATAGTATGCTTCTCGGCCTTTTGGCTAAGATCAAGTGTAGTATCTGTTCTTATCGAGGGAAACTGGAATAGGAACCGTTCGGATAGCAATATCCGGTAAAACTTCTGGGACGCCAGAAAGCGGATCCGCTCGGACGCCCATATCCGAAATTTCCGGGATAAACCGAGTGTCAGCTATTGGACGAGAGAGCAGTGCTGCATTTGATCTGCCATTAGACTGAGAGGGCGAGCCCTCTAGCGCCTTCGAGACCTTCGCCATCGAAGACCGACACCAGCAAGGGAGAAGCAGCTGAGAACCCACCGTGAGCACATCCCAAGAAGCTCAGGGAGAGAGAACGACTTGGACTTCAGGAGGCGGAGCTTCGGGAGATATTCAGATTAGGGGGCGGAGCCTAGCTGAAACTCCAGGAGAAGACTTCAGGAGCACCAAGGGACAGTTCTTTGCCCGGAGACTTCGTGGGACAGCCCGGTGTCAGGAGGCAATGGCCACAGGAGGAGCCATCCCAAAGAAGGCGGGGAGACCAGCTGGGGGCGCGGCCAAGGTAAGCCAGGCTCCGGCGGCCATCTCGGACGTCTCTCCGTCCACTTCCGCCAGCCAGACGGGAAACCAGTTGCCCACTCAGGGTCCTCCAACCTTGGAGCCCTGGATGAGGCAAACTGTAACCCTGAGGTTGAAAGAAGTGGACGGAAAGCGTCCAAACATGACGGAAAAGGTTTTCTGTCAAAAGATGGTCCTGGAGCAGGGATTTTCCAAATCCGAGACCCTGGCAGTCCACGCTTTTCTCACGGGGATATTCTTCATGACCTTTGCCTCCGTGGACATATGCAGGAGGTATTGGGATGCGGTGAAGTCAGCGCTGCCGGGATCCCCTTTCAGGATGTTCGTGGGCAGCTGCCCAGTGCAACAGAATGAGAGACGGATCACGGTGGCAATGAGGAATCCGCACACCCCAGGCAGCGACGTAGCCACGTTCCTAAGCAGGTATTGTACAGTGATCAAGGAGCCATCCAAGATCCTGAACAGTCTCGGTTTTTGGAACAGTAAGTGGTCAGCCGTAGTCCGCCTCCACAGGGACCCCCACAATCCTAACGGCCTCGTGCACCTGCCGCCGGTGTTCTCGCTGGGGAACTCCTACGGGTTCATCTTTTACCCGGACATGCCACGCTGCTGCCGCAAGTGTGGTAAGGAAGGGCACGAAGGAAGAGCCTGTAAGGAGAACGCCTGCAGGAACTGCCGTGTGGTAGGACACGAGACGAAGGATTGCCCCACACGGAAGACCTGTAATCTGTGTGGGGAGGCGGACCACGCCTACAAGGGGTGCCCGAAGAGATCCTGGGCGAAGGTGGCAGCGGATTTCGCGGCCAGTGCGCCTGCAGCACTGGCCAAGAAGAAGCCAGCGACCAAGCCCAAAGAGACACAGAAGCCCCGGAATCCTCAGAAGCCGGAGCAGAACAAGGGAAAGCAGCAGCAGCAGCAGCAGCAAAAGCAGAAGCCGCAGCCGCCGCAGCAGCCCAAGAAAGGTCCTGAGCAGGGTAAGCGGACGACTCCCCCCCCCCCTCTCTGTGTTCCCCCCACTGAGGTTATCCCACTCCTTCCCCCCATTACCTCAGTGGCCACCCCTGCCCCCCCCCTCACCCCTCCCCCCAGGTCTCCCTCCCCCCAGCAGCACTAACATCTCCCCCTCCAGCTGCTGAGGGCCCCTCCCTGGAGGAATTCCCTCCCCTCCCCTCTCCCGCTTGTCTTGTTACAGAACCAAGGAAAAGGAAGAAAAGCGAAGGCCCCCACGAAGCGGATGAGGTGGCCAAAAAGATCGCAGTGGAGCCCGCTGAGGATGCCATCCCAGTGGACGAAGAGCTGCAGCAGTATGTGGATAACCTGTTAGCCGAACCCCCAACGTCGATCATCAATGAGATCCTCTGTGGTGAGGCGGTGGAGATGGTGGAGGCTTTCGATACCTACGCCCTGCAAGCAATTGAAGACTCCTTGGAGCAACTCTTGCCTGCAGACAAGAAGGAAGAGGAACACCCCGACGGGAGCGGTAACTAGAAAACCTGTCTTGAAGGTTTAATCTTTTCTTTTTTCTCTCACTATGGCTAGGATCTCTATCTTTACCATAAATGTGCAGAGCATCAAGGAGAAGAGCAGACGTCAGACAGCTTTGTCGTTTGTGGAGAACATTGCTAATGCGAATGTCGTGATGATGCAGGAGTGCAGCCTCCCCTCTCTTTGGTCCTACGGACACCTCTGCAGGGAGTGGAGCCACGGTCCGTCTTACTGGTTGGGTGGTGGCGACTGCAAGTCCGCAGGTATTGCCGTTCTCTTTAGGGGGAACGCCTTCACGCTTGAAACGTACCGGGAGCTCGTCTGTGGCCGTCTAATGGTCCTTCACGCTTGAAACCTACCGGGAGCTCGTCTGTGGCCGTCTAATGGTCATAGACGGTTCTTGGGCGGGGGAGCCTATTAGGCTCATCAACGTGTACGCTTCCCCCATGAAGAACGAGCGACTGGAGCTTTTCCAGATCCTGCGCACTCAGCTCGCTACCACCAGGGCAGTTTTTCTGGCCGGGGACTTCAACTGTCCTGTGGAGGGTGACGGAAGGAGTTCTTCTGCGTCAGCGAAGCTCGATGTAACATCTAAACTGCTGATCGAGATGGTGACCGAGGCCTCTCTCAGGGACGCGGTGGATTCTATGGGGCCGGCATCAGCCAACTATACCTGGTGTCGGTCCGATGGCTCAGTGCGTTCCAGGATTGACTTCGTGTTCACCTCTCGGTCAGTAGCACAGGTAAGCCACTCTATGATCCCTTGCTTCTTCTCTGACCACAGGGGTATTCTCTTTGAGGGTACCGTGGGCAACGGTTTTCCACCCGGCCCCGGTTCCTGGAAATTGAATTGCTCCTTGCTGGAAAATGAGGAGTTGTTGGAGGAGATTAGAGATGTCTACGTGTGCCTTCGTAACAACAAATTTTCCTTTAGCAGGTTGTCGGATTGGTGGGAATATGTTAAAGTCAATATCCGTTGTTTCTTTCAGGCGAGAGGCCGCCAGCAGGCGGCCCGGCGCAAGGGGGACCTGATCGAGATGCAGCGCGAGCTGCGTTCCCTTCAAGACCTCCAGCGCTGGGGCTGGGACGTCAGGGATATGCTGGAGGACACCAAGAAGGGTCTCAAGAGGCACTTTGAGGAGGAATCACGGCAGATCATCTTCCGTTCCAAGGTGGAGCATCTGGAGAAGGGTGAGAAATGTAACTCTTTCTTTTTCAGAAAGGTCCACTCAGGCCACACGCCTGTCACAGAGATGAGGGATGGAGATGGCAATATGAGAAGGGGGAAGACGGAAGTGATGGGCGTCGTCCGCGACTACTACCGCGACCTCTACTCCCTGAAACCCATCGACGAAGATGCAGCGGAAGAGTTCCTGTCAGGTATCACTAACCCTCTTGATCCTGCAGGTGCTGAGGCTCTGAACGCCCCTCTGACGGTGGCTGAAGTCCTCGCTGCCGCTAAATCCTTTAGGGTCGGAAGGACTCCGGGTAGTGATGGTCTCCCCGCCGAGCTATACGTAGCTCTGGGGGACCTGATCTGCTCGCATCTGAAAGACCTCTATGAGGAGATGGTGGCAGAGGGGACGATGCCGCCGTCATTGAGGGAAGGCTTGATCACGATCTTGTACAAGCAGAAGGGGGAAAGATGCGACCTGAAGAATTGGCGTCCCATCTCGCTCCTCAACGTGGACTACAAGATCCTGGCCAAGGTGATGTCAACGAGGCTGAAGGCAGTCATCGGCAGCGTCATCCACCCGGACCAAACCTGCGCCATTCCTGGTCGGAGGATAGCGGATAGCTTAGCCCTGGTGAGAGACACATTGCACTATATCGGAGACCGCCGTGCACACGCGGCCCTGATCAGTCTGGATCAGGAGAAGGCCTTCGATCATGTCTCTCACGCTTTCATGGCGAAAGCTCTCCGCCAACTTGGTATAGGTGAGTGGTTTTGTCGTATGGTTAACCTGATGTATCTTGACATCCACAGCTCGGTGATGGTGAACGGTTGGAAGACTGACCCCTTTCCGATTCGCTCCGGGGTCAGACAAGGCTGCCCTCTCTCTCCTCTCCTTTTTGTTTGTGTTATAGAACTGTTCGCAGAATCTATCCGGCAGAATCGAGGGATCATCGCACCGGGCTCAGGAAATCTGGAAGTCAAGTGTTCGCTCTACATGGATGATGTGACCGTCTTCTGCACTGACCAGTCGTCGGTGTCAACGCTCGTCCAGACCTGCGAACGATTCGGCCAAGCCTCAGGGGCTAAGGTGAACTGTGGAAAGTCAGAGGCCATGCTCTTCGGAGAATGGCACCTGGCCTCCCCTGCTTTCTTTCCTTTCACAGTGCAACCGGACTTCATCAAGATCTTGAGAGTCTGGTTCGGAAGGGAAGGCGCCGCCCTGAAGTCTTGGGACGAAAGACTCAAAAAGATTAATCAGCGAATCGGGCTTTGGAGCCTACGTCAGCTTACCATCGAGGGAAAGGCGCTCGTCCTGAGGAATGAGATCCTGCCTGTGCTCCAATACACCGCACAGGCTTGGCCCCCACTGGCAACGGTGGCGCGGGCCATCACCAGGACTGTCTTCTACTTCGTGTGGGGCTCCAAGATGGACCGGGTGAAGCGGAGCATCATGTACAAGGACCGGCTCAAGGGAGTTAAGAATGTCCCTGATATTCCAACCCTTCTAAGATCGGCTTTTGTTTGTGATTGTGTTCGCAGAACCCTGAGTACAGTCAGCGGATCTGCGGGGAAGGCCATGTCTCGTTTGTTCCTGCTCCCCCTCTGGCGAGGGCTCGGCTGGGAGAAATGGGACAGCTCCGTCCCTTACAACTGGACCGTCCCGTGGTTCTACAAGGATGTGCCCAAGTTCGTGAGGGAGTTCCAGCTGGAGGGTCTTAAACCGGATCTGTGGAAGCCAAAGACCATCCACAAGCTCATCCGAGCTAGGGATGGCATGGAGGAGGTTCCAGGACTCACAGCGGATGCCACGAAGGTCGTTTGGGAGAACGTCTCTTCACGTCTGCTGACCAACGGGCACAAGGATTTGTCGTGGATGGCTATCCGAGGGGGGCTGCCCCTCAGGTCGTTCATGCATGCCCGCAACTTGAGCAAGACGAAGTACTGCCCACAGTGCCCCTACAAGGAGGAAACATCTTTGCACGTCTTTTGGGAGTGTCCTTTTGCTCAAGGCCTGTTGGATGAGCTGGAAGATGACTTTGAGGACTGTGTACCCAGGAGGGGCCTGACATACCACGCGGTATTGTATGGGCTCTTCCAGGGGACTCACAGAGAGAGCGACATTCTGGAGGCCTGGCGACTTGTGAACTGTTTCAAGGACGCTATCTGGTTCGCCAGAAAGAGACTCACTTTGCGAAGAGAGGACATCACTTACCAGGATTGTTGCAGGCTTATTCACAGCTTGCAGCGGGACTATGCCATTCTGGATAGCCTGGCCGGTGAAGAGGAGGGAGAAGAGGACTGAGTCTTCGGCGACGTCTGTTTTTTCCCTTACCCCGTCCTCCCTTCATGTCTGTTGTGTTACTCAAATAAAGCTTCGGGCCTGTGATTACCCCCTCCCCTTTCCCTCCTTCCTCTTCCCCATCCCATCACATGTTTTGATGCTTTTGATGTTTAACTCTCTTGTTTAGCGCTAGGGTAGGAAGTAGTGGTAGTATAGGGAGTATATTATTTCCTGTATTTTACCTGTCCTCCCTTCATGTGTTATTTATTGTCAGGGTAGGAAGTAGTGGTAGTATAGGAAGTATATTATTTCTTGTCTTTACCTGTCCTCCCCTCATGTGTGTTGTGGTCAATCAATAAAGCTTCGGGCCTGTGACCTTCCCTCCCCTTTCCCCCTGTATTGTCACTTGACTGTGTTTATTGTATTGACCAAAAAGTATGTCAGTTAGGTTTGTAGTGCAGCATGTAGTGTTAGGATGTATTTCCTGTCGCCGTATGCCGCGCCGCATCCCTTAAGGATGAATGATATAGTCTGAATTGTGGTATTGTAATACAGTCATGCGCTGCGTCGCAGTACCTTTGTTATTTTTGTTTGAGACTTGGATGCAAATAAAAGCTTTTATTCAATCCAAAAAAAGTTGTGAATCTGTTGCTGTCACACTGCAGTCACATGTGGCTTGCAGGTTGCAGACTTATTTGGTACAATGTTGTAATGCAGCAACAACATAATTTTCATGTCTTGTGACCCATATCACTGCCCTAGCATGGTGCTGTCCCGCCATCCCCCTACCCAGTTACACATAATTAGTATGCATTATGTATTCTATATTATACATGTATACACACATTTTTAATGAGAACATGTCAGGGTGATTTGGGACACTAAACCGCCCACAGGTCCTCATGGACCGAGGGTTTAGTGTCCCAAATAACACTGTTTTAATACTATATGTGCCCGCAATAAGAAACCCTATATACTTGCCTGGCTCCTGTACTCCCAGACCTTGGGGGCAAGCGCAGTGAAGCCGGGGTGTACTCATCTGACTTCACTGATAAACTACGCAGGCACCGGGAGCACCAGAGATGAGTCTGACACAATTTATCAGACTCCCATCTAGGCAAGTATATATATATAGCACAGATGGCATTGCTACAGGACTATATGGGACACTAAGCCCCCAATCATAATGACCTGTGGGTGGTTTAGTGTCCCATATCGATCTGACAGATTCCCTTTAACGCTCTGTCCAGGACTTCCAGGCATGATACACTTCAATAAAATTGATAGCCTATCTTTAATTCAGGTCATCAATTTTAGATTGGCAGTGAATTTACTCTCAAGACCTCCACCAATCTGATTTTCACTGGGTATTGCTTACAAGCTGCAAAGCTCACTCTCCGTCTGTTTAACAGCAGTGGTTATAGGATACTGCAGCAGTGTCCTATACACTAGTCTACATTACCTGAGATCACCTATTAGATGGTTCCTAATCTCATGTGGGAAAGAAAAACTGGTGCGCTACAGAGCCTTGTGAAAGTATTCGGCCCCCTTGAACTTTTCAACCTTTTGCCACATTTCAGGCTTCAAACATAAGGATATAAAATTTTTATTTTTTGGTGAAGAATCAACAACAAGTGGGACACAGTCGTGAAGTGGAACCAAAGTTATTGGATATTTTAAACTTTTGTAAAAAATAAAAAACTGAAAAGTGGGACGTGTAATATTATTCGGCCCCCTTAAGTTAATACTTTGTAGCGCCCCCTTTGGCTGCGATTACAGCTGGAAGTCGCTTGAGGTATGTCTCTATCAGTTTTGCACATGGACTGAAATTCTTCCCATTCTTCCTTGGAAAACAGCTGGAGCTCAGTGAGGTTGGATGGAGAGCGTTTGTGAACAGCAGTTTTCAGCTCTTTCCACAGATTCTCGATTGGATTCAGGTCTGGACTTTGACTTGGCCATTCTAACACCTGGATACGTTTATTTGGGAACCATTCCATTGTAGATTTGGCTTTATGTTTGGGATCATTGTCTTGTTGGAAGATAAATCTCCGTCCCAGTCTCAGGTCTTTTGCAGACTCCAACAGGTTTTCTTCCAGAATGGTCCTGTATTTGGCTCCATCCATCTTCCCATCAATTTTAACCATCTTCCCTGTCCCTGCTGAAGAAAAGCAGGCCCAAACCATGATGCTGCCCCCACCATGTGTGACAGTGGGGATGGTGTGTTCAGGGGGATGAGCTGTGTTGCTTTTACGCCAAACATATCGTTTTGCATTGTGGCCAAAAAGTTGGATTTTGGTTCCATCTGAGCAGAGCACCTTCTTCCACATGTTTGGTGTCTCCCAGGTGACTTTTTATGGGTATCTTTGAGAAATGTCTTTCTTCTTGCCACTCTTCCATAAAGGCCAGATTTGTGCAGTGTACGACTGATTGTTGTCCTATGGACAGACTCTCCCACCTCAGCTGTAGATCTCTGCAGTTCATCCAGAGTGATCATGGGCCTCTTGGCTGCATCTCTGATCAGTCTTCTCCTTGTTTGAGATGAAAGTTTAGAGGGACGGCCGGGTCTTGGTAGATTTGCAGTGGTCTGATACTCCTTCCATTTCAATATGATCGCTTGCACAGTGCTCCTTGGGATGTTTAAAGTTTGGGAAATCTTTTTGTATCCAAATCCAGCTTTAAACTTCTCCACAACAGTATCACGGACCTGCCTGGTGTGTTCCTTGGTCTTCATGATGCTCTCTGTGCTTTAAACAGAACCCTGAGCCTATCACAGAGCAGGTGCATTTATACGGAGACTTGGTTACACACAGGTGGATTATATTTATCATCATCAGTCATTTAGGACAACATTGGATCATTCAGAGATCCTCACTGAACTTCTGGAGTGAAAGTAAAGGGGCCGAATAATATTGCACGCCCCACTTTTCAGATTTTTATTTTTTACAAAAGTTTAAAATATCCAATAAATTTCGTTCCACTTCACAATTGTGTCCCACTTGTTGTGATTCTTCACCAAAAAAATTCAAATTTTATATCTTTATGTTTGAAGCCTGAAATGTGGCAAAAGGTTGAAAAGTTCAAGGGGGCCGAATACTTTCGCAAGGCAATGTATATGTGCCAAGCAAATCATTTTGCTTGTGTTGAGCACCTGTGGCAGACACACTAAATGTTTTAAGGGTCTTTAGCTTTTTTTCATTCATCAGATCATAGATCAGAAGCTATTTGCCTACTGAGCACACACTACCTGCTGCTTTTGAGAAGACCTGCACCTTTAACCCTGGCCTGACAGCTTCTGATGCATGCCTCTGTTGGCAGCCACTGTGCCCCCGTATTTGAAGATGGCGGGGAGTTTGGGTGGCACTAACCCAGGCACCCAACCAACACTGTCCTCAACTACTGTACAGAAAGTCTCCATCCTACTGCTACCCTCAATTATAAAATATATGATAGAACACCCCCCCCAAGAATGAATAATACTCCAGAGTGCATCTTTAAATTAATAAGGTCTAATCTCCACCAGCAATGGGTTATGAAGACTGGCATGATGTAATACATTACATTACTTATCCTGTATTGATCCTGAGTTACATCCTTTATTATAATCCAGAGCTGCACTCACTATTCTGCTGGTACAGTCACTGTGTACATACATTACATTACTTATCCTGTACTGATCCTGAGTTACATCCTATATTATACTCCAGAGCTGCACTCACTATTCTGCTGGTACAGTCACTGTGTACATACATTACATTACTTATCCTGTACTGATCCTGAGTTACATCCTGTATTATACTCCAGAGCTGCGCTCACTATTCTGCTGGTGCAGTCACTGTGTACATACATTACATTACTTATCCTGTACTGATCCTGAGTTACATCCTGTATTATACTCCAGAGCTGCACTCACTATTCTGCTGGTGCAGTCACTGTGTACATACATTACATTACTTATCCTGTACTGATCCTGAGTTACATCCTGTATTATACTCCAGAGCTGCACTCACTATTCTGCTGGTGCCACTTTTTCATCTTTCTTTTCTTTTCCTTTTTTATCTCCGGCTGCCTCCTATTCTGCTGGTACAGTCACTGTGTACATACATTACATTACTTATCCTGTACTGATCCTGAGTTACATCCTGTATTATACCCCAGAGCTGCACTCACTATTCTGCTGGTGCAGTCACTGTGTACATACATTACATTACTTATCCTGTATTATACTCCAGAGCTGCACTCACTATTCTGCTGGTGCAGTGACTGTGTACATACATTACATTACTTATCCTGTACTGATCCTGAGTTACATCCTGTATTATACCCCAGAGCTGCGCTCACTATTCTGCTGGTGCAGTCACTGTGTACATACATTACATTACTTATCCTGTATTATACCCCAGAGCTGCGCTCACTATTCTGCTGGTACAGTCACTGTGTAAATACATTACATTACTTATCCTGTACTGATCCTGAGTTACATCCTGTATTATACTCCAGAGCTGCGCTCACTATTCTGCTGGTGCAGTCACTGTGTACATACATTACATTACTTATCCTGTACTGATCCTGAGTTACATCCTGTATTATACACCAGAGCTGCACTCACTATTCTGCTGGTGCAGTCACTGTGTACATACATTACATTACTTATCCTGTATTATACCCCAGAGCTGCGCTCACTATTCTGCTGGTGCAGTCACTGTGTACATACATTACATTACTTATCCTGTACTGATCCTGAGTTACATCCTGTATTATACTGCAGAGCTGCACTCACTATTCTGCTGGTGCAGTCACTGTGTACATACATTACATTACTTATCCTGTACTGATCCTGAGTTACACCCTGTATTATACTCCAGAGCTGCACTCACTATTCTGCTGGTACAGTCACTGTGTACATACATTACATTACTTATCCTGTACTGATCCTGAGTTACATCCTGTATTATACTCCAGAGCTGCACTCACTATTCTGCTGGTACAGTCACTGTGTACATACATTACATTACTTATCCTGTATGTGGTTTGTTTATACTCCAGAGCTGCACTCACTATTCTGCTGGTGCAGTCACTGTGTACATACATTACATTACTTATCCTGTACTGATCCTGAGTTACATCCTGTATTATACTCCAGAGCTGCACTCACTATTCTGCTGGTACAGTCACTGTGTACATACATTACATTACTTATCCTGTATTATACTCCAGAGCTGCACTCACTATTCTGCTGGTGCAGTCACTGTGTACATACATTACATTACTTATCCTGTACTGATCCTGAGTTACATCCTGTATTATACTCCAGAGCTGCACTCACTATTCTGCTGGTGCAGTCACTGTGTACATACATTACATTACTTATCCTGTACTGATCCTGAGTTACATCCTGTATTATACTCCAGAGCTGCGCTCACTATTCTGCTGGTACAGTCACTGTGTACATACATTACTTATCCTGTACTGATCCTGAGTTATTATCCATCCTATATTTTACTCCAGAGCTGCAATCACAATTCAGCAGACATCGTCCAGCAGTCCAGAGAGCTTCTTCTGGTGATATACACATGCCCCCACCACAAGATTATATAAGTCACAATGTATGATCAGTAGAAGTAATGTAAGTTATGTATTCTATGTAGATTTTTACTACAAATGTACTGACTATTGTTTCGCTGCAGCTCTCGCTGTAATTGTAGGCAGGTATTTCTGTGTATATGTATTGGTAAGGTTCATGTCATGAGTCACTAACACCTGATAAAATATGATAGGTGATAGATCCGTCTCGCCAACCTGTGACGTCCTTCTGTTCTAGCAGCTTTGACTTGTGATCGTCCTTGCTTTCATGACCTGTCCCTGCCTGCCCTGACCCATGGCCGACCGGAGCCCATCATCCTGCTGACTGCACTGCCACCCTCATCTTCCTGCCCTGGTCTTGACCCACATGAGCATGATCTCACCTCATCCTCAAAGTCAAAAGTCCATCAGTCCATTAAGCAAAGCGAGAAAAGTAGACTCAGTAAACACGTTAGAGCCTCGCTGCGCGCTGCTACACTGTATACATCTAGTAAACTAGTAAGTTAGGAGACTTTCTCATAAACTTTTGTTGTCTAAATTGCCCTGATCTGCGGATATCCTTTATGTCCCGGGGCCTGGAGGGTTCACCTCCCGTTTCCCGTGCTGCTTTACGGTGCTCAGGATGGGATTATTTCCATCTACACCCAAGACTAAAGACCCATCAGAATCAAGTCCTGGCCTTGTACAACTGTAACAGATCCTCAGCTGTGGAGACAATAGGTCTGGAAGGGCTTTCAGATTCTAGATGCAAACTAGAATATCATCATTCACTGACAGCAAGCAGATCTCATAGATGGGGACTGAAACCCAAAGTGGGGTGGAACGTTGCAGCACATTACATTGTACAGAATTAAAGGGGTCTCCCACCATATGGTGATGGGATATATCACTAGGATTTTCCATCACTTCCAGTTTGGAGGGGAACCTTAATGATTTTTAGAGGAAAGGAGGTGTAATGTCAAAACAGAGAAGTCTTGCAGGCAGGGGTGCAATTTTAGGGTTTTCAGTTGCAAGTGAGTCTAGGAGCCCTAGGGGACCCATAAGGACTGGCATAACTATAGAAGCTGCCACAGGGCCCCGAAGCCAGGAGGGCCCACAGGTCCCCCTCACCACACTAGGACTGGTAAAACATCTTTGATCTCCTTTCAGATTTCCTTTGCTGTCTGTGCATTGTAGATTTATTCCCCCTGTCCTCTGGTGCACTGGAGTGAGACAGGGGTAGAAGATTTATGATGCACAGGCATCCACTGTCAGAAAGGAGAAAATTAAACTTTCATGCCAAAAGTTGTAGCTGGTCGCAGGACGACACGGCGATCTTGGGTCGCACAACGGTAGTCGTAGTCGGTAGTGTAGCACAAGACTAAATAAAACAAGTCACCCACTCACATCTGACATTGCATTGATTGAAAATAATCTCAAACTGACTGCTAATCCTAAGGGTTCACTTACTTTTGCCACTCACAGATATGTGAAAGATCATTTTCTATAAATAAATGTGATTTTTGGTCTCATTTGGTTCTCTTATTACTTTTCAAACTTGTTTTAAAATTTGAAGTATAAATAGTTCAAATTTATGAAGAAATATAAAAAATTCTGAAGGGTTCACAAACTTTCTAGCATCGCTGAATATCACTGATCATCACTGCTGCAACTGTCCTCGTGTGTATCTACAGCAATGAACTTCCAAATTGTCATGACAAAGATGAGCAGCGGCCGCTAAGCAAGTGCTGTAATTATATACAGAACAAGGGCTGAGAAACCACTGGAAACAAGAAGCGGTATTATGTGGTCTGCTATGCAGAAAATATCTAATCCAGAGACGGATTCACTCTATTACATCTCCTTTACTGAACGTGATCGCTCAACCGCGGAGGGAACGAGAAATATCATCCTGCTGCTCAGTCATTATAATCACACACTGCTGTATTGGAGCGGTACATTATGTACATAAGAGGCAGTATTATACTGGTTATATTCTTGTACATAGGAGGTAGTATTATAGTAGTTATATTCTTGTACATAGGAGCAGTATTATAGTAGTTATATTCTTGTACATAGGAGGCAGTATTATAGTAGTTATATTCTTGTACATAGGGGCAGTATTATAGTAGTTATATTCTTGTACATAGGAGGCAGTATTATAGTAGTTATATTCTTGTACATAGGGGCAGTATTATAGTAGTTATATTCTTGTACATAGGGGGTAGGATTATAGTGTTTATTTTGTACATAGGGGTGTTTTGTAGTTATTTCTTGTACAGTATTATAGTAGTTATATTCTTGTACATAGGAGCAGTATTATAGTAGTTATATTCTTGTACATAGGAATGGCAGTATTATAGTAGTTATATTCTTGTACATAGGAGCAGTATTATAGTAGTTATATTCTTGTACATAGGAGCAGTATTATAGTAGTTATATTCTTGTACATAGGAGCAGTATTATAGTAGTTATATTCTTGTACATAGGAGGTAGTATTATAGTAGTTATATTCTTGTGCATAGGAGCAGTATTATAGTAGTTATATTCTTGTACATAGGAGGTAGTATTATAGTAGTTATATTCTTGTACATAGGAGGTAGTATTATAGTAGTTATATTCTTGTACATAGGAGCAGTATTATAGTAGTTATATTCTTGTACATAGGGAGCAGTATTATAGTAGTTATATTCTTGTACATAGGAGCAGTATTATAGTAGTTATATTCTTGTACATAGGAGACAGTATTATAGTAGTTATATTCTTGTACATAGGAGGTAGTATTATAGTAGTTATATTCTTGTACATAGGAGGTAGTATTATAGTAGTTATATTCTTGTACATAGGAGCAGTATTATAGTAGTTGTATTCTTGTACATAGGAGCACCAAGTATTATAGTAGTTATATTCTTGTACATAGGAGGCAGTATTATAGTAGTTATATTCTTGTACATAGGAGGTAGTATTATAGTAGTTATATTCTTGTACATAGGGGTTTCGTGTTTTTCTTGTCAGTAGTATTATAGTAGTTATATTCTTGTACATAGGAGTAGTATTATAGTAGTTATATTCTTGTACATAGGAGCAGTATTATAGTAGTTATATTCTTGTACATAGGGGCAGTATTATAGTAGTTATATTCTTGTACATAGGAGGTAGTATTATAGCAGTTATATTCTTGTACATAGGAGGTAGTATTATAGTAGTTATATTCTTGTACATAGGAGGTAGTATTATAGCAGTTATATTCTTGTACATAGGAGGTAGTATTATAGCAGTTATATTCTTGTACATAGGAGGTAGTATTATAGTAGTTATATTCTTGTACGTAGGAGCAGTATTATAGTAGTTATATTCTTGTACATAGGGGCAGTATTATAGTAGTTATATTCTTGTACAAAGGGGGCAGTATTATAGTAGTTATATTCTTGTACATAGGAGGTAGTATTATAGTAGTTATATTCTTGTACATAGGGGGTAGTATTATAGTAGTTATATTCTTGTACGTAGGAGCAGTATTATAGTAGTTATATTCTTGTACATAGGGGCAGTATTATAGTAGTTATATTCTTGTACATAGGAGGTAGTATTATAGTAGTTATATTCTTGTACATAGGGGGTAGTATTATAGTAGTTATATTCTTGTACATAGGAGCAGTATTATAGTAGTTATATTCTTGTACATAGGAGCAGTATTATAGTAGTTATATTCTTGTACATAGGGGGCAGTATTATAGTAGTTATATTCTTGTACATAGGGGCAGTATTATAGTAGTTATATTCTTGTACATAGGGGGCAGTATTATAGTAGTTATAATCTTGTACATAGGAGCAGTATTATAGTAGTTATATTCTTGTACATAGGAGTAGTATTATAGTAGTTATATTCTTGTACATAGGAGCAGTATTATAGTAGTTATATTCTTGTACATAGGGGCAGTATTATAGTAGTTATATTCTTGTACATAGGAGGTAGTATTATAGCAGTTATATTCTTGTACATAGGAGGTAGTATTATAGTAGTTATATTCTTGTACGTAGGAGCAGTATTATAGTAGTTATATTCTTGTACATAGGGGCAGTATTATAGTAGTTATATTCTTGTACATAGGGGGCAGTATTATAGTAGTTATATTCTTGTACATAGGAGGTAGTATTATAGTAGTTATATTCTTGTACATAGGAGGTAGTATTATAGTAGTTATATTCTTGTACGTAGGAGCAGTATTATAGTAGTTATATTCTTGTACATAGGGGCAGTATTATAGTAGTTATATTCTTGTACATAGGAGGTAGTATTATAGTAGTTATATTCTTGTACATAGGAGGTAGTATTATAGTAGTTATATTCTTGTACATAGGAGCAGTATTATAGTAGTTATATTCTTGTACATAGGAGCAGTATTATAGTAGTTATATTCTTGTACATAGGAGCAGTATTATAGTAGTTATATTCTTGTACATAGGGGGCAGTATTATAGTAGTTATATTCTTGTACATAGGGGCAGTATTATAGTAGTTATATTCTTGTACATAGGGGCAGTATTATAGTAGTTATATTCTTGTACATAGGAGGTAGTATTATAGTAGTTATATTCTTGTACATAGGAGCAGTATTATAGTAGTTATATTCTTGTACATAGGAGCAGTATTATAGTAGTTATATTCTTGTACATAGGAGTAGTATTATAGTAGTTATATTCTTGTACATAGGAGCAGTATTATAGTAGTTATATTCTTGTACATAGGAGGTAGTATTATAGTAGTTATATTCTTGTACATAGGAGCAGTATTATAGTAGTTATATTCTTGTACATAGGAGCAGTATTATAGTAGTTATATTCTTGTACATAGGGGCAGTATTATAGTAGTTATATTCTTGTACATAGGGGCAGTATTATAGTAGTTATATTCTTATACATAGGAGCAGTATTATAGTAGTTATATTCTTGTACATAGGGGCAGTATTATAGTCGTTATATTCTTGTACATAGGGGCAGTATTATAGTAGTTATATTCTTGTACATAGGAGGTAGTATTATAGTAGTTATATTCTTGAACATAGGAGCAGTATTATAGTAGTTATATTCTTGTACATAGGAGCAGTATTATAGTAGTTATATTCTTGTACATAGGAGGTAGTATTATAGTAGTTATATTCTTGTACATAGGAGCAGTATTATAGTAGTTATATTCTTGTACATAGGGCAGTATTATAGTAGTTATATTCTTGTACATAGGAGGCAGTATTATAGTAGTTATATTCTTGTACATAGTAGTATTATAGTAGTTATATTATTATACATAGGAGCAGTATTATAGTAGTTATATTCTTGTACATAGGAGTAGTATTATAGTAGTTATATTCTTGTACATAGGAGCAGTATTATAGTAGTTATATTCTTATACATAGGAGCAGTATTATAGTAGTTATATTCTTGTACATAGGAGCAGTATTATAGTAGTTATATTCTTGTACATAGGAGGTAGTATTATAGTAGTTATATTCTTGTACATAGGAGGTAGTATTATAGTAGTTATATTCTTGTACATAGGAGGTAGTATTATAGTAGTTATATTCTTGTACATAGGAGGTAGTATTATAGTAGTTATATTCTTGTACATAGGAGCAGTATTATAGTAGTTATATTCTTGTACATAGGAGCAGTATTATAGTAGTTATATTCTTGTACATAGGAGGCACTATTATAGTAGTTATATTCTTGTACATAGGAGGCAGTATTATAGTAGTTATATTCTTGTACATAGGAGCAGTATTATAGTAGTTATATTCTTGTACATAGGAGGTAGTATTATAGTAGTTATATTCTTGTACATAGGAGGTAGTATTATAGTAGTTATATTCTTGTACATAGGAGCAGTATTATAGTAGTTATATTCTTGTACATAGGAGACAGTATTATAGTAGTTATATTCTTGTACATAGGAGCAGTATTATAGTAGTTATATTCTTGTACATAGGAGACAGTATTATAGTAGTTATATTCTTGTACATAGGAGCAGTATTATAGTAGTTATATTCTTGTACATAGGAGTAGTATTATAGTAGTTATATTCTTGTACATAGAAGCAGTATTATAGTAGTTATATTCTTGTACATAGGAGTAGTATTATAGTAGTTATATTCTTGTACATAGGAGTAGTATTATATTAGTTATATTCTTGTACATAGGAGCAGTATTATAGTAGTTATATTCTTGTACATAGGAGCAGTATTATAGTAGTTATATTCTTGTACATAGGAGACAGTATTATAGTAGTTATATTCTTGTACATAGGAGTAGTTTTATAGTAGTTATATTCTTGTACATAGCAGCAGTATTATAGTAGTTATATTCTTGTACATAGGAGACAGTATTATAGTAGTTATATTCTTGTACATAGGAGTAGTTTTATAGTAGTTATATTCTTGTACATAGCAGCAGTATTATAGTAGTTATATTCTTGTACATAGGGGGCAGTATTATAGTAGTTATATTCTTGTACATAGGAGCAGTATTATAGTAGTTATATTCTTGTATATAGGAGCAGTATTATAGTAGTTATATTCTTGTACATAGGAGGTAGTATTATAGTAGTTATATTCTTGTACATAGGAGTAGTATTATAGTAGTTATATTCTTGTACATAGGGGCAGTATTATAGTAGTTATGTCTCATCCAGTAGCTGGGAGCTGTTGTCATCTCTCCCCCTCCCTTACTCCTCTGTACAGGATTTGATTTTCAATTTGTCGGTGTTGACATGAGGTTGTACAGAGCCCCTATAACACTTTCCATGTTTTGAGCGCTCGTCTTCAGCACAGTTTGTTTTCTGGAACTGCTGAATAATTAACGGGACAGTCAGGTTAGTTTTGCATTTTATGATTAAAATGTTGAAAAACTGAGCGGACTGCGAGCAGCGATACATCTTTAATGACTCAATATCATAACATTTCAAGTCCTATCTATTCTTACCATTGGATGCAGCGGAAACGATGAGGAAATTAAACTGAAAATTGAGTCTAATTATTATTTTATGATTCATATCTTAGTTTGTGCTCTTACTTTATACAGGGAGACAAAATATAAAATTAACCATTTCGATACCGAGATTCTCTGCACAATGCAAATGTGTTTCTTACTACTATACTATACTATACTATACTATACTATTACTACCTTACAGAATCACTCTGAGGTGCTATATCTAAGCCATTCTTGTGTGTATCTAATCAGTATCATATTCAATACTATCTCCTGTATCTAATCCTGTTACACATGATACTGCTGTATTTAATGATACTGCTGTCTGCTGTATCATATCCTATATGTGTAATATTGCTTGCAGTATCTAATCCTTATATGTGTAATTCTGTCGCATCTAACCCTATCGTGTGAAAATTTTTGCTGAGCTGCTGTATCTAAACCTATCATCTATGATACGTTCTGTTGAGCTGTGTATCTAATCCTATCATCTGCAATATTGTTTTCTGAGCTGTGTATCTATTCCTATCATGTGTGATACTGTCTGATCTGGGCCGCTTTAGCCATTGGACAAATAGTGCACTTGCACCGAGCCCTATGGTAGTGGGGACCCTCTTGGGGCAGTCCACCATTTATAGTGCTGTCCCGAGCGGTTGGTCTAGACCGCCCCAGTATGTCTCTACTCCAGTTGAATACAATGGTGCAGCCGTCCGCTCCCGGCTTCACCATTCAGCCCCGATGTCTTGGAGCAGTAGATGTAATGTGATGACGTCACTTACATTGTTCCTGCTGCTCCCTGAAGACTCCAAGACCAGAGACTGAAGAGAACTCCAGGGGAACGGGGCGAGGTGTTTGATATACACTGTGGGGGAAACTGAAGGAGAACATGGAACTGTGGGGGCAATCTGGAAGGAGACATGAAATTATGGGGGCAAGCTGGATGGCGACATAAAACTATGGGAGCAACTGGAGGGGAACATGAAACTATGGGACAACTGGAGGGGGACATAAAACTATGGGAGCAACTGGAGGGGGACATGAAACTATGGGAGCAACTGGAGGGGGACATGAAACTGTGAGGGCAACTGGAGGGGGACATGAAACTGTGGGAGCAACTGGAGGGGGACATGAAACTGTGGGGGCACTCTGGAGGAGGGGGGAGCGCATTAAACTGTGGGGGCACTCTGGAAGAGGGACATGAAACTATGGGGGCAACCAGGAAGGGGACATTATAATATAATATCATATATATCTGAGGGGCTACTGGGGAAGAAGGGTTAATGTCTGAGGGGGGATAGGTTAATGTATGATGTCACTGAGGGGCATTTGACAGTGTGATGGGCCACTGAGGGGCATTATATTGTATGGGCCCACTAAGGAGGCATTGTACTGCATGAGGGCCACTAGGGGGCGTTATAACAGCTCAGGTGGTGGTGATGGGGCCCACTTATGGCTCTACAGTTCAGGTGGGCCCTTTATATTTGGAGGCACAGCCTACAGACATTAGGACCCTGAAGGAACTGTTCTATTTTATGAATAACCAATCAGATGGTTGCTTTCATTTTCTCTCCTGCATGGGTAGAATGAGACCAGTGATGTCATTAGTTACTATGGTAACGCACTTCCTCGTTATCTAGTGATGATAGCTTTTGTAGCAGGCAGGGCTGAGTAGTCCACTGTGCAGGAGATGATGGGGGTTATTATACTCACTGAGAAGATTACAGCACCATGTATTTTATTTACTTCCTGTTTTGATCATCGGCATTTGCCCACAGTAAAGATGGCCGCCCGACTATCGCTAGCCCTCATTGGTTAGATCTTCCGGCTGTCTTGGTCACATGATCACTCTGCCTCGGCAAGATGGCTGACGACCTGCCTTCTGAGCTGGATGTGGTGATTCTGGGAACAGGTTAGGACAGATGATAATGTCGTGATAGTAGGAATATATGTTATCAGCGTGCGTGTGGCCCGGAGGGGGGCGGAGTAAGAGGGCTGACCCGACGGGGGGCGGAGTAAGAGGGCTGGCCAGGTCTGTTAGACATATATTGTTCTTTATTGATGATTCATTCAGCTGCCCGAGAGTGACAGGAAGTAAAGGTGGGGCCCCTGGGAGCCACGAGGCATGTGCGATATGTGGCCCTGATATAAATAGTCCTCCTATATATATATACAGTAATATACTGGTACTGTGGTCTGTATATAGTGGTCCTCCAATATATAGTATATACTGCTACTGTGGTCTGTTAGTGGTCCTCCCATATACACTATACAGTAATATACTGGTACTATGGTCCTTATATGTGGCCTCCCTATATGTAATACCTGGTTATGGTCTTTTGTGGTCCTCCCATATATGTATTTGTCTGTGGTCTGTTATGTGGTCCTCCCATATACACTATACAGTAATATACCGGTACTATGGTCCTTATATAGTGGTCCTCCCATATACACTATACAGTAATACACTGGTACTATGGTGCTTATATAGTGGTCCTCCCATATATATATACGTAATACACTGGTACTATGGTCCTTATATAGTGGTCCTCCCATATATACTATACAGTAATATACTGGTACTATGGTGCTTATATAGTGGTCCTCCCATATATACTATACAGTAATATACTGGTCTATGGTGCTTATATAGTGGTCCTCCCATATATACTATACAGTAATATACTCGTACTATGGTGCTTATATAGTGGTCCTCCCATATATACTATACAGTAATATACTGGTACTATGGTGCTTATATAGTGGTCCTCCCATATATACTATACAGTAATATACTCGTACTATGGTGCTTATATAGTGGTCCTCCCATATACAATATACCGTAATATGCTGGTACTATGGTGCTTATATAGTGGTCCTCCCATATATATTGATATACTGGTACTATGGTGCTTATATAGTGGTCCTCCCATATACACTATACAGTAATATGCTGGTACTATGGTCCTTATATAGTGGTCTTCCCATATATACTATATAGTACGTCGGCTACTCTTCAACACTGGTCTCCACCTTCAGGACATCAGTAACTGAAGTTTTACCTGCATCATCTTAGAAATTGGCTTGACCTAATATCAGCTTGTCCTCCTGATGAACCCTCAGATGAGGGGGAATACGCGTTGAGGGATCTTTTTAGGGTCACAGAGTTCGGTGTATTAGTTGGTTCAGAGCCGATCACTGGGCTATGAGCTCTTGTTCTTTATCTACACCATGAATAGTGGACTAGCAGCACTTGCTGGTTGCATGTAGTGATGGACATGTTGGAGTGTGGAGAGCTGTAAACTGGACCACACTACAACTAATATATAACTAGACTAGTGTGTCTGGTACATGACTGAGCCTTAGGTATTGCATTATTTAATGTCACTTTTCATCTCTTAGCTACACTTTATTTTGAGCAAGAGTGATATTTATCTTGTGATGCATATATATATATATATATATATATATATAGCATCATCATAATATAGGATCCATTGCTATGGTTGGCATCAAACCGTTAATCGGACTAGCGATACCTAAAATCCGCTAGGTTTATATAGCTATGGATGGATTGGAATGTGGTAAACTGGACCGCACCACCACCAATGTATTACTAGACTAGTTTGTCTTTTTGGCTGATCCCTGGACATTGTACTCTTTAGTCTTTAGTTACCTGATATAGTAGCAAGAGTAACAGTGATCATGTGCATTCTGTTTAGGATCGGCATAATTTACGATCCATCGCTATTATTATCAAGCCGATATTTCATTATAAGTGGATAGGTTGTATATATTTGGGGTGTACAATATACTTACCTCTTGTTCAAATTACTGGTGGATATATGTGTCATTGATATATGGGAGATATCACTAGTGACTCTGACAGATTTTGATGTCCTCATTGATATAACAAGAGGTAATTTAAACTGACACCCTAATATAGGGGGTATCACACTACTTTGGCCACATATACAAAGGAAAAAAAAATAGGGGGTAGTTATCGGGTATATGTGGAGGTGGTTACATTTCTGTATCTGAGGGGTCCTAGGATATTTTGGATCATTTTACCCCAGATATACTGTACATCGGCCAGCCATTATTAACTATTGTCTACTTTTTTATTTCTTTGGCATATTTACCCATGTTGATCAAGTCTATACCGACAATTTTTACTGAGTTGTATAAAGGTTATTTTTTAATAGTAGTTGTACTTTATTTATGTTGGATAGTTGTCACGGCCTGTTCCCCTTGTCTAGTTTTATGTTTACTGGTACTGTGGTCTGTATACAGGACCCTTGTCTAGTATCGGCTGCTTATAGGGCAGTAATATACGTATCACTGGTACTGTGGTCTGTATATAGTGGTCCTTCTATATACACTGTACAGTAATACACTGGTACTGTGGTCTGAATATAGTGGTCCTCCCATACATAGTATACAGTAATATTTTATAGTTATATAGTGGTCCTCCCATATATAGGGGGGGGGGGGGGGGTGGTGTATACAGTAATATACTGGTACTGTGCTGTTTATGTAGTGATCCTTCATATGTTTGCAAATTATGGTGGAAAATAAGTATTTGGTCAATAACAAAAGTTCATCTCAATCCTTTGTTCTATCTCCTTTGTTGGCAATGACAGAGGTGAAACGTTTCCTGTAAGTCTTCACAAGGTTGGCGCACACTGTTGCTGGTATGTTGGCCCATTCCTCCATGCAGATCTCCTCTAGAGCAGGGATGTTTTGGGGCTGTCGCTGGACAACACGGACTTTCAACTCCCTCCAAAGGTTTTCTATGGGGCTGAGATCTGGAGACTGGCTAGGCCACTCCAGGACCTTGAAATGCTTCTTATGAAGCCGCTCCTTCGTTGTCCTGGCGGTGTGCTTGGGATCATTGTCATGCTGAAAGACCCAGCCACGTTTCATCTTCAGTGCCCTTGCTGATGGAAGGAGGTTTGCACTCACAATCTCACCATACATGGCCCCATTCATTCTTTCATGTACACGGATCAGTCGTCCTGGTCCCTTTGCAGAGAAACAGCCCCATACATGATGTTGCCCCCCCATGCCTCACAGTAGGTCTGGTGTTCTCTGGATACAACTCAGCATTCACTCTCCTCCAAACACCACGAGTTGTGTTTCTACCAAACAGTTCTACTTTGGTTTCATCTGACCATCTGACATTCTCCCAATACTCTTCTGGAACATCCAAATGCTCTCTAGCAAACTTCAGACGGGCCCGGATATGTACTGGCTTAAGCAGGGGGACACGTCTGGCACTGCAGGATCTGAGTCCCTGGCGGCGTAGTGTGTTACTGACGGTAGCCTTTGTTACGTTAGTCCCAGCTTTCTGCAGGTCACTCACTAGGTCCCCCCGGGTGGTTCTGGGATTTTTGCTCACCGTTCTTGTGATCACTTTGACCCCACGGGGTGAGATCTTGCGTGGAGCCCCTGATGGAGGGAGATTATCAGTGGTCTTGTATGTCTTCCATTTTCTAATTATTGCTCCCACAGGTGATTTCTTCACACCAAGCTGCTTGCCTATTGCAGATTCAGTCTTCCCAGCCTGGTGCAGGGCTACCATTTTGTTTCTGGTCCTTCCACAGCTCTTTGGTCTTCACCATAGTGGAGTTTGGAGTGTGACTGAGGTTGTGGACAGGAGTCTTTTATACTGATAACAATGTCACACAGGAGCCATTACTACAGGTAATGAGCGGAGGACAGAGGAGCCTCTTAAAGGAGAAGTTACAGGGCTGTGAGACAGAAATCTTGCTTGTTTGTAGGTGATCAAATACTTATTTTCCACCATAATTTGCAAATAAATTCTTTACAAATCAGACAATGTGATTTTCTGGATTAGTTTTCTCATTTTGTCTCTCATAGTTGAGGTCTACCTATGATGACAATTACAGGCCGGCCTCATCTTTATAAGTGGGAGAACTTGCACAATTGGGGGCTGACTAAATACTTTTTTCCCCCCTGTACGTTACTGTAATACACTGATAATGTGGTCCTCCCATATATACCACACAGTAATATACTGGTACTGTACTCCTTTTATAATGGTCCTCTCAGATATTCTATATGGTAATATACTGGCACTGTGGTCTGTATATAGTGGTCCAGTATGTTCTATACACTGATGATCAAAAGGGTAACAATGTTTAGACCATGTGACCTCAGGCTCCTTATCTCACCGTCCACTACAGCTTTGATTGTGAGACTCCCATCATTTTATAGACAATCCTCTTGGCTATTTCATACATAAATGTGACTTGTAACTATTTAGCATATGATTAGTTATGCAGATTCTTGTCATGTGACTCCATTGTTATCTTTTTCTTCTTGTATCCTACAAATGACAACCTGTCCTCACATCCCCTATAGCTCAGGGTGTTATTAGGGGATTCCCAAGTGAAAGGTCTCTGGTTCAGATCGAGGATCACATATGATATGTGATGTCCGTCCTCCTCTTATAACACTCCAGTACTGATATAAGCTTTAGTTTGTAGGGTTACTTACCCTAAGCACACTATATCCTTCCTTCTGGCTTTGGTTACAGGTGACTTTTCTCTGTCTCCCTTGCATATTTCATCTTCTCATACTGGTTTAGGTTTTGTTTTATTCTCCAGTCACATCCAGAGCTGCAGCGAGAGTCACACTGGCTACCTGCTAGCAGAGAGCGTTGCTTTGTTATCGCTGATTCATTTACAAAACAGCTTTAGTTGTAATTGGAGAAAACATGAAAAAAGCTGAAGATGAGCAGAAATACCATGAAAAAGCCCCTGCAGGTCATGTGATGCTGCAGATGATGTATTCTTGGATACACAGTGTGGATTAGATACGGTCACTGTATTTGGTGCTGTATAAATATATGCACTGCCACGGATCTCTCCTGATGCCAGTGATAACTGTGGGTAATAGAGATCGGAGGGGGTGAGGCCGTTTATAAAGGTCACTGGATTCTTTCACTACCCTTGAAAAATGTGGAAAATTCCATCTGGCCGACAATCCGGCGTCCTGCCCATCAATAACCGGTAATGGCGCATGAGGGAGCCCTCCAGCCTCGCACTCCTCGTAAAGTAAGATCTATTCCTCCTCCAGCGGTGTCGATAGGCTCCTTATCCCCTCATACTCACAGCTTAAGACTTATCTTCATTTCTGCCTCTGATTTTTCATTTGCCGTTGTCCATTGATTTCTATTCCACAATGATAAAAATAAATGCGCCTGGCTCCAGAAACCATCGGAAAATGACGGAAACTTTTGGAAAGTTTGTTTCTTTCATCTTGTCAGAGGACGGCGTGCATTCATCAGGTTGCACCATTATGTCCAGCCACCCCAGAGTGCTCAGTCTGCACAGGTTTATCCACAGGGGATCCGACCAGAGAAATGACAGAGATGTGACCCCCAAGACCTCCTCCTGCAGAGCTGTGTCATATCTATCTGTTACACTGGGCCAGCCCTGTAGTTCATATTAATATCATCCATTCTGCTACAATGTCATCAGTTTACACGGATCCTATTGCTAAATAAAACCGATGATTCTACATTATCATGGCAGGTTTATCAATTAGACTGATTACATCTACATTATATAATACATAGACACAGTGAACTGCACATATATTACTGATCCTGAGTTACATCCTGTATTATACTCCAGAGCTGCACTCACTATTCTGCTGGTGCAGTCACTGTGTACATACATTACATTACTTATCCTGTACTGATCCTGAGTTACATCCTGTATTATACTCCAGAGCTGCGCTCACTATTCTGCTGGTGCAGTCACTGTGTACATACATTACATTACTTATCCTGTACTGATCCTTAGTTACATCCTGTATTATACTCCAGAGCTGCGCTCACTATTCTGCTGGTGCAGTCACTGTGTACATACATTACATTACTTATCCTGTACTGATCCTGAGTTACATCCTGTATTATACTCCAGAGCTGCGCTCACTATTCTGCTGGTGCAGTCACTGTGTACATACATTACATTACTTATCCTGTACTGATCCTGAGTTACATCCTGTATTATACTCCAGAGCTGCGCTCACTATTCTGCTGGTGCAGTCACTGTGTACATACATTACATTACTTATCCTGTACTGATCCTGAGTTACATCCTGTACTATACTCCAGAGCTGCGCTCACTATTCTGCTGGTGCAGTCACTGTGCACATACATTACATTACTTATCCTGTACTGATCCTGAGTTACATCCTGTATTATACTCCAGAGCTGCACTCACTATTCTGCTGGTGCAGTCACTGTGTACATACATTACATTACTTATCCTGTACTGATCCTGAGTTACATCCTGTATTATACCCCAGAGCTGCACTCACTATTCTGCTGGTGCAGTCACTGTGTACATACATTACATTACTTATCCTGTACTGATCCTGAGTTACATCCTGTATTATACTCCAGAGCTGCACTCACTATTCTGCTGGTGCAGTCACTGTGTACATACATTACATTACTTATCCTGTACTGATCCTGAGTTACATCCTGTATTATACTCCAGAGCTGCGCTCACTATTCTGCTGGTACAGTCACTGTGTACATACATTACATTACTTATCCTGTACTGATCCTGAGTTACATCCTGTATTATACTCCAGAGCTGCGCTCACTATTCTGCTGGTACAGTCACTGTGTACATACATTACATTACTTATCCTGTACTGATCCTGAGTTACATCCTGTATTATACTCCAGAGCTGCACTCACTATTCTGCTGGTGCAGTCACTGTGTACATACAGTCATATGAAAAAGTTTGGGCACCCCTATTAATCTTAATCATTTTTAGTTCTAAATATTTGGGTGCTTGCAACAGCCATATTAATTTGATATATCTAATAACTGATGGACACAGTAATATTTCAGGATTGAAATGAGGTTTATTGTACTAACAGAAAATGTGCAATATGCATTAAACCAAAATTTGACCGGTGCAAAAGTATGGGCACCTCAACAGAAAAGTGACATTAATATTTAGTAGATCCTCCTTTTGCAAAAATAACAGCCTCTAGTCGCTTCCTGTAGCTTTTAATCAGTTCCTGGATCCTGGATGAAGGTATTTTTGACCATTCCTCTTTACAAAACAATTCCAGTTCAGTTAAGTTTGATGGTCGGCGAGCATGGACAGCCCGCTTCAAATTATCCCACAGATGTTCAATGATATTCAGGTCTGGGGACTGGGATGGCCATTCCAGAACATTGTAATTGTTCCTCTGCATGAATGCCTGAGTAGATTTGGAGCTGTGTTTTGGATCATTGTCTTGCTGAAATATCCATCCCCGGCGTAACTTCAAATTTGTCACTAATTCTTGTACATTATTCTCAAGAATCTGCTGATACTGAGTTGAATCCATGCGACCCTCAACTTTAACAAGATTCCCGGTGCCGGCATTGGCCACACAGCCCCAAAGCATGATGGAACCTCCACCAAATTTTACAGTGGGTAGCAAGTGTTTTTCTTGGAATGCTGTGTTTTTTGGACGCCATGCATAACGCCTTTTTGTATGACCAAACAACTCAATCTTTGTTTCATCAGTCCACAGGACCTTCTTCCAAAATGAAGCTGGCTTGTCCAAATGTGCTTTTGCATACGTCAGGCGACTCTGTTTGTGGCGTGCTTTCAGAAACGGCTTCTTTCGCATCACTCTCCCATACAGCTTCTCCTTGTGCAAAGTGTGCTGTATTGTTGACCGATGCACAGTGACACCATCTGCAGCAAGATGATGCTGCAGCTCTTTGGAGGTGGTCTGTGGATTGTCCTTGACTGTTCTCACCATTCTTCTTCTCTGCCTTTCTGATATTTTTCTTGGCCTGCCACTTCTGGGCTTAACAAGAACTGTCCCTGTGGTCTTCCATTTCCTTTCTATGTTCCTCACAGTGGAAACTGACAGGTTAAATCTCTGAGACAACTTTTTGTATCCTTCCCCTGAACAACTATGTTGAACAATCTTTGTTTTCAGATCATTTGAGAGTTGTTTTGAGGAGCCCATGATGCCACTCTTCAGAGGAGATTCAAATAGGAGAACAACTTGCAATTGGCCACCTTACATACCTTTTCTCATGATTGGATACACCTGGCTATGAAGTTCAAAGCACAGTGAGGTTACAAAACCAATTTTGTGCTTCAGTAAGTCAGTAAAAAGTAGTTAGGAGTATTCAAATCAATAAAATGATAAGGGTACCCAAATTTTTGCACCGGTCAAATTTTGGTTTAATGCATATTGCACATTTTCTGTTAGTACAATAAACCTCATTTCAATCCTGAAATATTACTGTGTCCATCAGTTATTAGATATATCAAATTGAAATGGCTGTTGCAAACACCCAAATATTTAGAACTAAAAATGATTAAGATTAATAGGGGTGCCCAAACTTTTTCATATGACTGTACATTACATTACTTATCCTGTATTATACTCCAGAGCTGCACTCACTATTCTGCTGGTACAGTCACTGTGTACATACATTACATTACTTATTCTGTATTATACTCCAGAGCTGCACTCACTATTCTGCTGGTACAGTCACTGTGTACATACATTACATTACTTATCCTGTACTGATCCTGAGTTACATCCTGTATTATACTCCAGAGCTGCGCTCACTATTCTGCTGGTACAGTCACTGTGTACATACATTACATTACTTATCCTGTACTGATCCTGAGTTACATCCTGTATTATACTCCAGAGCTGCACTCACTATTCTGCTGGTACAGTCACTGTGTACATACATTACATTACTTATCCTGTACTGATCCTGAGTTACATCCTGTACTATACTCCAGAGCTGCACTCACTATTCTGCTGGTGCAGTCACTGTGTACATACATTACATTACTTATCCTGTATTATACTCCAGAGCTGCACTCACTATTCTGCTGGTACAGTCACTGTGTACATACATTACATTACTTACCCTGTACTGATCCTGAGTTACATCCTGTATTGTACTCCAGAGCTGCGCTCACTATTCTGCTGGTACAGTCACTTTGTGTTAGTCTGATTCAGAAGACAACTTTTAGCTTAGGGTAGACTTGCTATGTGCAGAGCTGCTATTGATATGTGCTCATGGGTTCACTTATTTATTTAGTGGATTTGAAATCCACTTTGTGTTAAATAGAAGTGACCTCTAGAAAGTGCACAGATTTTAGCCATAGTAGAAATGGAGATGGAATTCTTCACCTAATCTTTATGACATATTGTTTGTAGCTTTCAGGAGCCTTCCCTGCACTTAGTAGAGTAACACTGAGCTACTGAGCATGTGTGACCACCAGCACTGGACACAGCAGGTGGACGTTCTAAGAGGGATTCAAGATCAGGGGACGCCATGAAAGCCACAGTCACTGTTATGGGTCTGTGTTTGGGATGTTCTGGGCACAGAGTGATGGAGGCCTTTGTTTTGTAATATTATGGGATAATTCTCAGACTCCGGATATCGATAACTATTGGTAATTGAAAAATCCGCTTCCTTTCTTTGTTTTCTGGTTACAGGCACGACCTATGTAATATTACTTCCCTCTGTTGCCTGTCAGTGGGCTGTAAGGCTTTCATGAATCTATGGTGACTTGCTTAGTAAAGTGCGGGATGATTGATAGTTTTCCCTGATTCAGGCCGCATCATATCCATGTCAGCAGGTGCTCGTATTTTTCGTTTGTCCACGCGTCACAGAACTCATTGTATGCTGAAATTCAGTTCAGACAAATCCAATGTTTAGGTCCAGCTGAAACCCGGGAATAGTGAAGAGATGTCGTTTAATGCCCATATTTTATTGCTTTCCTTTTTGTCGAATTAGGCCTCACGTTGGGCAGCATGGTGGTGGGGGTGGGTCCCTTCTGTCTCACATGGCGTATAGAGTCTTTCCCAGTTTGGGTGACACATGGTGAGGTGGGTGCTCAGTTATGGATCAGTGGTAGGTGGGTGCTGGAGTGGTGGTTAGCAGTCGGCATGACCACCGCTGCCGTAGTCAGGTCATAGCGGGAGGGGGAGCGCTGCCAGGTACATTGTACAACAAGGTAAGATCCGAGACTGAGCTGGAGAGAAGAAAGTATAAGATTTCAGTTTATTATTCAAGTGTCAGAAATCTAAATCTCTGCTGCATTAGAGCTACGATCGGTGATCTAATAATAGTGGGGATATAAGAAATGTAACATACAAGATGGTCCTATACATAATATATGGAATAATTCAAAGGAAAATGAACACTAAAATAGAATATTTAGTATAAAATATAATGTGATATAATACAATATGTAATACATAATATAATAAACACTGAGTAACATTATGCTATATGTAATAAATGCTATATTATGTATGCAATATAATAAATACTATGAAATATAATACAATATGTAATAAACACCATATAATATACATAACATAATAAACACTACGTAATATAATGCAGTATGTAATATAGGTAATGTAATAATCACTACGTAATATAATGCAATATGTAAAAAACACCATATAATACACATAACGTAATATATGCTAAGTAATATAATTCAGTATGTAATAAATACTATATGTCATATAATAAACACTACATAATATATGTAATAAGTACTATATAATGTATATAATTTATGTTATATCATGTAATAAACAGTATATAATATGTCATATAATAAACACTTTAATATAATGCAATATGTAATAAAAATTTTAATTATATAGGTGTGTGTCTAGGTTTATGTACTCTTATAGCACCATCATATTCTGCAGAACTTTACAGAGATATTGTCATTACTGTCCTCAGGACCTGAAGGTGACAGTGTAATAAATACTATATAATATAAATAATATAATAAACACTATGCAGTATAATACATAATAACATACAATGTAAAATGCAATAAACACCTTGTAATTTATTACAATATATTATATATAATAAAAATATAAACACTATGGGGCAGTTAAAATGATAAATATGCACCAAATTTTAGGTGCACCTGCTTTACATATCATCTTCTATATATTTTAGACGCTTTCTAACAGTTCCTGCGACTCGTCCAACACCAAAATTACATTGGAAATCAAGCGAACTAATAAGTGGTATTTGTAGCAGAATACACTCAGATGACATCCATGTGCCTTCCATCCTCCACTAAGGTTCCGTTCCGTTCCGATGCCACGGAGCAGGATAAGACCTGTTCTGTAATCATTGTAATGGAGCAGCGGACCCTCCATCGGCAGAGCCTCAGCCTGGACACTCAGTTGTGTGCATGAGGCCTAAATGTAATAGAGCACACAGTGTAATACATAATATCGTGATCTCTACACAATACAGTTATATATAAACCCTGTAAGTAGCCGTCAGGTAGTTCTCGTCATATGCTGCACTGTATAATCTGGTGCCCATTATATACCATTATATTACCAGTCAGATTATATTGCCAGCGCCATCCTGTGTAGTCAGTAGAATAACCTGCTCAGTGTATGATCCATGTTATCTGCTCGCCCTCAGCCAAATTCACCCAATGATGGGGGCTATTCCTCCACCCCTCGCTGAGCTCCCTATGACACCTGTGCTGTCAATGACGACTACGGTTACGCTACTCCGCAGAGTCAGACATGTAACTTATCGCAGTCACTGTCTGGTGAGCTCCTCTCACAATATACTGCCCTCTGGTAACTGGAAAGAAGCAGAATTGTGAGTTTAGCTCTGGATTCACTTGTGACCCTTCTCCCCCTATCAGCTGGTAGTTGTGAAGACCCCTGTAAGGTGCGGAGATCCCGTAGCTGTATGGTCCCATTACTGGCAGATTAGGGGATGGGGAAGTGATGGAAGTGGATGATGGGGGTGTTCAATACTGAGCTCCATCATTCTGTCTTCATGTGCTGAGAATGTCTTTCTTTCCGCAGGTCTGCAGGAATCCATCATCGCTGCTGCCTGTTCTCGGATTGGACAGCGCGTCCTCCATCTTGACTCGTAAGTTGTTACCAAACTTATGCTAGAATGGAGTGGTTAAGAGTAGGTTCTCCTTAGTGTGGTGCGAATCCAGTAGATGGTTCTCCGGGTGTGTTAGCTGTGCGGTCTGGAGCATTTGATATTGCAGCATTGTCCAGTAACTAAATACACCTCTCCTAAATATACCCCTAACCCGCCTGCTATGATGTGGACACTGGAGGAGGTGCCTAATACTAACGGTCACCGGAGGTGGTGCCTAATACTGACAGTCACCGGAGGTGGTGCCTAATACTGAGAGTCACCGGAGGCGGTGCCTAATACTAACAGTGACTGGAGGTGGTGCCTAATACTTACAGTGACTGGAGGCGGTGCCTAATACTGACAGTCACCGGAGGTGGTGCCTAATACTAACAGTGACTGGAGGCGGTGCCTAATACTGACAGTCACTGGAGGTGGTGCCTAATACTGACAGTCACCGGAGGCGGTGCCTAATACTAACAGTGACTGGAGGTGGTGCCTAATACTAACAGTGACTGGAGGCGGTGCCTAATACTAACAGTCACTGGAGGTGGTGCCTAATACTAACAGTGACTGGAGGCGGTGCCTAATACAAACAGTCACCGGAGGTGGTGCCTAATACAAACAGTCACCGGAGGCGGTGCCTAATACAAACAGTCACCGGAGGCGGTGCCTAATACAAACAGTCACCGGAGGCGGTGCCTAATACTAACAGTCACCGGAGGCGGTGCCTAATACAAACAGTCACCGGAGGCGGTGCCTAATACTAACAGTCACCGGAGGCGGTGCCTAATACAAACAGTCACCGGAGGCGGTGCCTAATACTGACAGTCACCGGAGGCGGTGCCTAATACTGACAGTCACCGGAGGCGGTGCCTAATACTGACAGTCACCGGAGGCGGTGCCTAATACTGACAGTCACCGGAAATCCTATAGGTGTAGTAAGCTCTGCATATGGATTTCATACATAATGTGCAATATCGCCAACTTTCTCAAACCTTGATTGGTAGATCTTCCTGTGCTTATGACCCAGCTTTTCTAGGAACAGATTTGACTGAAAATAGCTGAGCAGGACATGTATAATATCTCTTTTAGAAGAATAATGGCGGCGCAGTCAGCGGACACGTGATTTCCTGTTATAACACTTTTTTTTTCTGCCTGTGCCGACCCGCTGCCACTTTACAGCCCATATATCATTTCTGCTTACAATCCGGAACGTACATGGCGCCAATTGACAATAACGAACGTTTCAGGAGAGCTCCATTAAAAAGCATTGAGTGGCACCTCAGGTGATTTATGCGCCCCGCTCCCGTCTCGCCATCAGCGGCGACGCGTCCTATCCGGGAGAAGCCGTTGATTGGCCGTTTGTCATTAATTCCCGCAGACGGATCAGAAGCCGGAGCTGTCCGATGCCAAAATGTAATTGAAGGAAGCCGGTGTGTGCGTGCTGCCAGCTGTCCGTCTCCATCACTGCGGCCGCCGCCCCCGCTAGTAATCAGATGGTGTTAGGTAGTTGGGTATGATCTATTGTCCACTGTTATCAACCACCCCTCTCACTATATACTGCCCCATTGCCCCGATGAGGCAGATGTTGGGGGGGGGGGCATGAAGAGAATAAGGATTTTCAGACACTACTATGTTCATTGGCAGTATCACCTGATCAGCTCTGCTACATCTGTGCATCACGTGACTGTGCTAGTATTTGGTGCACAGTTCGGCTTGCACCATAATTGGGGTGTACACCTGCAGAGGTATACAGAGCAGAGCAGTAGTGTTACCCTGAGCGGGCGAGTGTGAACACTGGTAAATCACCTACATAGCGTCGCCTCCAGACAGGCGGGAATCCATTACACCTGGATATTCCAGGACACCCGCCACGCGCTCTTTTTTCCTCTATGCTTTCTTTTTTTTTCTCTCTTTCTCTTTCTGACATCTTTTACTCTTTCTTTATCTTTCTCTCTTTTCTTTTTTCCTTTTTTTTCTGTATTTTCCTTTCTCCTTTTTTTGTTTGTTATTTTTTTCTTTTCCTTCTTTCCTTTCTTTTTCTCTTTGCTTGTCTTTCTTACTCTCTCTTTTCTCTTTCCTTTTTCTCTCTATTTTTTCTTTTTTCTCACTTCCTTTTTTTTTACCTTTATCTCTTTCTCCCTTCTCTCTCTTTTTTTCTGTAGTTTTTTTTTCTTTTCCTTCCTCTCTTTATATCTCCTTCTCCCTCTTTCTTTTTATCTTTCCTCTTCTGTTTCTTCCTTTCTCTCTTTCTCTGACTCTTTTTTTTTTTTTATCTTGCAGGAAAAATTATTATGGCGGTAACTGGGCCAGTTTTACATTTTCAGGACTACAGACGTGGATTGCGGACTGTCAGGTGCGTGTCCGGCCTCTCATGTTATAATGTACTGCATGGAGGTTTGGTGATATCTGCACATACATATAATATACATTATATACACTCACTCATATATTACATCTCTGTAGTTCTCATAGGCCACTTATATGATAACATTATATCACCACTCACATATATTACATCTCTGTATGTTCTCATAGGTACACATATATGATATACATTATATACACTCACTCATATATTACATCTCTGTATGCAGTGTATATACAGAGGTACAGTATGTTCTCATAGGCACACTTATATGATATACATTATATACACTCACTCATACATATATTACACCTCTGTATTTAGTGTATATACAGAGGTGCAGTATATTCTCATAGGCACACTTATATGATATACATTATATACACTCACTCATATATTACATCTCTGTATGCAGTGTGTTCATATGCACTCTGCTTCCTCGTACGGTCAATACATTCTGTATTTTACATCTTTTATTTAATCTCCTACCAGAAAGAAGACATCACCACAGAAGAACCAGAAATAAATAAAGAAGACATACTGGAAAATGAGGAGCCGCTTCTCCTGAACCAGCGGGATAAGACCATAACAAACATTGAGGTTTATACCTATTCCAGGTAAGAAAATACACAGAACCCTGATATAATGTGGTCAGAGAACGGCAGAGGCAGCTTCCTACCTACCTACCTACCTATCTACCTACCTACCTACCTACCTATCTACCTACCCTACCCTATTTTTCCACATCTCCTACTCTGACTCCTTAATAAATGACTGAGAGTCTGATCAGACAGACACAGCAAAGCACCTCTAATTCACAAAAAATCTAGTGATTAACTTCATGTAAATGTGCAACAAACTATACATCTAATTATATAGTATCGATAATTGTAGAATATCATTTCAAATAATTAATCATTTTATTTTGATATCATAGTTGGTGATTTTTTTTTTACCCACCAAAAACTGATCTCTGACCCCACAGTTTTACCTTTATCTAATAACTGCACAGGACATGGTATACAGACATTTCTTAGAAAGCAAATCAACCTGTGCACACACTGAACAAGCAGGGAATGCTGGGAGATTTCAGCTCTATGACCTGCATAATAGTGAGTGCAGCTCTGGAGAATAATACAGGATGTAACTCAGGATCAGTACAGGATATGTAATGTATGTACACAGTGACTGTACCAGCAGAATAGTGAGTGCAGCTCTGGAGTATAATACAGGATGTAACTCAGGATCAGTACAGGATATGTAATGTATGTACACAGTGACTGTACCAGCAGAATAGTGAGCGCAGCTCTGGAGTATAATACAGGATGTAACTCAGGATCAGTACAGGATAAGTAATGTAATGTATGTACACAGTGACTGTACCAGCAGAATAGTGAGTGCAGCTCTGGAGTATAATACAGGATAAGTAATGTAATGTATGTACACAGTGACTGTACCAGCAGAATAGTGAGTGCAGCTCTGAAGTATAATACAGGATGTAACTCAGGATCAGTACAGGATAAGTAATGTAATGTATGTACACAGTGACTGTACCAGCAGAATAGTGAGTGCAGCTCTGGAGTATAATACAGGATGTAACTCAGGATCAGTACAGGATAAGTAATGTAATGTATGTACACAGTGACTGCACCAGCAGAATAGTGAGCGCAGCTCTGGAGTATAATACAGGATGTAACTCAGGATCAGTACAGGATAAGTAATGTAATGTATGTACACAGTGACTGCACCAGCAGAATAGTGAGCGCAGCTCTGGAGTATAATACAGGATGTAACTCAGGATCAGTACAGGATAAGTAATGTAATGTATGTACACAGTGACTGCACCAGCAGAATAATGAGCGCAGCTCTGGAGTATAATACAGGATAAGTAATGTAATGTATGTACACAGTGACTGCACCAGCAGAATAGTGAGCGCAGCTCTGGAGTATAATACAGGATAAGTAATGTAATGTATGTACACAGTGACTGCACCAGCAGAATAGTGTGCGCAGCTCTGGAGTATAATACAGGATGTAACTCAGGATCAGTACAGGATAAGTAATGTAATGTATGTACACAGTGACTGCACCAGCAGAATAGTGAGCGCAGCTCTGGAGTATAATACAGGATGTAACTCAGGATCAGTACAGGATAAGTAATGTAATGTATGTACACAGTGACTGTATCAGCAGAATAGTGAGCGCAGCTCTGGAGTATAATACAGGATAAGTAATGTAATGTATGTACACAGTGACTGCACCAGCAGAATAGTGAGTGCAGCTCTGGAGTATAATACAGGATGTAACTCAGGATCAGTACAGGATAAGTAATGTAATGTATGTACACAGTGACTGTACCAGCAGAATAGTGAGTTCAGCGCTATGTGATAAGTAATTTATACAATATACTCTCATATACTATATCCTGGTGCTCTCCGGTACCTTGGGCTGTATTCTCTTCTATAGTCAGTATATGACGGTTCTTCTCCCCCCCCCTCGTTGCTCTATATAACACATGTTCTGCCTCTGTTCTCCACAAGTGACGGCATCCTGTAAACTTCACATTACAAGGCGTGTATATTTATTAGTGCAGTGAAACAAGGGGAAATCGTTACGGCCGTTGTTTACTCTCTGTAATATTCTCTCGGAGCTGCGGGGCTGGAGAGTCCTTGAGGAAATTTGCTCATAAATATTATGACCGCTCCACATAAAGCAGGCGGCCCAGGTAGTTGCAGAGAAGGCGGCGGACCTCCTGAAACAAACACCGAATTTGTTTTTTTATGTAAACTATCAATCTCCTGCGAGGTGTTAAGTGTCTCTGGAGAGAGTGAGGTGAGGAAGAAGAGGAGGAGGAAGAAGAACTGCTGAGGAGGTGGATGTGAGAGCAGTGTCTGGAGCGTTGGCATCTTATAGGTGGAGTAACTTCTGTGGCATCAGATGTATCCAGGGAGGTGTAATGCAGACAGCCACAATGGAGGAGCGCGGTACAATGTCCGGGCAGCAGTACAATCATTGGATCCTATATACATCCTATACTGTGACACGAGAAGCCAGGACCTATCAGATGTTAAGAAATATATTGCAGTGTATAGTAAAAATCCATTGACTTCTATAATACGCTGCCTATGGTACGTCATTGGTTATTAAGGGGTTAAATAGGTTTTCTAGTCCCTGAAGCGTGTTTAATACACATAGGTCACCAGTATCTGATCTGTGGGGGTCTGACACCTGGACCCTGCACAGATCAGCTGTATCAGCAAACTCCAGATTTCGGAAGATGCTGCAGTAGACGGGAAGTGGAAACAGCTCTTATCCAAATAATAGGAGTGGAGCGACAACCCCTAGTGCCACCGCTATACGGTGGATGGGGCTACAGGTTGGCTCCTGTTACCCCAGATTCACACTAATGTCGCTTCTCCATTGTTTGGGTGTGTCGACAATGGAGTTTCCACCGCTGATGTGAACTTTGCTTTACTTGAACAAGAGCAGAGCCGTTCCACTCCGTGTCCACTGCAGCAGCTTCTGAGACCTCTAGGTACCAGAACAGCTGATCTGTGTGGGGTCCAGGTGTCGTACCCCCACAGATCAGATACTGGTGACGTATCCTGTGGATAGATCAGAGTTGTAGCTCTGGGGGGTGCAGATGTAGCAGACGTTACTGGGCCCTAGAACCTGAGGGGGGCCCCAAAGGTCCCTCTGCCATATAAATTATACCACTGTCCTATATGGCACATACTGTAGTATTTAAGGACCCCATTACAGATGTTGCACTTGGCCCAGGAGCTTTGCGTTACACCTCTGGGATAGATCATCAGTGCAGAATATTTCTGATGCTTATTTTCTTACTGGATTTTGTTCCTGCTAAATTGATAGTGGTGAAATCCACGGTGTCGTGTCTGCCGCAGAATGCGCAGGCTCGTGCTTCCATATTGAGTGTACGATGCTCCAGTGCAGATTTCTCCTGCGCCAGTCCTTAAAGGGGTTTCCTATCATACAACTTATTTTTTTTTTAAATATGATCAGCTATCTGCATTGCACCTTCTAAGATCTGCACCCCAATAGTACCACTACATATTCAGCGTTCTACTGCTGGAGTGGTCGGTCCTTACTCTGCAGCATGTGACTAGTGTAAACTACATTTCCCAGGTCCACTTTGCTCTGTGTGCTTCCTAACTGTCCATTCTTTGTGGCAGTGGCATTATTAACTCCAGTCTTCATAACCCCATCACCGGCAGAGATAAATGAGGTGCACCCTCTGCCGGTCTGTGCGCCTGCAGGGAAATCCACAACAATTTATAGCGGACGTAAATTTCCTGCATCATTTACGCCATATTTCTGGCATAAAAGATAATAACTCTGACGTGGTCGATGGCCCCGCCCCCTGCACGCCCTCACCATGCCCTCTTTTTCGGGAAAGTAAGAGAACTCACAAGAAAAGAAGTTGTCACAATTTGTGCATAATAAATCAGCCACAGTGTGTTTAGGATCCTTACAAGTCAGTTTTAGGCCCCAAGTAACAGCCGCAGCAAAACAGCGCTGCGGGAAAAACCGTGGTGGTCATGGTTTTTCCAACAGCACTTTTCACAGAAAAATTATCTGCGGACTTTCTGCTTTCATTATACCTATAGGAAACCCGCCGGCGTTTCCGTAGGTATAATTGACATGCTGCGATTTCCAAAAATGCAACAGTTTTGGAAATTGTAGCATTTCCGCTGCGGGTATTTTTCCTTGCACTGACTCTAAAATCTTGTGTGGTTTTTTTGCCTTTTTTTTTTTTCTTTTGCCCCGGTTTTAGGCTGTAATCACACATACAGTTTTCAGACAGTTTTTTGAGCCATGATGCAGAAGTTTTCCGTCTTGTCTTTTATATTTCCCTCCTTTTCAGTTCATCTCTGGTTTTGCCTTAAAGAACCAAAAACTGTGACAGGAATGTCCAGTTTTAGTCCAGATTATCAGACTGTCCGATAAATGTCATGTGTTATTCTAGTTTTGTAGACATCATGTAATTCTGTGCCATTGGGATTATATTCTGGATTATTGGACTGTCACATAAATGATACATTTGTTTCCAGTTTCTGGACTTTTCTGTCCACATGTTGTAGACTTTCTGTAATCCGGCACCGGTGGGATTATATTCTGGGTTATTGGAATGCCACATATGTGTTATGAGTGATCCCAGTTTGATAGACTTTTCTGTCCGCATAGAGTAGACCTTTCCGGAACCAGTGGGATTATGTTCTGGATTATCGGCCTGTCCTACAAGCTCACATCATCCTGTCTCTATAAAGGGTTTTTCTTTGTGTTTTGTGTCAGGTCCCAATAAAGAAAATTGCTAACAAGGCTTTTCAGACTGAAGACGCCCTCCCCCCAAACATTCCCCCCCCTCCGGTCGCCCCCATCGCCTCCCCCGCGACTCTTCTTTATAAGGTCATTTTTTTTATTTTCTGTCGCACATCACCGGTTATTACACACGAAAAGTGATTGTCCAGCGAGGCAGAAAGCGAAGCTCCAGCGTCTTTCTGAGCGTGTTCAGCACAAAATGTGCACGGAGCGTGATATCAGCCGGGAATCATCATTAACCCGACAGCATTAACCTACATACAAACCCTCATCTGCATCGACTCCCATCATCCCCGTGATGATGGCGACACTCGGCAGGAGGCGCTCACTCTGCCGCCACCGCTGCTCCTTCTAAACGGTCAGGTGTCTTGGGTTTGTTGTTTTCCAGGATTACCAAAGTGAATAAGCACGGCCGTCACCCCCAGGCGCCATGTGTTCTCTGCAGCCGGGTCTGCCCTTACCTGGTGTGGATGGTAAACATCAGACTGACAGCATATTGTTTATAGATCAGGTGACCGCGCCGGATATCTCCGGTTATATCATATACAGCAAGCGTCTCTATACAGAAGTCTTCAAGAGCTTAATAGTGAGCGCAGCTCTGGAGTATAATACTTGGGATCAGTACAGGATAAGTAATGTAATGTATGTACACAGTGACTGCACCAGCAGAATAGTGAGCGCAGCTCTGGAGTATAATACAGGATAAGTAATGTAATGTATGTACACAGTGACTGTACCAGCAGAATAGTGAGAGAACGCAGCTCTGGGGTATAATACAGGATAAGTAATGTAATGTATGTACACAGTGACTGTACCAGCAGAATAGTGAGCGCAGCTCTGGAGTATAATACAGGGTGTAACTCAGGATCAGTACAGGATAAGTAATGTAATGTATGTACACAGTGACTGCACCAGCAGAATAGTGAGCGCAGCTCTGGAGTATAATACAGGATGTAACTCAGGATCAGTACAGGATAAGTAATGTAATGTATGTACACAGTGACTGTACCAGCAGAATAGTGAGTGCAGCTCTGGAGTATAATACAGGATGTAACTCCGGATCAGTACAGGATAAGTAATGTAATGTATGTACACAGTGACTGTACCAGCAGAATAGTGATTGCAGCTCTGGAGTATAATACAGGATAAGTAATGTAATGTATGTACACAGTGACTGCACCAGCAGAATAGTGAGCGCAGGTCTGGAGTATAATACAGGATAAGTAATGTAATGTATGTACACAGTGACTGTACCAGCAGAATAGTGAGCGCATCTCTGGAGTATAATGCAGGATAAGTAATGTAATGTATGTACACAGTGACTGCACCAGCAGAATAGTGAGCGCAGCTCTGGGGTATAATACAGGATAAGTAATGTAATATATGTACACAGTGACTGCACCAGCAGAATAGTGAGCGCAGCTCTGGAGTATAATACAGGATGTAACTCAGGATCAGTACAGGATAAGTAATGTAATGTATGTACACAGTGACTGTACCAGCAGAATAGTGAGTGCAGCTCTGGAGTATAATACAGGATAAGTAATGTAATGTATGTACACAGTGACTGCACCAGCAGAATAGTGAGTGCAGCTCTGGAGTATAATACAGGATAAGTAATGTAATGTATGTACACAGTGACTGTACCAGCAGAATAGTGAGTGCAGCTCTGGAGTATAATACAGGATGTAACTCAGGATCAGTACAGGATAATTGATATTTGCTTTACTTCATCATATTGGTTGATTCTGGTTAGGAATCTATAGTACGAAGCAATGGAATACTTTCTATGACAGTTGCAGTATTAGATGTCAAGTAGTGTTTTTTTTGTTGTTGTTGTTTTTTTACATTTTGTCTTTTTTTCATTGTCTTTAGAAATGAAGATTCAGTGAACGTTCAGGAAGTTGGGGCACTTGGTGTAAATCCAGACCTTTTAACCACTGAGTCCAAAGATACAGATTCCCCCTCTGAAGACTCCACTCTGAACATCAGCTCCGCTGATCAGCCAAACATTGCAGCAGAGTCTCAGGACACAGTGCAGTCAGAGAGTACAGCCACGGCTGAGCATGAGGAGTCTGTGGAAAGTGACCAAGTATCAGCCGATGTCAGTGACACAGAACAATCCCCACCTGCTGTGAATCAAACAGAACCCCAGAAAACCGTCACATACTCTGATATTGTCAGAGAAGGAAGGAGATTCAATATCGATCTGGTCTCAAAGGTCAGTCTGTACAATGTGGATTTATATACTACTGCAATTATGAATAGTCAATTCACCAATATACATTTTATGTAGAGAAAATGATTCCAAAAAGTAAGCTAGAAAATATTATGAATACATAAAGTGTTTTCACCATAGCACCAATTACCCTGAATTTATCCTGAGTTACATCCTGTATTATCCTCCAGAGCTGCGCTCACTATTCTGCTGGTGCAGTCACTGTGTACATACATTACATTACTTATCCTGTACTGATCCTGAGTTACATCCTGTATTATTCCCCAGAGCTGCGCTCACTATTCTGCTGGTGCAGTCACTGTGTACATACATTACATTACTTATCCTGTACTGATCCTGAGTTACACCCTGTATTATACTCCAGAGCTGCGCTCACTATTCTGCTGGTGCAGTCACTGTGTACATACATTACATTACTTATCCTGTATTATACTCCAGAGCTGCGCTCACTATTCTGCTGGTGCAGTCACTGTGTACATACATTACATTACTTATCCTGTATTATACTCCAGAGCTGCGCTCACTATTCTGCTGGTACAGTCACTGTGTACATACATTACATTACTTATCCTGTACTGATCCTGAGTTATATCCTGTATTATACTCCAGAGCGTCACTCACTATTCTGCTGGTACAGTCACTGTGTACATACATTACATTACTTATCCTGTACTGATCCTGAGTTACATCCTGTATTATACACCAGAGCTGCACTCACTATTCTGCTGGTGCAGTCACTGTGTACATGCATTACATTACTTATCCTGTACTGATCCTGAGATACATCCTGTATTATACTCCAGAGCTGCGCTCACTATTCTGCTGGTGCAGTCACTGTGTACATACATTACATTACTTATCCTGTACTGATCCTGAGTTACATCCTGTATTATACTCCAGAGCTGCGCTCACTATTCTGCTGGTACAGTCACTGTGTACATACATTACATTACTTATCCTGTACTGATCCTGAGTTACATCCTGTATTATACTCCAGAGCTGCGCTCACTATTCTGCTGGTGCAGTCACTGTGTACATACATTACATTACTTATCCTGTACTGATCCTGAGTTACATCCTGTATTATACTCCAGAGCTGCGCTCACTATTCTGCTGGTACAGTCACTGTGTACATACATTACATTACTTATCCTGTACTGATCCTGAGTTACATCCTGTATTATACTCCAGAGCTGCACTCACTATTCTGCTGGTGCAGTCACTGTGTACATACATTACATTACTTATCCTGTACTGATCCTGAGTTACATCCTGTATTATACTCCAGAGCTGCGCTCACTATTCTGCTGGTACAGTCACTGTGTACATACATTACATTACTTATCCTGTACTGATCCTGAGTTACATCCTGTATTATACTCCAGAGCTGCACTCACTATTCTGCTGGTACAGTCACTGTGTACATACATTACATTACTTATCCTGTACTGATCCTGAGTTACATCCTGTATTATACTCCAGAGCTGCACTCACTATTCTGCTGGTACAGTCTGTGTACATACATTACATTACTTATCCTGTACTGATCCTGAGTTACATCCTGTATTATACTCCAGAGCTGCGCTCACTATTCTGCTGGTACAGTCACTGTGTACATACATTACATTACTTATCCTGTACTGATCCTGAGTTTCATCCAGTGTTATACTCCAGAGCTGTGCTCACTGTTCGCTTGCTCCTTTATTAATAGATATCTAGATGTGTTTCTGAGGTTGGCTACTACCCATTTTTCTCAGTCCTCTGAATATAAATTGCAGCTTATTTTGCAGCCCTGTATCTCATCTCTTAACTCTCTCACTCTCCATCTCTTCTTCTTGTATATATAAAAATGAGTTTCTGTCTGTTCTTTTTGCACAACCAAACGACTGGACCAATCTTCACCAAATTTGGCACACAGGTACATCAGGTGTCCGCGAAGGTTTTAGACTGGGTCTCTGCTCTCTAGGACGTACCGTTCCTGAGATACAGTATTCCCAAAAAATGACCTGCATTAGCCAATAGAAACCTACAAGTTTATACTCATATTCCAACTGCCATACACATGGTCACATGTCCCTTATCAGCCAATAGAACCTCGCAGGCGCTTAGTCTCCACAAGCACATAGCTTTACTCCAGGTTTTGAAAACAACCCAGCCATTTTTTGTCACTGCTGTAGGTCAGCTTCAAAGGGGCAGGGCGCTGTAGATGACACTGTTACACAAGGTGACATACACACAGATTTACTCCAGGTTTCCATAACAACCAATCACAGGCTTTTCACTGATATCCAAACTAAGATACACATGATCACATGACGTTTATGGACCAATGAAAACTCGCAGGTTCTTCAGTCTTGACATACACACAGCTTTACACCAGGTTTCCACAATACAATGACTTGTATTAGTCAATAGCAGTTCGCAGGTCCTTAAATATTCAGTCGTATGATGTGTATCAGCTATTATGAGTTCACATTTAATTTACCAGGTTTCCATAAATTAACTGTACCTATACTGGACTGCCATACTGGATGTCAACATTCTTATAAATTGAAACGTATTTAAACTACACCCAAACGACATAAAAAATAGACTAGTGCCGATTCTTATGGGGCCACTACACAAACAAAAAATGAAATCTACCCGTGCAAAGCCGCGCCCTTCTGCTAGTGTCTTGTGTGTTATATTTGGCTATTTTGTACATTCTGCAGTATTTTCTTGCTTGTTTTTGTTTCTTTGGTATTCTGTATAGTTTTAGGACCGTATAACAGATTATGTACTGGGGTTGCTCTTTTTATCCCCGTCGTCCCGCTGCCGCCGCCATGTTGTTGGCGATGTATTATCCATACATGTGGCCAAGTTTCCGGAAGATTCTGTCACCATAGACTTGTTATCTCCTCCATTACGTCTAATATTTACCTTCCTGCAGTCGCCGTCGGTTACAGTCCGCCGATCTCATTCACGTAATTAGCCTTTATGGTTTATTTTCCTATAAATCCGTTTTTTTCCCGCAGAATAATTAGACCTTGTAAAGCAGATGAATATTAATGATCCCGGCCATACGTTTCATCTGGTAATATAGATGTGAACTGAGGAGAAATGTCGTCTTCGGAGCGAGAGGATCGGCGGCCTCCACGATTCATCACCCTGATAAGTCTCTCTGTCTTGCTGCAAATCAAAGACATAATTGAGTTCCTGTGGATGGATTAGGCGGAGGAATCATTTACTGCGGGCGCATTTAGCAGCAATGTCAGGACTCGGAGGGCTTGGTGAAGGGGCGAGTGTTCTGCTGCATGGAGGGGAACTAGAGGACCCAGCAATCCCTGGCAAGCCCATACCTAACACACTGTTCTCCATCCTCTGGCCATCCTACCATTGCAAAACTACCACTCCCAGCATACCCTGACAGCTGAGGCTTGTATAAGTTTCCTTGCACATAATGGAGTATCAGTCCTGGCTACTGACCGGCACTAGATCATCTGCTATACCCCGGAGACCAGATGCTACATCACACCAGAATGGTGCCAAACTGACACCTGGCGCCGCCCTGAGCTCCCAGCATCAAAATCATATATTGCTGCAACAAATCTATTCATTTCCCTATGCCCAGTTTAAATTTTTTATTTTTTTTTTTTGCATTAAAGTGTTGCAAATTTTTGCACAAAACCATTATTGCACAAAAACGTGCAACTTTTTACTGTTCTGTGCCATGCCTGACGCTTTGCTGAAAAATGAGCAGTAGAAGGCGAGGCCTCCATGGCAGTTTCTGGCACAGGAGAGACTCTCGAAATAAATTAGGCGCATCTTACTCCTGTACACAGGATATCGAGACGGGTGCATGGCATGCTGGTTATCTGGCAAGGACAGATGTTAGTACAGTTTAAATATATATAAAATAAGCTTCACTTGCCTGACATCACCGATCCTCCGCCGCTCCTGTTTCTGCGTTTACTGGGTCCTCCGTCTGTCTGGCCCCATCTCAGCACAGGAAATGCTTGCTTAGCCACTTAGGGTATGTTCACACTGAGTTTTTTGGTTTGCTTGATTGTGTTGAGCGGGACCAGAGGGAGATTTTGGGGGATCAGTCAAGTGGGTGTTACTTCTTTTATTCTGAGCCCTGCTATGTGACCCCTTTAAAAGGGGCTGTGCAGGGTTAGAAAACATAGATGATTTTCATGCTTCTTCTCAGGAAGTGACATCACATCTATTAATCATTAAAATGATTGGGCCTGAGCTGCAGCCTGGTCATGTGACTAATGGATGTGATGTCACTTCCTGAAATTAAAATCATTTTCTAATCCTGCACAACCCCTTTAATTTGAGCAGGGTGTGATACACTGTATGTAGCAAACTGCACAGCTTTACATGCTATGTGTGTGCATACCTCAGAGCAGCACTCACTATTCAGCTCACTTGCAGACAGAATGCAGCTCTGGAGTATATATAGTATAACATACAGGACATTTCTGATTATCCAGGATTACTGAATATTCCAGATTATTGGACCCTTTTACTTTCTTCATTATTACTGTGTATGTAGCGCTAACATATTCCGCCATGTTGTACATATCCGCCACTTTGTCTCCTCCACAGTTCCTCTATTCCCGCGGACTGTTAATTGATCTACTCATAAAATCCAATGTCAGCCGCTACACTGAGTTTAAGAACGTCACCCGCATCCTCACCTACCACGATGGCCGCATTGAGCAGGTCGGTTATTGGGGGCAGCGGGAGTCTGATTACTGCTGGGGGGATATTGTGGTAATGAGATAAAGTAAGCAGAATGTTCTGTCCTCCGGCAGGTGCCGTGCTCCCGCGCTGATGTCTTCTCCAGCAAACAGTTATCCATGATCGAGAAGAGGACGCTGATGAAATTCCTGACCTTCTGTGCAGATTATGAGCAGCATCCAGAAGAATATCAAGGTGGCATAAACTTTCTAGAATTATCTGTCTGCAGGTGTAGCGGCCGACAACATGACAACCAGAGACGACTGTACTACTATTCACCTAGTGCACCGTGCTGTAAGGCTATGTTCACACTGCTGTTATTAATGTCCCGTGCTGTGGCCACTCTCATTGTCTCTATTGTAAACTACATGACGGACATTTTCATCTTCTTTCTTCCGTCATGTTTGTTACTTTTGTAAATTCCTGCATGGACGGCTATTTGTCTTCAGTCAGAAAAGTTAAAAACGTAATGGAAGAAAGAATATAAAAAACTTCTGCCATGTTTTTACAATGGATGAATGCAGATGGACACCTGACGGAGGGGCTCTGTCTGCATCTGTTATTTAATGTCCTGTGATGGATGAAGAGCACAGGACATATAATAGTAGTAGTGTGAACACACCCTTACTGTGCAATAGTTACGCTAATGGTCTCATATCTAGATATATGTCTATGCTGTATCTTTCTGTCTATCTCCTATGTGTTTACTTATCTCATATCTATCTAATCTTAAATATATAATCTATCTATCTATCTCATATCTATCTATTTATCTATCTATCTCATATCTATCCATCTATCTATCTCATATCTATCCATCTATCTATCTATCTCATATCTATCTCCTATCTATCTATCTATCTATCTATCTATCTACTACATATCTATCTATCTATCTAGCTATCTATCTATCTCCTATCTATCTATCTATCTATCTATCTATCTACTATCTCTATCTATCTATCTATCTATCTATCTATCTATTTATCTCATATCTATCTCCTATCTATCTATCTATCTATCTATCTATCTATCTATCTATCTATCTCATATCTATCTATCTATCTATCTATAACAGTTTATCTATCTATCTATCTCATATCTATCTATCTCATATCTATCTATTTATCTATCTATCTCATATCTATCCATCTATCTATCTATCTATCTCATATCTATCTATCTCCTATCTATCTAATCTATCTATCTCATATCTATCTATCTATCTATCTATCTCCTATCTATCTATCTATCTATCTATCTATCTCATATCTATCTATCTCATATCTATCTATCTATCTATCTCATCTCATCATCTATCTACTATATCCTATCTATCTATCTATCTATCTCATATCCATCTATCATCTATCTATCCATCCATCTATCTATCTCATATCTATCTATCTATCTACATATCTATCTATCTATCTATCTATCTACCATCCATCTATCTATCTCATATCTATCTATCATCTCATATCTATCTATCTATCTATCTACTCATATCTATCTATCTCAACTATCTATACCATATCTATCTATCTATCTATCTCATATCTATCTATCTAATCTATCCATCTATCTATCTATCTATCCATATCTATCTATCTATCTATCTATATATCTATCTATCTATCTCAATCTATCTATCTATCTATCTATCTATCTATCTATCTATCCCATATCTATCTATCTATCTATCTATCTTATATCTATCTATCTTATATCTATCTATCTATCTCATATCCATCTATCATCTATCTATCCATCCATCTATCTATCTCATATCTATCTATCTACTCATATCTATCTATCTATCTATCTATCTATCTATCTATCTATCTCATATCTATCTCATATCTATCTCATATCTATCCATCTATCTATGTATCTATCTCTTATCTATCTATCTATCTATCTCATATATATCTATCTATCTATCTCATATCTATCTATCTATCTATCTATCTATCTACTCATATATATCTATCTATCTCATATCTATCTATCTATCTCATATCTATCTATCTATCTCATATCTATCTATCTATCTCATATCTATCTATCTCTTATCTATCTATCTATCTATCTATCTCATATCTATCTATCTATCTCATATCTATCTATCTCATATCTATCTATCTATCTCATATCTATATCTCATATCTATCTATCTATCTATCTATCTATATCTCCTATCTATCTATCTATCTATCTATCTCATATCTATCTATCTATCTATCTATCTATCTACTATCTCTATCTATCTATCTATCTATCTATCTATCTATCTCATATCTATCTATCTCATATCTATCTATCTATCTCATATCTATATCTCATATCTATCTATCTATATCTCATATCTATCTATCTCATATCTATCTCATATCTATCTATCCATCCATCTCATATCTATCTATCTATATCTCATATCTATCTATCTATCTATCTATCTATCTATCTATCTATCTCATATCTATCTATCTCATATCTATCTATCTCATATCTATCTATCTATCTATCTATCTATCTCATATCTATCTATCCATCCATCTCATATCTATCTATCTATATCTCATATCTATCCATCTATCTATCTATCTATCTATCTATCTATCTACATATCATATCTATCTATCTATCTACTCATATCTATCTATATATCTCCTATCTATCTATCTATCTATCTATCTATCTATCTATCTATCTAACTCACTTTACTCACATCAGTACCTGCCAGTGCTTCTCTATATATGTCCTGCTATAGATCAGATATTCCACTGCTTAGTCTTTAATCACACAACCGGACTCACTAGATATTTCTGTCTGTGATCAGTGAAGAAGTAAAGCATTATGTACTCACTTCTCCATTTTCATAGACCGGACCTCCCATTGAAGGTTCTGACTTGACTATGAAAAGCCCGGCTGAGAATCAGCGCAGTTGTGTGAATATAGCCTTACTGTGTGCAGTGTATGTCAGTCAGTCTCCACCCATCAGCTCAGGGAGAACTACAAGCTACAGCCTGCAGAGGGGAAACACGCAGTGTACTGTTCATTTATGCAAAGGTTGTTGAATGGTTAGGCCAGAAAATATGGCAGATGTTTGGCGCATTCTTTGGGTGTGACGCTTGCAGAGGTAGACATGATATAAATAGTAGTTTGCGCCTCTCTGTGGTTGTAGTAAGTTGCGCTGTTGTTTCCCGTTACAGATCACCAGGATGGCACATTTTCGGAGTTCCTCCAGTCGAAGCGCTTGTCTCCCAGTCTGCAGCACTTCGTCCTCTGCTCCATCGCAATGGTGTCAAAATCCACCAACACTGTAGACGGGCTAAAAGCGACGCAACATTTCCTGCGCTGTCTCGGCCGCTACGGCAATACCCCCTTCCTGTTTCACATGTACGGCCTGGGAGAGATCCCTCAGTGTTTCTGCAGGTGAGTCCAAAAGACAAAAGCAAAACTAGACTTCACCTGCTGCTTATGGCTGCCTGAACTCTAGTACTAACCAAAGCTGCAGCAGCAGAGTCATGTCTGCCAGTTGCATCCAATGCTTTTAAAACAAGCAGCGTGATGGTAAGATGTGCAGACTCAGTACTGTTCACAGCTGGGAGGTTGCTACAATGTGTTCAATCTAGAAGATCTTCTGTAAGCCAAAGTTGATACATTGTAGTAAATGAAGCATTGTAAGGGCGCGTTCACATTTGTGTCATTTAAGCCATTCTTCTGGTCCGTCGCAGGACCAGAAAAACAGATTACACAATAAAGACAGTCATGTAATGGCGAGCAACAGCAGATTCCGAGGGACCCCATTGAGTACATTGGGTCCATCGGCTCTCCGACCTCAGACATTGCTGTGCAAAAAGTTTGGCTTCCTGGACTTTTTCGTCTGCGATTTCAGGCAGACTCTGCAGTGGGCGGTCTCTGAAGCAGATGTAAACCTACTTTATCAGACAGAGTTAGGCAATTCAGGGTCTTGGGAAAGCTGGGTGATGACTCCTAATGGGAAGATTAATAGTGACCTGTAGGAGAGCAGAAAATGGCCACACTGCAAACAAGAGGACAGCTAGAGACAGAAAACTCATCAGTTGTGATGTCATCAGTCTGTTGTGATGTCATCAGAGTTACGGAAAATAAAGCTACTTTTTTGCTTTAACCCTATAAATAATGATGTACAACACAATTATAATTCTCAAGTCACAACGAAAGCTGCCTTGACTGTTCTGTTGG